>JAVBHV010000035.1:0-142973 GCA_033992175.1 Spiraea crenata | reverse complement strand
GTGTGTCATTGCCCCAACCCATAATCCATCCCAAAGAAAATGAAGAAATAAGTAAACCCCAAAAAACTAGCCGCTTGCCAAAGACAAACCTCCACCTTCCACAGCATGTCCTTCACAAATGGCACAAAATTGAGCACAAATGGTCTGACGATCTCATCTTCTTAACGTTGATTTCTAAGTGAAAGCTGACATCAAGATCATCAAATCCAAGAGGGGAGCTTGGGGAGTCGAAACAGGTCACATGCACCATCATCCAAGACCTCAGGAACAAAGCCGCGACATTGCCTCCACCTGGACCTGCTCCTAGGTCCATTGCGAAGACCGAAAGCTTTCTTTATGACCAATCTACTTCTCTGTTTCTGCGATTGATGCCATCATCAGCCTCCTCAACATTGACCTCACCGTAATCGAGGTCCTCAATGGCGAGCTGATGGTCGTTGAAATCGACGGCAATGACCACACATGATCCAATTCGAGACATTGACAAAGATGAGAACCTTGTGCGGCAGATTCATGCAGGTGAAGCCGTTGAGTGATTCTGATGTGGAGGTGGCAATTTAGGACACCATTGATGCGAGTCGGGTCGAAGCAGTGGGGTTAGTGAGATTGTGAAGAAGATTGTGGGGATTTTGGAGAATTATTATTTTTGAACAGACAGGAATTTTAAGAGGGAGGAAGTGCCACAAGAAGCGCATCAAGTAGAGCTAGGCAAGAGTCAGGTCGTGCATATTTTTTATGGACTTTAACTTGACTAGTTTGATTTTGAAACAAGTTTGATTCGGCCAGAGTTTTGTAATTGTAAAAGTGAACTCGGTTGGTTTGGAACCATTAAAAAACAAGTCGAGTTCGCTAGTGATACGAGTTCATATCAAAATTATTTAGATATCTACACAAAACTAATAATTTAATATGATAGAAATGATTCCATTTGACTCTGCCACTAAAAAATATTTGAAACTTGCAAGTACGCATAAAAAAATTAAATATACAAATTGTCGGCTATGGAGATGGTCAATGAAGAAAAGAAGCGTTGGCTATGGAGATGGTCATCTGGTCAATCTCTTTAATGATTTATTATGTATTTTTTAAGCATGAAAGAATATACGATTATTCTAGAGTTTTGAGAGGATTTAGAGTTGCTCTTGTACTACAAGTTATAGGTATTTGGTATTTTTTAAGCCAATCATAGAAAGACACGTGTATTACAAGTATTTGAAAGAGCCGACCGAGTACTCGTGTTCAGGATTTTTGGGTTCGATTTGGACTCGTTTATAAATGAATCAAGTCCAAACTCAAATTGTTTTGAAAAAAAAATATATTAGGACTCGGTTCATTTTGCACCGAGTCGAGTAATACGATCCGAGTTAGCAAGTTATTTGACTCGTATGCCCACCCCTAGCTTTAGGTGTGGGAAACAGCTCAACCTCTCAAAAAATGCCATGTGGCATTTATGATTGAATGGGTAAGACTAAATTGTTAAAATTTTTTTGAGCATTAAGCTATTAAAATGTGACAAAATGGTCATAGTTTTGCTGATTCTAATCGTAATTTTAATGTTACCAATTGTATATGTCTTCTTTGGTAATTTTAATGTAATTAAGCTTCATTCTAATCATTTAATTAATACACTTTTTGCTGATGATGGACTTACAGGAAGGAGAAGCAGCTATATGTACGTGCATTCTTAAAAAAAGAATCAAAATAAGCATAATAAAGAGCTAAACGAAATCTAGCTTCAAACAAAGAATGACAAGGTAAAATATTTTAGTAACTGGGTCACACCAATTCATATTTTTTAATATAATAATTACAACTTACATACAGTTTGGGTCAAACTTCTAGGATTCTAAACAACTGAAAAGAGAGACATGTATAACCAAAAGAAGCCTCGTCGATCTTAACAACCAAAAGAAGAAATAGTCTAAACCAACATCAGTTGCATAGTTACCGTGACGTAAGATATGCGAAAGACGACAAAACAAAAATGCATATATAAGAGAAAAAGACGGAATACGTTCATAAACAGTTCACATTCTCCGATGTAAGTCATTGCTTGACTATTTTTTGCCATACGTAGAGAACTCGTTTTAACTCTATAAATTAAAGATCCCATTACGGACAAGATTAATTGATCAGAAGCACCCTTACAAAAATTCTAAGAATATATTATAATTACCTTCTTATTATGGCGAAGTCGAATTCATCACTTGGGATGATTTCCACAATACTTGTACTTGGTCAGCTCATGTTCAGCTTTCAAACAACAAGTGCCCAAATTGGTGTGTGTAATGGAATGGTCGGCAATAACTTGCCGTGCCAAGAAGAAGTTGTTGCTCTCTACAACAAACACAAGATCCAAAGAATGCGAATTTACGATCCGAATCCGGCCGCTCTACAAGCCCTAAGAGGCTCTAACATTGAGCTCATGCTAGGCTTACCAAATTGCAATCTTCAAGAAATTGCCTCAAGCCTAGGCAATGCAATTTCATGGGTCCAAAACAATGTGCTAAAATATGGCAATGTAAGGTTCAAGTACATTGTGGTAGGAAATGAAGTCAAGCCCTCTGACTTGTTCGCGCAATTTCTCATCCCAGCCATTCGAAACATTCAAAAGGCGATTTCCCTCGCTCGTCTTGCACCCAAAATTAAAGTTTCCACTGCCATAGACACTGGGGTACTCGGATCGGCTTTTCCTCCATCGAACGGAACGTTCAAATCTGAATATCACAATCTCATGACTCCCATCATCCGGTTCCTCGTGAACCACAAAACGCCATTGCTCGTCAATGTGTACCCATACTTCAGTTACATTAGCAACCCCAACGATATTTCTCTTGACTATGCTCTTCTCAGGTCTCCATCAGTTGTAGTGCAAGATGGGAAACTTGGGTATCAAAATCTTTTCGACGCTATTGTGGACAGTGTGTATGCTGCTCTTGAAAAGGTGGGCGGAGGATCTGTGGAAATCGTTGTGTCAGAGACAGGTTGGCCATCAGAGGGTGAGATAGGAACATCAGTTGAAAATGCTAGGACTTATAATTTGAATTTGATTAAACATGTGAAGAAGGGGACTCCAAGGAGGCCGGGAAGGCCCATAGAAACTTACCTCTTTGGCATGTTTGATGAGAACCAAAAGACACCAGAACTCGAGAAACATTGGGGGCTCTTTTATCCTTCAAAACTGCCTAAGTACCAAGTCAATTTCAACTGATTAGCTTACGTAGGTGTATTATTATTATTATTATGACAAAAAAGGATCCTGTGTCATGTACCCAAATAAATGCTCTTGTCACTAGGCCACAAAGTGGAATACATAACGGTCTATTCATTCGCAAAACCGTTATCTAAGTGGGTGTTATCTATTCATGCCTTTTTAGATAACAGAAATTCCGTTGTCTATTTAATAAATAGATAACGGTACCTTATGCTAAAACGTTGTCTATACACACAATAGACAACACATGCTTACTAGAAATCGTTGTCTTTTGACAAAAGAGACAACGATTTTATGAGAAGGACCGTTATCTAATATAACTTTAGATAACGAATTTTATTGTCACTTGTGATCTTTTATATGTATAAACAACAGTTTGGCTATAAAATCGTTATCTATGGTGTGTATAGACAACTGTATTAATGATGAAATCGTTATCTATTGTTGGAATAGTCAACATTATTTGCAATGAAATCATTATTTATTGCTGTAATAGATAACAGTGGTCGCCGATAAACCGTTTTGTATTGTTGGAATAGACAACGGTACCTCTGCTTTGAAGCCCGTTATCTTATATTCTGGGAAATTATATGGGTACAAAATAGGCATGCACCATTAACTAATAAACCTGTCTTATACAAACCAATTATAATAAAGCAACATTTTACTGAGCACATAAAGCAATACATTGAACAATATTTACATTGAATTATCTAAGCCATACCATTTGGACAGTAATAATACATAACCAAGGCCTCTATGCAACTATTGTTAAAGTCACCAAACTTAGCAAAAAAAAAATTACAAAGGCCTCTAAGTTAAACTTTGGTCAGGTCACCAAACTTAGCAAAAATAAACTACAAAGGCCTCTAAGTTAACCATTGTTTAGGTCACCAAACTTAGCAAAAAAATAACTACAACTGCCACCAAAATATGCAAAAAAACACTAACACAGCCATACCAAAGCCTATGGCTGAACAAAGTCTTGTAAAAAGTCAGCCCACTCACTTCTAACTTCATCAATTTCCAGTTGTGTGTATGTGCATCGACTCTTCTTTTCCCACTGTAATTTTCATAAATCCCAGTAAGTGTATGAACAAAAAAGCAGCATATATAAAGATTTGGGCCTATGATATATTTTAAAAGCAGCATATTTCAAGAACAATGAACCTTTGTTGCGAAATCTAGGTTTGGGTCTGCGATGATCTCTCTCATAAACCGCATCACGAAATATCCACATTCCTTGTGGCTTGGTTGTATAGGAACACCCTAGGTTCAAATAAAGTATTATACAAAATAAAAGATAGACTTATAATACATGATTTATATGTTGAACTATAAGCTGTGTGCAGGTTATGGTGAAGTTGTGTGCTGTGATGAAGGTACAGTGCAGCTGAAGAAGAATACAAGAAAGAAAGAAATAGAAACTAAGTATAGGAATGTGCTAGAGCTGAAAAATGTAAATCCACCAATAATACGTAAAACTCAGAAACCTTCAAAAGCATCTAAACCCAGAAATCAATATAAACCAATAAACTAGATATTACCTTGATAACCAAGAAACACTAACACTATAAATACTACTTAATACCTGCAAAACTTTCCAGTGGATTGTTTGCCGACCACGTTTCTCCCTTTCACCATGAAAGATTTTAAAAGCACTTCAAATAAACAGCAGTCAACACTTAGTAAGAATCCAAGCCAACACATAAATATACCAATGACATTATCATATTTACACAGTTACTTACGTTTCAATTACCAATTTCCATTCATCTCCCGGAAGTCGATGCTTCAGCGGATCTAACACATACACAGTGTCTTTAAGTGGCTTGAGAACAGTCAACAACCAATGACCACTGCACATAAAGACATTTACTGAGATTCTACAGCTTTTAAGCTTCTAAATACTTAACTTTGTTTCAAATAGTAGAAGAGTACCCGCAGTTATATGGAACTAGGAAGATCTGATCAGGTGAGGAATTTCCAATAACTTTTGCAATGTGTTTTGACCGCTCAGTCACAGACCCACAACCTTTAACCTACTCGAGCCGGGTCAACAAACCCCACTAACTCTAACATGTTTGATTTTCTCAAACGCTCATAGAGAAACCTAATCATACAGATTGTTAACATCATACACATTGTCAAAAATAAAGAAATAATGGTATATTGTTTTCATTATTTACCTCATGTATACCACTATGCAGCTCCCATCGATCTCATCCATACTAGCAAACTGAGTAATTTGTTCACAAAATACGTAGGTTTTGGACGCACATCCAAAAACTCCCTCCTCTATGTCTACCTTGATTGGTACATCGGGTTCCAAGGAGTTTGCAACAACTAGCAAAATCTTCAATGCCTTCGGACAAGCATGCAGATTCAACGGTTCCTTAGCAACATTTGTCCTTGATCTCTTGTTCTCCTTTTGTGTCTAGGTAATAATAATGCAGAAACTTTAGAGCATTAACAATATCAGGAACTTAAGTAAATGTGAGTAGCCAAAAATAAAAATAAAATAAACACTGAAGAAATAAAACTACTTGTTTCTTTGGAGTTGCAAGAATTAAGACCATATCTCTAGGCCAAGCAACAAAACTGTCATTTGCTTCAGCTACAGTCTGGAACTCTCCGGATGCGCAGGGTAGCAAAGCGTTTTTTTCAATTACTTTGAATATCGACACTCGGACAAAATTTTTGCCCAATGGCCTACCGTGAATGGTCTTACAAGTATCCCCTTCAATAATTGTTGCATGAGCAACAATATTGTTCGTGGATCCTAACGCCAAAGCACGTTCATTTGTAGTGGCCTAATTTAATGATATGTTAGTAGGGTTTCACTTAAATGGACGATTGAGACTAAAGCCAGCAATTTACTACAAGACAATTGAAGTAAAAATTACTTACTAGCTTCCATCCTTTCTCTGGAATCGATGCATGGTGAGCTTTTTCTGGAGTTGTTTCAATCTGCTGAGGTTCAAGTTCAACCACTTAACCTTTTTCTTGCAGAGTCCCCATGTCAAACAAAGCCTTACCATTGGCCTTCTTTGGTACCACATTTCTAAACTCCCTTTCTTTGGCACTGCAACTCTCTTTCTCAGATAAATTAGCAGCTCCAACAACAGGACTAATTGGTTCTTTACCATCAACATCCTTTACATTTCCTTTTTGGTTCACCAAAGCAGCAATCTCAGCTTTCCACAGTGCTCGCTCTTCTTCCAGCTTTTCATTGAATTTTGCCAGCATCTTTCGCACTAATTCATGTTTAGACTCTCTGTGTGGTTTAGGGAGGTTGAAATACGATCTACAATTCACGTATTCTCCCACGGCTCTCACTCTTCCACCGTGTTCAAGAGTTTCCAAGGCAAGGGTCAGCACATCTACAGTCCCAGACACTTCCAACTTTCCCTCAGAAACTTCTTGTTTTAACTCTTCCTGAAAACACAGAAAAAGCATAAAACATCAGTATTATGATCTCCACTACATCAGCACATTTCCATTCTTGGGATCTTCAACTTCAACAGTGCCATATGGAAAAACTCTTTTGACAATGAAAGGACCTGACTATCTAGTTCTCAATTTTCTTGGAAACAAGTGAAGCCTATAATCATACAAAAGAACAAGTTGAGAACGCTCAAAACTTTTCCTTAAAATATTTTGAAAAACTTTAGCACATTCTTTGCAAATTCTAGAGTTCTCATATGCATCATTCCTTATTTCCTCAAGTTCATTTAATTGGATCTTTCTCAATTCACCAGCATCTCCAAGGCTAAAGTTAAACATTCTGATTGCCCAAATAGCCTTATGCTCAATTTCAACAGGTAAATGACAAGGCTTACCATAGACTAACCTGTATGGAGACATACCTAATGGGGATTTGTAAGCTGTACGATACGCCCATAATGCATCAGTTAGTCTCAAGGACCAATCTTTCCGATTCTCGGGTTCACCGTCTTTTCCGAAAAGCTGATTGATCGCTCTATTTGCAAGTTCGGCTTGTCCATTTGTCTGTGGATGGTACGGAGTGGAAACTTAGTGCTAATTCCATATTTCTTCGTCAATGCTTCAAATGGTCGGTTGCAAAAAGGCGACCCTCCATCACTGATTATCGCTCACCAAACCTAGACAACACATTCTCTTTCAAAAATTTCAGGACAGTTTTATGATCATTCTTTCGACATGACATAGCCTCAATCCATTTCGACACATAATCCACCGCAACCAAAATATATAAGTAACCTCAAGATGGAGGAAAAGGACCCATGAAATCAATACCCCAACAATCAAATAATTCAATGACTAAAATTGGGTTAAGAGGCATCATATGCCTACGAGTAATTTGTCCCAACCTTTGACAACTTGGAAAAGTTTTATAGAATTCATACACATCTTTATAGGGTAAATTACAGCGAATCTAAAGGAAAGAGAGAGATTGAAGGACGCTTCTAGTTGACTCCTTTGACATACAGCGATACCATGTATAATATAGGGTAAATTACAATCACGTACCTCGTTGGTTGGGTCAAATTTCAATATGATACATTCTTTTTTTGCATTTAAGTACTTTGTACTTTCAAATAATCCTTGTAATTCTATTCCACTGTTTAAAGAATCATCAAGTTTCAGTTGTTCAATGATGATGTGGACTTTGTGAATTTGGTTACCTTGTGTTTGGGTAAATTAGTTGTGTATCTGAAGTAAAAGCAACAGTGCCGAAACTGCCAAATGTTAAATTCTGCAATGGCTCAGAGTTACTAGATATACTTATACCACATGTTGTAGACCACATACGATAGGGAAGAGTGAATATATGCGTCCCATAGAGTCCACACCATCACTTAATAGCCCAAAGTTGATGATACTACAAATGATGGAACACAATTGCAGGGATTTGAAAGTACAGAGTACTGAAACACAAGAAAAAGAAAAGGGCAGAAATCATATTGAAATTAGAGCCAAACCACAGTTTTCAACCTGAAATGGGACCAAAGAACGCAAACATCAACTAGTCTTAAAAAATTTGAAAAACATAATTCTTCTAAAAATTAAAGTGAGTTTAGATAACCAATTTAAAATGAAAAAAAATTAAGTTTAAAGTTTGACTACCATCTCGCCACTCTTCTACACTCGTGTTAATATGCTATTTTATTGGTTTTTGATGTTATTAATAATTTGAATTGAGGGTATTTTTGGTATTACAAAATTTAAGATGTTGTGGGTATTACTGAGAAAGATAAAGGACATTTGGAGAAAATACAAATTTAATCGTGGGTACACTTAATCTCAATTGCTCGCCACAATCTCCTTTATTACTAGAGATGAAGGGTCATGTCTTAAGCGGTTACATTATTAGAGCATCTATGATACATCCTCTATATTAATTTGGGCAAAGTACAATTACGTACCATGTGGTTTGGGTCAAACTTCAATATGATACTTCCACTTTTTTCTTGCATTTCGGTGCCCTGTACTTTCAAATCCTTGCAATTATGTTTCACCCTTTGCAAAATCGTTAAGTTTCTGCTGTCCAATGATGGTGTGGACTCTGTGGAACCCACATATTTACTTTTCCTTACTGTCCGTGGTTTACAATAGTTGGTGCAAGTACATCCAGTTGTTCGAAGCCATTGAAGAATACGGCTTTTGGTAGTTTCGGCACCATCGCTTTTGCTTTAAATACACAACATGTTGATGCTCAAAATGGGATGAGTCAACGGTCAATGAGAAGTGATTGAGATCGAGGTGATCTGTCGATTTCCGGGAGCTAGGAGGCTAGCTCCAAGTGTTGGTGCCCGGCTCTGGGTTCGGAAGGAGGATGATGAATGGCCAAGTCCGGATGTCACCTTCGGGATACCTGCACATGACTGATAAGTATCGAAGGCACCGGTGGGGTACCGGCCTAAAACCCTCCGATGCTTAAGTCAGCTATGACGGATATGAGTGTAATGTTTATGCGGTAAGTGTTTATACCTGAGAAGGTGAAGGGATGTTAGAATCCGGAAGTGGTCCCAGGTCGGGAAGGGAAGGGAAGAGAGATCCCCTTTTATAGAGGAGGCGAGAGTGCTCCAAGCCTCTCTTGCTCGATGTGGGACAAGTGCATGCTCGCCAAGTGGTTTGTCAATACTTTGAGGCATTGTACGGGTTTCGATACTCGTCGTATGAAGCGGGTTAGCGGCTCTATGCAAAGTTGGCAACGAGACGAATCCATAGAGCTTGCTATCATGGTCGTGCCGCAGTCGGTGCCGTGGCGGCGAGCCTCGCAAAGCATGCTCGTGAAGACGGGCAAGTAGCTTATGTGGTGCTTCATGGGAGTGACATGTGGACGATAGGGGTAGGAGTATCAACACAACACATTTACCCCAACTCAACTAATGAAATTCACAAAGTCCGTCTCATCATTGAATAACCAAAAGTTGAGTATTCTACAAACAGTGGAACACAATTGTAAAGATTTGAAAATACATGGTACTGAAATGCGAGAGAAAAAAAAAAGTATAGGTGTCATATTGAAATTACCCAAATCACAGGGTACGGAATTGTAATTTGATGTAAATTTGTACAAAAAAGTGCTCCAACAAATTCCCTTATTTAAATGTTATTTAGAATTCTCTCTACCGACTATATTTTACAGTACTGTGAGATAAAATTTATCATATTTTTAAGACCATCACATAGGAAAATTACCCAAAAGACATCATAAAAGAAATAATTGCAATTGAAATTGTAGTCAAATTTAACCAAAATAATAGGATGTCCTAGGGATGGCAATGGGGCGGGTTGGGGATGGGGATGACAATACCATCCCCGTCCCCGATACTCATCCCCTCCCCCGTCCCCGTCCGCATCCCCTATTTGTATGATTCGGGGATTCCCCATTCCCGTCCCCGCCGGGGAGCACTCTCCCATCCCCGTCTCCATCCCCATGTTTTTTTTATTTTCATATAAGTAAAATTAACAAAATTAAAGAAACATGTAAACTTAATCAAAAGAGGTTCAATCGTACAATGTAATCATGAAATTATCACCATTCATCATTCTAAAATAAAGTAATGTCAATTGAATGATAAATATAACCCACGACTAATGAGTTCCAAGTTATAATACCTAATAACTTCAAAGAGAGAGAATGAAAGCAAAATTGAAGAAGACGAAGACGACAAAGAGACTTACCTTAGAATATTGAAAGAAATTTGAACAAAAGGATGCAGCCGCACGTAATAAGAGGCAGCACGGTAAGAATAGAAAAGGTATTCAATTAGGGTTTGTTTTGTAGTTAAGTTGTAGGAAAAGTTGTCTTTTATATTATTACTTTAAATATTAATAATTATTTTATAATATAGGGGCGGGTTCGGGTATGGGGATGACAATACCATCCCCGCCCCATCCCCAACGGGGAACTTTGCTTTTCGGGGACGGGGATCCCCGTTCCCCGTTACACAGGGGATTTTCCCCTCGTTTGGGGGCGGGTCCCCATAGGGTTCCCACCCCGTTGGGTATTTCTGTCATCCCTAGGATGTCCCCTATAGATTAAACACGAAAATGCGGAGTATGCAACTTGCGATCCGGTCGTACTTTTTTTTGTCCCATTCATGTATTTGAATTATGCCACCTCCAGAAAAATGGTATTTTAAAATGGACATTATCTTTTGTGCAATCCGGGAGTCCTTCTATTGTAAAATTATCTTTCGATATTGAGTACCTTTAGACGATGGATAAAATTCATTGACATGTCAGCTATACATCTAGAGAAACTTATATTTTATTCCCTCGAATTTACATATTGTGCGTGCTTGTGAGTACTTGTGATTCTAAAATTCAAACAGATACATACATCTTATAAATCCTTGTGGTTTAAAAATTTGGGAAAATTATGTTGTACACTTGTATGCCTATGAGTGAACGTTCATATGTGAATCTAGGGGGTAGGCATACAGGTAATTGGAACTGTATATTGACTGTATTATTCGAAGGATAATTTTGGGCTGTCCAATTTTGGGTTGCCTAACACCTGCATTTGTTCTCTAATTTCAGCATTTTTGTCGATATATGTCATGGTTCGAACTGTTCATTTCACTGATTATATAGTAAAGATTATCACTACAAAAAATCAAACAAATCTGATATCGTTTCAGTCATCTAACTGAATCAAAGATATAGACAGCTCTTTTGAAGTTTAATTGTACCATTCATATGTTTTGGTGGCAACTTTAGTGGGCTATATTTCCCAAATCAGAAACCTTCCCTCTTTTAGAAAAAAAAAAAAAAATCAAAGAATATTTATTGTCCAAAAGAACTACATGCATCAGCCGAAATACAGTCCTCTAAACAGACCAAAAAGATTAAAGTAATATTTACTTACTCGGCTAGCATGGGAACATAGCACGTCCTGGGCACATCCCCTATCAAAATCCCAAAACCTATGGCGGTGGCTCCAGGCACAAACCCAACCTGCAAATCCAAACATTGCGGATTCATAATCACATGTTGACCCGACCACCACCACCCGCTCCGATACGTGGCCCACACCGCCATCTGCACGCTAAATCTCACACCTCCCAATTGTCTATCCCTCTTCATTTTCTTCAGCACTCCTTCTTTAAGCGCCGGTTGAACTCCTTCCCAGTTCGCCATCTTATACCTGAGCCGGAGTTCGGTCCCTGTCCTCATTACCAACCCGAATGGCTCCACGGGCTCTATCGCGAGCGCCGTGTCCTCGTAGAGAACGAACGCTTCCAGTCTGTCGAACCACATGTACGAGGCGTAATTAGGGTTCCTTATTTTCAACGTGGCGTCCCATTCGGCGGTGAGGTTCGTGTCAGAGACGTTGAGTCTGTGGACGGATAAGGCGACGAGTTGGACCACAGGGGCTCGGGGGCCGAGGGAAGTCTCCTTGCATACTAACGGCGAGAAAATGATAACCGAAAGAGCGATCAAGGAGACGAAAAGGACGATGGTGAATCTGGTGATGCTCGGCGTTGCATGCGACGACGTCGTTGTGGTCGGGAGAACGATGTGTTGAGATTTTGAGTGCGGATTGTGTGAAACCGGGAGTAAAGGAACCTTGGCTAAGCGCGGATCACCTTTTGCATGTTTCGATATCGGTATCTCCATCGTGGTAAAATAATAGTTGTTAATTAATCAAACCCGTACGTTTGTTGATTCAGCGCTATATTTGTACAAATTTAGATAGCATTGATCAGGATGTACGTACGGGAGAGAAGTTAATTAACTGGTTATCAATAACCCCATCGTTGCACGTATGCAAGAGAGATTGAGTTGAGATGGAACATAGTCTAGGTGGGCCCGCAGGTGATGTAGGAGTTTCCCCAGCCCAAGCGATAGGCACTATGGCGGCTGATGAAGCGGTTGCATATGACGCCGGCAAGTCGGAGGATTGGTGCCCAGGTTTTGAGTTTGAGGTCTGGTCACGGATCTTCCAAGCCTTGCCTAGCTCATGCATGCAAGGCAAAGGCGTACGGATTCGTACGTTGATGTTGATGAGGAGGAGAGTTATAATTATAGTTTGTTATGGGTTTGCATATGGACCTTTTTATATATGCACAAAAGCAGCTTCGCAATTGGATAAGGAACGCACGTTTGTGTGGCGGACATTATTTCGAGCAGCTTTTCGTGTCTTGTCGTTTTGTTATAAATCGTGTACGAGGCTAACGCGTATATAATCGTGTTTTCGGACCATTTGACAGCTTGAAGTGTTCTTTTTGTGGTTTTTAATACAAAAGGGATTTTGTGATTGCGGTCCCTCGTAACAATTTTTTTTCAATTGAAGTTTTATGTCTTTTGGTTTTTTTGATTGAAGTCCTATATTTAATGTGCTACATTTATTTATCATTTTTCATTTTAAACTTGCCCATACCATCATTTAATGATTTTGAATTCTTTTCTTTTATAAAAATATTCTCACCATGTATGACATTGAAAATTTTACAATTTATGGAATTCAAACGGGAAAGAAATAATAACAAGATGTCAAACTCTAAAAAAAATTCAAAACCATAGTCAAAGTGGCCATATATACACTTCCAAAGACAAAATGTATCAAAATATACTTTAAAAGATTATAAAAAAAAAAGAAAAAAAAAAAAAGAGAACCCAAATACTAAGAGAAAGTACCCTGCAAAATTCGAAGCCAAAAAGAAATTAAACCCAAATACAGAAAGAAGGTACATGCAGGCTATGAATGTACCCAAATACAAAAGTATCCTACAAAATTCAAAGCCAAATAGAATGTACCCAAATACAAAAGAAAATGTACCCAAATACAAAAAGAAAATACATGTAGGCTAAGAATGTACACAAATACAAAAGTACCCATATAAACTTGAAATACAAAAAAGAATGTATCCATATAAACCTTTTTGTAGGAGTACGTACCCATGCAAAAAAATAATATACCCAAATACAAAGAAGAATGTACCCAAATACAAAAAAAAAAAAAAATAAATATGTACAAAGAGTAGAACATGTACCCATTGGCAAAAAGAATGTACCTAAAACATAATGAAGCAAAAGAATGTACCCAAATAAAAAATATTCAAGAGAATATGGATACAAAAATGAAATTAAAAAGGGTATGAATCATAAGGATACATAATACGAAATTCAAAACATCCATCTCCCCACTTAAAGTAGTTGCTGCACGAAACAAAAGTTAGACAAGAAAGCTTCAAAACAAATCTAATTAACAAGAATGAAAAATCCTCACCTTTTAGCATGAGTAAGAATTTGGAGGAAGGAAGCTCGGAATGCCGGCACAAAACAATGAGAGAAGAAAATAAAAAGGAATGTCTCCTAAATCCTATAATTAATAGAGAGTTGACAAAAAAAATTACTTAAAAAGAGGCAAATCAGTTATAGAGGGTAATATAGGTAGTGATGGATTTAATTACATGACATGTAAACCATTTTAGGTAAGAATGGTGATGTGGACAAACATTTTGTCCTTCAATCTTTTTATAAACATTTACAAAGTTATAATAAAAAAATTGTTATAAATCAATGTAATAATGGGTGGCTGTCCATTTTCCTTAGTTAATTGTATTATGAATGTGTAGTAACTAGGATATGAATGTATAATAACTAGGTGACCATCTACCTTCAGGGGTTACTTAGAGAGGTTCTACTTGTAAGTCTAACACTATAAATAGAGAGTACAATAAGAGGAGGTTTATCCTTCTCCTGAGTTCTCTTCATACTTTTCTATTACGTTATCAGCACGAGTTGCTCTCGGATGGAGAAGAACAATTGCTTGAAAAATCCTAAAAAAGAAGGTGGAGACCTATGCTTAGCAGACAGTGGTACGACGCATACGATACTTCGAGACCAAAAATATTTCTCGAATATCAAATTAGCAAAAGCTAATGTCCACACCATTTCTGGGACATCAACTCTAATTGATGGCTCTGGACAAGCCACTCTCCTATTACCCAATGGAACTAAAATTCACATTGAAAGTGCTCTCTATTCCAGTAGATCCACAAGAAATCTACTTAGTTTCAAAGATATCCGTAAGAATGGATACCACATTGAAACAATGAACATGGGTAATATGGAGTATCTCTGCATCACTTCTATTGTTTCATGCGAAAAGCACGTTTTAGAAAAACTTCCCACTTTCTCCACTGGTTTGTATTACACAACTATACAAACAATAGAAGCAAATTTGGTGACTAAGAAATTCATTGATCCAAAGCCTTTCATGCTTTGGCATGATCGGCTCGGTCATCCGGGGACATCAATGATGCGTCATATTATTGAAAAATCACATGGACATCCATTACAAGGCAGAGATATACTTTTGCCATGTGATTACCCGTGCGTCGCCTGCTCACAAGGAAAATTGGTCATAAGACCGTCACCCACTAAAGTTGTCAATGAATCCCCTACATTCTTACAACGGATACAAGGGGATATTTGTGGACCTATCCATCCTCCGTGTGGACCCTTTCGATATTTCATGGTTCTAATAGATGCATCATCTCGTTGGTCTCATGTTTGCCTATTGTCTACTCGCACTACTGCATTTGCTAGACTACTTGCTCAAATCATTAGATTAAGGGCACATTTTCCAGACCATCCCATTAAATCTATTCGTCTTGACAATGCTGCTGAATTTACATCTCGTGTTTTTAATGATTACTGCATGTCCATAGGCATTGATGTCGAACACTCAGTTGCACACACTCATACTCAAAATGGTCTAGCTGAATCACTTATTAAGCGCCTCCAATTGATTGCTCGCCCTTTACTTTTAAGATCCAAATTGCCTATATCTGCGTGGGGTCGTGCTATCTTACATGCTGCATCTTTAATTCGTCTTCGTCCCACATCTTGTCACCAATACTCGCCTTTGCAGCTTGTTTTTGGGCACGAACCAAATATTTCTCATCTTCGTATTTTTGGTTGCGCTGTTTATGTCCCTATTCCACCCCCACAAAGAATGAAAATGGGTCCACAACGACGACTTGGAATTTATGTGGGTTTTGACTCTCCATCTATCATAAGATATCTTGAACCTTTAACAGGTGATGTATTTACTGCCCGCTTTGCAGATTGCCATTTTGATGAGACAAATTTCCCACCATTAGGGGGAGAACAAAAGCCGATATCTATTGAACGGCGTGAAATTGATTGGCATGCCACATCATTGTCTCATCTTGATCCTCGCAATAACCAATGTGAACTTGAAGTTCAAAGGATCATTCACTTGCAAAATATAGCAAACAAATTGCCTGATGCATTTGTTGATACAAGTAAAGTGACAAAGTCACATGTTCCGGCTGCAAATGCCCCGGCCCGGGTCGATATTCCTGCAGGACAATCTCAGGGTATAAATGATTCAAAGCCACGACTTAAGCGTGGTAGGCCTATTGGTGCAAAGGACACCGTTCCCCGGAAAAGAAGGCCACAAGATACTAGCACTCATGAGGAATCTACAAAAGAAACAACAAATACTGATCAGTTGAAAGTTGAGGAAATAGCCCATGAAGAGGCTCATACATCTGAGGAGATCTCCATAAGTCATGGAGAAAGTTGGGATAGAAATAAAGTCATTATTGATAATATCTTCGCTTTTATGATCGCTCATGATATTGAAAAAGATTATCAGGATCCTGAACCCCAAAGTGTTGAACAATGTCGACTGAGAAACGATTGGCCAAAATGGAAAGAAGCGATCCAAGCAGAATTAAATTCCTTGACAAAGCGAAAAGTTTTTGGACCAATAGTCCAAACGCCTAATGGTGTTAAACCCATTGGATACAAATGGGTATTTGTACGGAAACGAAATGAGAAAAATGAGATAGCCAGATATAAAGCTCGACTCGTTGCACAAGGTTTTTCACAGAAACCTGGAATTGACTACGAGGAAACATACTCCCCTGTGATGGATGGAATTACATTTCGTTTCCTAATTAGCTTGGCGGTCACAGAAAATCTTGAGATGCGCCTAATGGATGTTGTCACTGCATATTTGTATGGATCATTAGATAATGACATATATATGCGGGTTCCTGAGGGAATTGAAATCCCACGAGCAACTAATTCTAAACCTCGTAACTTGTATTCAATTAAGTTACAGCGCTCCTTATATGGATTAAAGCAATCCGGACGCATGTGGTATAATCGGCTTAGTCAATATCTCCTAAAGGAGGGATATACTAATGACCCCATTTGTCCGTGCGTTTTCATTAAAAGATCAAATAACGGATTTGCTATAATCGCAGTTTATGTTGATGATTTAAATCTGGTTGGGACTCCAGATGAAATTAGGAAAGCAACTCATTATCTTATGAGGGAGTTTGAGATGAAAGATCTCGGAAAAACAAAATTTTGTCTCGGCTTGCAAATTGAGCATTTACCAAATGGAACTTTTGTCCATCAATCTACCTATACCGAGAAAGTCCTCAAACGATTTTATATGGACAAAGCGCATCCCTTAAGCAGCCCAATGGTTGTTCGATCACTTGATGTGAAGAAGGATCCATTTCGTCCTCGAGGAGAAAATGAGAAATTGCTTGGTCCCGAAGTACCTTATTTAAGTGCAATTGGAGCTTTGATGTACCTTGCAAATTCCACAAGACCAGACATTGCTTTCTCTGTCAACTTATTGGCAAGGTATAGCTCTGCACCAACTCGACGACATTGGGTGGGCATTAAACATGTAATGCGATATCTCCGTGGAACAGTCGATATGGGATTATTCTATCCAAAAGGGTCAAAGCCTGAAATTATTGGCTATGCAGATGCCGGTTACTTATCGGATCCACATAAAGCTCGATCACAGACGGGATATATTTTCACTTGTGGCAACACTGCTATTTCATGGAGATCTGTGAAACAAACAATTGCTGCCACCTCTTCAAATCACTCTGAAATTTTAGCATTACATGAAGCAAGCCGCGAGTGCATATGGCTGAGATCCATGGTCCATCATATCCGAGTAACATGTGGGCTCACCCCAATTAAAGATAGTCCGACAATATTGTTTGAAGACAATGCTGCTTGTGTTGCACAAATTAAAGGGGGTTATATCAAAGGTGATAGAACTAAGCACATTTCCCCAAAGTTCTTCCATACACATGAGCTCGAGAAGAATGGCGAAGTAGAAGTCAAACAAATTCGTTCTAGTGATAATCTGGCTGATTTGTTAACCAAGGCGCTTCCTACAAAAACATTCAAGAATCTAGTTCACCGTATTGGGATGCGTCAACTCAAAGATCTTCCATATTGAGGTTGCCTCTTGGAGTCATATGTATCCTTCAGGGGGAGCTTTGTCGACTTCAGGGGGAGTATCCGAAAGTATACTCATTTGACCTTAATGTACTCTTTTTCCCTTAGCACAGGTTAACTTTTTCCCACAGGGTTTTGTTGCCTGGCAAGGTTTTTAATGAGGCACCCACGTTGGGTTGGTCATACCTCTGAATACTTGTTGCATCATGTAGATGCTAAGTACCGACATATGCATGCTCACTTTTCCTTTCGCCTTGGTTTTTTCCCATTGAGTTTTCCTTGGCAAGGTTTTAGTGTTAGCATACCCCTGAATGGATCCCTTATGGACATACGTACCCCTGAGTGCCTACTACAGTGACTTCATCAACTGCCTACAAAGATTTGATGCGACTACTTCTTAAGTTCTACACATTCAAGGGGGAGTGTTATAAATCAATGTAATAATGGGTGGCTGTCCATTTTCCTTAGTTAATTGTATTATGAATGTGTAGTAACTAGGATATGAATGTATAATAACTAGGTGACCATCTACCTTCAGGGGTTACTTAGAGAGGTTCTACTTGTAAGTCTAACACTATAAATAGAGAGTACAATAAGAGGAGGTTTATCCTTCTCCTGAGTTCTCTTCATACTTTTCTATTAAAAATTTTTTTATTATTTTTCACCCTTTTATAAAAAAAAAGAAAAAAAAAAAAAAAAGATTAGAGAATGTTTCGGGGCTCGGCGCCGCCCCCACCAGAAAAGCCTTTTTTTCTTTTTTTTTTCTTGTGGGGAGGTGTTTGTTTTATGTTGTTTTTTTCTTTCCCCCCCCCCCTCTCTTTTATGGGTTTTTGTGTGTTATAATTACAATTTTTTTCGCCCCCACTCTGCCCCCCTTTTGTGTATTATTAGTGCGTTGTAGTTTACCTCCACTACTAGCTTCTTCTTTATCCAATCACCATGAAACAACGTCAGTACATTGAGCTATCATTGTTGGATTAGATAACTAGGGGACTATGGAATGCATATAACTTGATAATGATTATTGAATCACAAGGGTTCAATATATGCAGATTACAAATGCTAAAGAAGGGAAACAACCAATTTACAATGTATGTGCCGATAGCATAAGAATTCGTGGAGAGCAAATGCTAGTTAAGAATAGGAGTCGGTGACCATGGTCAGGGCTGGCCCTGAGGGGAGTGGGGTGAGACAGTCGTCTCGGGCCCCTGTCTGAAAAAGACCCCCGAAAAAAAATTATATATGTTTATATATATATTTTTTAAATAGTTTTAGACCCTTTATTTTACATTGGAAGCTTCCTGGTGTAGTGGTAAATTATTGTTTTTGTAAGTTTCATGACCCAAGTTCAATTCTTTTTGGGGCCATTTTCTAGTGTTTTCTTTTGTTTTTTCAAACTTTCTATTTTCAAGGCCTTTTTTTCCTTTTTCACTAAGGTATTCTTCTCCCAAATTAAGTAGGTTTCCTTTTACTAAGTTGAATAGATTTCCTTACATGAAAAGGATTAAAACCACATATAAAAACCATTCAAGTGAATCTAATTTTCTACATAAGATTAACGCTTTCTTCTATCTCTTTCTTTGCGTTGTTGTGATTGTGGACTGAATTATCGTCATGGCACCAAGAACGATTGAATGGGTTAACAATATTATCAATTGAGAAAAATTTGGTAGAACAACTAGACTTATGTAACTT
Organism: Spiraea crenata; assembly: GCA_033992175.1. Taxonomy (NCBI): domain Eukaryota; kingdom Viridiplantae; phylum Streptophyta; class Magnoliopsida; order Rosales; family Rosaceae; genus Spiraea; species Spiraea crenata. Next base: position 123,313 of record JAVBHV010000035.1, on the reverse strand, counting down.
TTGCATCTAAAAACGCAAGGCGAACAAGATTTATGTAACTTTTTTTATGCAAGTATCAAGTGAAAATGTATAGTTTTTTCTTTCTATCGTATTCATTTTTGTAAGCCAAAAAAGAAGTAGCAAATAAATTTTTATATCATTTTATGGTAACGTACAATAAATGAAGGGTAAAAAATATTTGAGGCCCCATTTGCGAGAGTTCGTCTTGGGCCCCTGAATTCTCAGGGCCGGCCCTGACCATGGTGCGTGCAGAATCATTACTTTGATGATTCACCAACCATTAATAGAAAAGCCAAGTAGGAATGTATTCTATCAAGCCCCCGAAAAGTTGGCAGTCGTGGGATGACAAGTCAGCAGGTTGGCCGATGGATGGAATGAAGAGAACCCGATGCGTACCAAGTTAACACGCTCACGTTCAAAGTGACAGTCCAGTTCAATATGCTTTGTTCGAGCATGAAAGATCGGGTTGGCGGCCATGTAGGTTGTGCTTAAGTCTTCACAGTACATAAGATTTTTCAAGACGTGGAGGATGGTGAAGCTCATAGAGTAGGGAAGATAGCCACAATGTTTATGCACATACATGAGCTAATGTACGATATTCCGACTCCGCACTTGACCGTGACACCATCCGTTACTTGCTGGAGCTCCAAGAGACTAAGTTAGGTCCAAGAAACACAAGGAAACCAGATGTGCAACGGCATGTGTCCGGGACCCAGCCCAATCCTCATCAGAGAAGGCACGAAGCTGAAGCAGGGTAGCAGACAAATGAAAGAGAATACCAAGGCCAAGGGTGATTTTGAGATAGCGTAAAATTCATTTAGCTGAAATGAGATGGGTGTGGGTGGGGGTGGCCATAAACTGAGCGACATGACTTACGGCAAAAGAAATGTATGGGTGAGTAAGAGTCAAGTATTGAAGTGACCCAACAAGGTCTGTAGGATCAACATGGAGAGTGCCATCTTGATAGGAAGGTTTGAGACTTTGTAGCAACAAGAGTATTGCAAGGCTTGGAATCAAACATCTTGGTGAGCGTTAAAATATCCAAGGTATACTTGGTTTGTGTGAGATGGAGACCAGATGAATGCCGTTCAACTTCAATGCCCAAAAAAAATAATGGAGAGGTCCGAGGTCTTTGATATCAAACTCTCTCTACACAGCATAACAATAAAAGCAGCCATGGGAGTAGTACTGTTACCGGTTAGAACATATCGTTGACGTATATAAGAAGAACCAAAAAGACATCACAATGAAAATAAACAAATAAGGATGAATCAGCCACACTTTGATGACACTACTACTAAAATGATGAATCCAAGCACGAGGTGCTTGTTTAAGTCCATATAATGCCTTATGTAACTTGCATACACAAGGATCAATAAAGCCAGGTGGTTGTACCATATAGACCTCTTCTTGCAAAACACCATAAAGGAATGCATTCTTGACATCAAGCTGATGAATGGACCAGCCATAAGAGATAGCACGGTTAAGGACCGTGCGAATGGTGGCAAGTTTGATGACGGGACTAAAGGCTTTGTTATGATCAAAACCTTGTTGTTCATGAAATCCTTTGGCAACGAGGCGAGACTTGTACTCTTCAATAGAGCCATCCGCCTTTCTCTTGATGCGAAAAACCCACTTGCAACCATGGGTACAAGGGACCATGTTTCATTTTTTTACTTTTAAGAAGAGCATTGAACTCGTCAGACATGGCTTGATGCCATATTTTGGAGGTAGTGGTGAAATATGCGGTCACTGTCTCTAAAGACGAAAGGCCAGGAGAGAAGGCACCTGGAAGGGGATAGCGAACGGTGCCATAAGTGCGAATTAGTGGTTTAACTATGCTAGAAAGAAATCGAGTGACCATATGATGATGAGGGGCAGGAGCAACAGGTGCATCAGGAGTAGCAAGTGGGTGACTTCGTGTTTCTCTAGCTGTTGTGCAGTGTTGAATGTGTGAATATTGTGAACTAGACACAGCATAGGCTATGGCATTCCTAGCCTTCTTGTTCACATTAGATGCACTGATTTGGACCTGTGTACAGTCTTCTCCAGGAACACTCACTCTCTCACCCTCGACAATCCGAAACGGATTATGCCATTCAATAGATGGGTACTGAAATGCAAATTAATCATATGCATCGAGAAACAGATGCCATTCAATAGACGGGTACTGAAATGGATGATGCCATTCAATCTCTCCAGGAAGTGTAGTTTGTGCCATCGAAGTATGGATGTGACCCCCCCCCCCCCCCCCCCCCCCCCCCCCCCTTCCCCCCCCCCCCCACCCCCCCCCCCCCCCCCCCCCCTTAACTCCTCCCCCCCCCCCCCCCCCCGCCTCCGGCGGGGGGGGGGGGGGGGGTTTTTTAAAAATCCCCCCTTCTTTAAAAAAAAAAACAAAAGGAGACTGTCCCCTTTTGTGATAAACCTGATAGTTTACTTAGTATAGACTTTTTTCTCAACCGAAGTTATGTAATTGATGTGTGCTTATTTATACATGTTTTTGGCGTTATTTACCTACTGCTAAGCAGCTAAATCTTCATTTCTATGTGTGTTTTACGTTTGTTTTGTATTTTGAAGGTGAAAGAAGCCGTTGACCAAAAAGTCAGTCAAAAAGTCAGTTTTCGTAAAACTGTCGAAGAAATCGGAGGAGAACGTTGACCGATATTGAGAACCAGATGGAACTCTTCATGTTAGGACAACCACAAGGATGTTAGATTGCAGTTAAAACTAACGGTTCGTTAATCGGAGCCCTGGTGTCCGCTCTATGCGCGTTTTACTGACCAGTGTACGGCTTGACCGAAAAACTGACCGGAAACTGACCAAGCCCGTTTCACGGCCCGATCAAAATCAAAAGACTTGGGGAGCAATTCAGACGAATTCAGCACTTATATAGGGTTGAATGAGCTCAAGATTCGCACAATATTGGCCTAATCAGTTGAGGAAAAGAAGACTAAATTAAGGGAAAGTCCCAGTCAAAATAGGAAAGTCAGTCAAAGGAGGTCATTAATATTTCCCACGAAAAGTAGGACTCTTTGCTGATCCTTTGCCTATAAAAGCACGCCCTTGGAGACCTAATTGGAGACATCTCGCACACCATTCTCTTCAGAAAGTCGTTCTTTTTCTCTAGCCCTAATTGGTTTTTGATTACTCATCGTCTGAAGGAAGAACCGTTTCATCCACTGTTCCCAGCTGCTGCTACCTTCTTTTTGACACTGCCTTGCGTTCTTGGAGCTCTCAAAGACGTGCATCAGTGGCTTCTTTGACCATCTTCATCACCTTCCTTGGTTCTTCTTTCCCTTGTAACCCTGATTCCATTATACTCTTGATTATGGATTTCAAAACCATGTCTGGCTAGTTACCTTTTGTTAGGGGCGAAGTTTGAAGCCCCAATTATGTGATAAACCTTTAAGCATGTTCATCTAAATTCGACATCTATGTTTCTTGTGTGAGAATGATTGTTTGACTTTGGATTACAGAAATCTGTTATGTGTTATTGTTTTAAGGATGCATACTTGGGACTGTTGCATGTAACTGAAGCTAGATTTAAGATAACAACTCACCTAATCGTTTTGTGATCTTAATTCATAAGTAGTAACAACTATGGACAATAGTTAAGTCAAGCAATTGGGATTTGCATGCTAGATAGCGTTCTATACTAGTGTAGGTCTTATAATCTGTCAAACTTCCATGTATGCTTAATGCTTTGAATCTGTTGTTGATAGGATAGCGTTCTATACCTTGATTGCATGTTCAATAGGCTTGGCTAGCGTGCGTTCACCTAGACTAAGTAATTCTGGGAAGTAAAATAAGGACATTGATTGCGTTATGATTTGTTCTTGGCAGATTTCGTTCTCACGACATAGTAATTGGATTTAGGTAACATGACTTGTTTTGATCATAATTGGTGGTGGATTACTGAGTTCCTAACATCTTTATCATCTGTTTTCTCAACTTAAATTCGTTGTTTCCTTTACCTTTGCATTGATAAACTTTAAAACCCACCTATTTGTCATCTGTTTTACTTTTACTTCTTCTCTTTCTTCTGTCAACGTGAATTACATGTGTACCCTCAATCTCTGGCAATGAACGATCCTTGCTTACTCTATACTACATCTTGACAATCTATTGCAGGGTTAAGTTGTGTGCTATTTTTAGCATATCAATTTTTGGCGCCGCGTCGCCGGGGATTGAAAAAACACTTATTTTTCACATTTTTGCTCTAATTTTGTTCTCTTTTCTTTGTTTATTTAGTTTTAACGTCTCTTTTTCTTTTCATTGCAGGAGTAATCCATGAATGTCCAAGTCACCAGCTGATCTCTCACCTCTTTCACGCATAAAGAATCGACTTGAAAGGATAAAAAGGAATCAAGGCTTGGACATAGAGGAGGAATCAGAGTGTTCTAACACTGATTTTATCTTTCCACCACCACAACCTCAACCAATGGCTCTTATAAATCCACCGCAATCCATTAGGGAGCTTTCTTCTTCTGTTGTGACCGGAGGTGTTCCAACTTGCATCACATACCCTACCGCTGCCGAAGGGAAAACAGCGGATTTTGAATTGAAGTCTGGGCTGTTGCATCGCATTCCTATCTTCCATGGTCACTCTATGGAGGATCCAAACAAGCATCTCATGGAATTTCAGTTCGTATGCTCTAGCATGATACCACAAGGGGCTGATGAAGACATTCTTAAGCTGAAGGCATTCCCCTTTTCGCTAGCTGACCGTGCGAAGGATTGGCTCTATGAACTGCCTAGTGAGCACATCAACAGTTGGAATGCAATGATGAAAGCTTTTCTTGAGAAATATTTCCCTACATCTCGAGTCATCATGCTAAGAAAGAAGATTAGTGGCATACAACAAGCACATGATGAATCCTATGCAGCGTACTATGAGAGGTTCAAATCCTTACTTGCTCAATGTCCACAACATCAAATGAAGGATGAGAACCTGCTGACTTGCTTCTATGAAGGGCTCCTTCCTCTCGAACGCCAAATGTTAGATGCATCTGCGGGAGGATCCTTTGTAGACAAGTCACCTGAAGATGGAAAATCGTTGATCGCTAATCGTGCCCTAAATGCCCAACAATATGAGGGCATTGGACCTTCTACCCGCAAAGTCAACGAGGTAAGTACCATTTCGAATTTGGAAGACCAGATTTCAAAACTGACCTCTCTTGTGTCTCAAGTTATGATTCCCAAGGTTCAAGATGTGGCACAAGTTTGTGGAGTATGCTCTATCCAAGGGCATGCAACTGATCGGTGCCCACAATTGATTGAAAACGGTGGATGGGAGAGTGCGAATGCCATTGGCTTTCATCAAGGACAGAATCGGCCAAGAAACGATCCATTTTCATCCACATACAATGAAGGATGGAAAAATCACCCGAATTTCCATTGGAGCAATACTGAAAACGTGCAAAATCCTCCACATGGCAATTACAACCGTCCTCCACCCGGCTACTATCAAAAACATCAGGCTCCTCTAAACCCTTCTTCTTCAAGTTCTAATAATTATGATGAGATTATCAAGACTCTAACCGCTTCTACTCAAACTTTGATACAGGGGCAAAATAATAACAACAATCAGATCACACTCATTAACAAAGACATGGCTGAGATGAAGAAGCAAATGAGCCAAATGGTGGACTTTGTGAGCAAAATTCATGAAAGTGGGAAACTCCCAAGCAACACTCAACCCAACCCGAAAGGTGGTTTTGAAACTGCTAATGTTGTGACTACAAGGAGTGGAAAAGTGTTTGTAGAACCACCAAAAGCTTCTAAGAACGTCCCCATAGAAGTTGAAGAGGAAGAAGAGGCCAATACATTGGACAAAAGACAAGAAAAGGACGCTGCCACGTCCAAAGAAGAGACCAAGACGTCACCACCTCTTGTGCAGCAATCAAAACCTAAAGGTAATGGTTCTAATTCAATGAATTCAATTAGTGCTAACCCTACTTTCTCTTGCTTGCCCTTCCCACGCAGATTTGACCAATCCAAGAAAGATGACGGTGAGAAGGCGATCTTGGAAACTTTCAAGAAAGTGCAAGTGAATATACCTCTTCTTGATGCTATAAAGCAAGTTCCAAAATATGCTAAGTTTCTGAAGGAGCTTTGTACAACAAGGAGACATATTCGGGCAAAGGAAGTAGTGAAGGTGAGTGAGAATGTGTCGGCTGTTATTCAAAGAAAACTCCCTCCCAAAGGCAAGGATCCGGGAAGCTTCACCGTTCCATGTGTCATAGGTAACATGAGGTTTGAAAGAGCTATGTTAGACTTAGGTGCTTCTATTAATGTCATCCCTTATTCTGTTTATGCATCTCTAAGTATAGGAGAACTTAAAACTGATAATGTAATAATCCAATTAGCGGATAGGTCTCATGTGTACCCGAAAGGGTTGTTGGAAGATGTTCTGGTGCAGGTCAATCATTTGATTTTTCCAGCTGACTTTTACGTTGTGGAGATGGAGGAGTCGCCTCTTAATTCAACGCCCTTGCTGCTAGGCCGCCCCTTTATGTGGACAGCAAGGACTAAGATTGATGTCTATGGTGGCTCTTTGACCATGGAATTCGATGGAGATGTGATAGGCTTCAACATATTTGAAGCTATGAGGTATCCGTTAGACCAAGTTCAATCTTGCTTTTCTATTGACATCCTTGATTCACTTGCGCAGCAGTTTTTAGAAGCATTGAATGAGGATGTTTTGGTCACAACCATTGAACAAGGAGCTGGATTTACAAGCAGTGGCATTAAAATTCATCAAGAAGAGCTCACAACATCACTTGACAATGCCATCATGGAAACTGTGGCTTCTCTTGAGGCGCTGCCACGTATGAGGTACTCTAACCCCTTGTCAATTGAGTTATCTACTAATAAACCTCTTCCCTCTGTAATTCAGGCCCCTACACTTGAGCTTAAGCCGCTGCCAAACCACTTAAAGTATGCTTACTTGGGCGATAATGAAACATTGCCCATAATCGTCTCTTCTGCACTCACAAATTCACAAGAAGAAAAGCTTGTGGATGTGGTCAAAGAACACAAGTTGGCCATTGGATGGACATTAGCAGACATCAAGGGAATAAGCCCAACAACTTGTGTGCATAGAATACTTCTCGAGGAGGGAGCTAAACCCACTAGAGAGGCTCAACGTCGTTTGAACCCTCCAATGATGGAAGTTGTGAAGAAGGAAGTCATCAAGCTCCTTGATTGTGGCATCATATACCCTATTTCAGACAGCAAATGGGTTTCACCAGTTCAAGTAGTGCCAAAGAAGTCCGGAATAACGGTTGTGAAGAACGCAGAAAATGAGCTTGTGCCTCAAAGAACCATCACTGGTCATAGAGTTTGTATTGACTATAGGAAGCTCAATGCAACCACTAGAAAGGATCACTTCCCATTGCCATTCATTGATCAAATGCTTGAGAGGTTAGCAGGTCATGAGTTCTATTGTTTTCTTGATGGTTACTCTGGATATAATCAGATTGCAATTGCGAATGAGGATCAAGAGAAGACAACATTCACATGCCCCTTTGGCACTTTTGCATACCGCCGCATGCCGTTTGGACTTTGCAATGCCCCTGGTACGTTTCAAAGGTGTATGGTAAGTATATTTTCAGATTACATTGAGAAAATAATTGAAGTTTTTATGGATGATTTTAGCGTCTTCGGTCAAAGCTTTGATGATTGTTTAAATAATCTGAAATTGATCTTAAAACGTTGCATTGAAGCTAACCTTGTTTTGAATTGGGAAAAATGTCACTTCATGGTAACACAAGGCATTGTTCTTGGGCATATAGTTTCTGCTAGGGGAATAGAAGTTGATAAAGCTAAAGTTGATGTTGTACGTTACTTACCACCTCCCACTTCTGTGAGAGAGGTTCGTTCTTTTCTTGGACATGCAGGATTTTATAGACGCTTTATCAAGGACTTTTCGAAAATTGCAAGGCCCCTATGTCGTTTATTGCAAAAAGAGGCAGCCTTTGACTTTGATGAGGAATGCAAGATTGCATTTGAGAAGCTAAAGGAGCTGTTGACGTCCGCACCAATCATGCTTCCTCCGGATTGGTCTTTACCCTTTGAGATCATGTGTGATGCCTCAGATTATGCTATAGGAGCTGTGCTTGGTCAAAGAAAGGATAAGAAACCCTACGCCATCTACTATGCCTCAAGAACTCTGAATGATGCACAACTCAATTACTCTACCACTGAAAAAGAGCTCTTAGCTGTAGTTTTTGCACTTGAAAAGTTTCGTTCATATTTATTGGGTACTAAAGTGGTTGTTTATTCTGATCATGCAGCTTTGAAGTACTTGTTATCAAAGAAGGAGGCAAAACCACGGCTGATTAGATGGGTTTTACTCTTGCAAGAGTTTGATGTTGAAATAAAAGACAAAAAAGGAAGTGAAAACGTGGTTGCTGACCACTTGAGTCGTTTGCTGCATGACCAGGAGCCTCTCCCTTTGTCCGAAATGTTCCCGGATGAACAACTCTTTGGAATTCAAGTAAGTGAGCCATGGTATGCTGATATTGTGAATTATTTAGTAAGTAAGAAGATACCGAACACACTCTCTCGTGCTAATCAAGATAAACTCAAGAAAAATGCTCGTCATTATGTTTGGGATGATCCTTACTTGTGGAAATATTGTCTAGATGGTTTGATAAGACGTTGTGTACCTGAATCTGAATTTAAGCATATCTTAATGTTTTGTCATTCTGAAAATTGTGGGGGTCACTTTGGTTCCAAGAAAACGGCTTTAAAGGTGTTGGAATCTGGTTTTTATTGGCCTAGTTTGTTTAAAGATGCATATGCTTTTTGTATGACTTGTGACCGATGCCAAAGAACTGGAAATATAGGACCTAGAAATCAAATGCCTTTAACTAATATTCTTATTGTCGAAATTTTTGATGTTTGGGGTATAGATTTCATGGGGCCTTTTCCATCATCTCAAGGTTATCTTTATATATTGCTGGCTGTTGATTATGTTTCGAAATGGGTGGAAGCAAAAGCCACCCGTACTAATGATTCTCGAGTGGTTGCAGACTTTATTAGATCTAACATCTTTGCAAGGTTTGGAATGCCGCGTGCTATCATAAGCGATGGTGGTACACACTTCTGCAATAGAACGATTGAAGCTTTGCTTAAGAAATACAACATCACTCATAAGGTTTCAACACCTTATCATCCACAAACAAGCGGACAAGCAGAAGTTTCAAATCGTGAGATCAAGCAAATATTGGAGAAAACCGTGAGTCCCAACCGCAAGGATTGGAGTCAAAGACTTGATGATGCACTATGGGCCTATAGGACAGCATTCAAAACGCCAATTGGGATGTCACCATTCAGAATTGTCTATGGAAAGCCCTGCCATCTACCGGTGGAACTTGAACACAAGGCTTGGTGGGCTGTGAAAACCTTTAACATGGACATGGATGCAGCTGGCACTCATAGGAAGCTTCAATTGAATGAGTTAGAAGAGCTCAGAAATGATGCATATGAGAGTGCACGGATCTACAAGGAGAAAACCAAGGCTTTTCATGATAAGATGATTCGTGGAAAGACCTTTGTTGTTGGTCAAAAAGTTTTATTGTTTCATTCTCGACTTAAACTTTTTCCCGGTAAGCTTAGATCTCGTTGGGTTGGTCCTTTCACCGTTACTAATGTTTTTCCTCATGGTGCTGTGCAGATAAAGAGTGAAAAAACTGACAACGAGTTCAAGGTGAACGGCCATCGCTTGAAGCCTTACTATGAGGCATTTGTGGAGCACAATGTGGAGGAGGAGAACCTCGAAGATGTGCCACCATCAGTGGACTAAGAAGGATACTCCGTCTGGCTGAAAGACGTTAAGTTCAAGCGCTGCTTGGGAGGCAACCCAATCCAGATTTGCTTTCTTCATCCCTTTCTCACTTTTCAATTTCCAATTTTGCTTCTTTACTTTTGTTTTTAGGTTTTACTTGCATCAAAACCTTTCTCTATGCTTATGTTTTTCGTTGCATGCTATAATCTGTTTTACATTGAGGACAATGTATGATTTAAGTATGGGGGGAGGCTAATCGAATTGGCAAGTCAGTTTTTTTTCAAAAAAAAAAAAAAAAAAAATCAAGTTTTTGTTTCTGGGTTTGTTTTGAGTCGTAGGATCCTTCCAAAGTTGATGATGAGGACTGAACTTACATGCGTTAAGATGAACCATAATCATTATTTCAGGTCTGTATAGTCTTTTGTTAATCTGTGTGCATGATTATTTTGTTTGAAACTGTGAGCATATGGTCGATAATTGACAAGCTATAAGTATGAATGACTTGAGCATGTGATCACTTGGAATAAACCCACCCTTATGTGAGATTTTGAGCCTTAATGATAGTGTATTCATCATTATATACACTAAACTTTCATTTTGAGTGGTTGTACATGTCATGCATCTCTAGAACTTGTTTTGAGATTCTTTTCGTGACTTTTTAATCATATGATATAATTCCCAAAACTTGGATGTGATAAGAGGCAATTAGGACTTAATCACCATGGCCAAACTGACCTGTGCCCTATTTTTATCAACTAGTTAACCCCTTGAGCCTACAATGTTTAGCCCTTTCTTTCTTGTAACCACATTGACTACCTTTATAGCCTAAACACGTTATCCTACCCTGATTCATTGGAGCTAAGAGTAAAAGAGATAATATGTTACTGGTTCGTGATTGAAGATTGTGAAGTGCAAGTGTGGGGGTTGTGACAAATGGAGCATGGTTCTGTATGTTTATTCAGCTATCATTTTGTGTGAAAAAGAAATAAAAAAAAAAAAAAAAAAAAAAGAACAAAACGAAAAAAAGAAGAAGAAGAATAGCCCCAATTAAAAAATAAAAAAAAAAAAAAAAAAAAAAAAAAAAAGCTATTTCCAGCAATTATGATTCTGTTTAGAGTTCTGGTTAAAAGAAGAACCGTTCATGGAGCTTTGAAGGTGATTATTTCGCATACAGAGATACCTGGGCCTACATGACAAAATTTTCCCACAGTACTGACGTTTTGCTTGGTGGTTTTAGTACTCATATGATGTGATGCAAGCATGTCTCTTACTATCTACTTTACAAGTATGCTCCAGTGAACCTTTGTGATATCCATACCCATTCTTTCTTTAACCGTGAACCTAAGCCCCGTTACAACCTTGATATTTGCCAAATTGATCCAAGGGGAAGACTTGATTCTGTGGAGGTTAGATCGATTTACAAGCTTATGGTAGATGATGCATGTACAATGTTGAGTGGCGTGGAGTACCCTAAACACTTTGAGCGTAAACACTTGTGTGAATCTGTGAGTGGTTAAAACTGAGTTTAATATGCTTCAAGTTGTTTGTGCTTATAAGGAGTTGATTAGATGCCATTGCACGCTGCATTCAAATATGATCATCATGAACATGTATTAGCTCTTAACTATTATTGGCTTGATGTTTTGCTTATGTTAATCTTGATGTGATCATTTGTTCTCTGAAACAAAATTTGGAAGGTTAGATGTCTCTAAGTTTTCATTTTTGAGTCTTTGTGTTAGTTCTTTGCTTTGTTTTTTTCTTTGTTCTGTTTTGCTCGAGGACTAGCAAAAGCTAAGTGTGGGGGTATTTGATGTGTGCTTATTTATACATGTTTTTGGCGTTATTTACCTACTGCTAAGCAGCTAAATCTTCATTTCTATGTGTGTTTTACGTTTGTTTTGTATTTTGAAGGTGAAAGAAGCCGTTGACCAAAAAGTCAGTCAAAAAGTCAGTTTTCGTAAAACTGTCGAAGAAATCGGAGGAGAACGTTGACCGATATTGAGAACCAGATGGAACTCTTCATGTTAGGACAACCACAAGGATGTTAGATTGCAGTTAAAACTAACGGTTCGTTAATCGGAGCCCTGGTGTCCGCTCTATGCGCGTTTTACTGACCAGTGTACGGCTTGACCGAAAAACTGACCGGAAACTGACCAAGCCCGTTTCACGGCCCGATCAAAATCAAAAGACTTGGGGAGCAATTCAGACGAATTCAGCACTTATATAGGGTTGAATGAGCTCAAGATTCGCACAATATTGGCCTAATCAGTTGAGGAAAAGAAGACTAAATTAAGGGAAAGTCCCAGTCAAAATAGGAAAGTCAGTCAAAGGAGGTCATTAATATTTCCCACGAATAGTAGGACTCTTTGCTGATCCTTTGCCTATAAAAGCACGCCCTTGGAGACCTAATTGGAGACATCTCGCACACCATTCTCTTCAGAAAGTCGTTCTTTTTCTCTAGCCCTAATTGGTTTTTGATTACTCATCGTCTGAAGGAAGAACCGTTTCATCCACTGTTCCCAGCTGCTGCTACCTTCTTTTTGACACTGCCTTGCGTTCTTGGAGCTCTCAAAGACGTGCATCAGTGGCTTCTTTGACCATCTTCATCACCTTCCTTGGTTCTTCTTTCCCTTGTAACCCTGATTCCATTATACTCTTGATTATGGATTTCAAAACCATGTCTGGCTAGTTACCTTTTGTTAGGGGCGAAGTTTGAAGCCCCAATTATGTGATAAACCTTTAAGCATGTTCATCTAAATTCGACATCTATGTTTCTTGTGTGAGAATGATTGTTTGACTTTGGATTACAGAAATCTGTTATGTGTTATTGTTTTAAGGATGCATACTTGGGACTGTTGCATGTAACTGAAGCTAGATTTAAGATAACAACTCACCTAATCGTTTTGTGATCTTAATTCATAAGTAGTAACAACTATGGACAATAGTTAAGTCAAGCAATTGGGATTTGCATGCTAGATAGCGTTCTATACTAGTGTAGGTCTTATAATCTGTCAAACTTCCATGTATGCTTAATGCTTTGAATCTGTTGTTGATAGGATAGCGTTCTATACCTTGATTGCATGTTCAATAGGCTTGGCTAGCGTGCGTTCACCTAGACTAAGTAATTCTGGGAAGTAAAATAAGGACATTGATTGCGTTATGATTTGTTCTTGGCAGATTTCGTTCTCACGACATAGTAATTGGATTTAGGTAACATGACTTGTTTTGATCATAATTGGTGGTGGATTACTGAGTTCCTAACATCTTTATCATCTGTTTTCTCAACTTAAATTCGTTGTTTCCTTTACCTTTGCATTGATAAACTTTAAAACCCACCTATTTGTCATCTGTTTTACTTTTACTTCTTCTCTTTCTTCTGTCAACGTGAATTACATGTGTACCCTCAATCTCTGGCAATGAACGATCCTTGCTTACTCTATACTACATCTTGACAATCTATTGCAGGGTTAAGTTGTGTGCTATTTTTAGCATATCAGAGGATTTTATTATTTGTTTTTTTTTTTTTTTTATATTTTTTTTTATTTTTTTATTCTTTTTTTATTTTCTTTACTTACTTCCCCCATAGTTTCTTTTTGGTTTTGTTTTTTTATTCCATCCTAACCTATATTTTATTTTATCTATTCTTTTTTTTAGTCGTTTGTTTTGGGCAGCCATACCGATCGGTTGTGTTTGTTTTTTTGTGGTGGGGGGGGGGGGAGGGTGTGTTGTTGTGTTTTTTGTAGTTGTTTTTTTTTTTTTTTAGAGACACAAAACAAGCCTAAGTTTTTGAAGGGAGAGGGGGGGGGGGGCGCCAGCAAGGGACGTCGTGGGGAGGAATGGGCCCAAGCCCCCTCTAACACCACACCCTCTTTTAAAAGATGGTGTATTTTGGGGGGACTAAAATTGCACAAACACAATTTTGACTCAAGTATAAATGAATATGAAGAGAGTTTGAAACAGTGAAGAAACCTTCTTCAAAGTTTAGATATGATGGGTTTTTTTTCAAAAAACCAAACTTGGAAACAAAGCTTCAAAATGCATGCAAGCCCCAAATCCTATCAATGTCTCTATGTAAGTGATGTATGCAATCAAGAGCACAAAGAAGAAAACCTAAGAGGATGATCAGCAAAGAGAGTTTTAAAGATGAACGATAATTTAGCTCAAAAACCCTAATGAAAAAGTGAGAGAGGTTTAATTGAAATAGGTCAACAAGGATGAGGTTTTTGTGGTTAAAATTGGTCCAAGTTGATTTGGTTTTCCCCCCAAAGCCTACACTGATCCGAAAATGATTGACAATTGGGTTTGACTTACAAAAGGACAAAAAAATGTCAGGAAAGAAGCTGACGGAAACTGCTCTCTAGAAAATGTTCACGTGGGAGAATAAGATGACCAGTCATGTAAAACATGAAAACTTCTGATTTTTGAAAATTCTTTCCCACAAACTAAGTTAACAAAACCCATATTTATGCATATAACGATAAAATGTGACCATGTGAGCATCATCAAATCTTCAAATTCTCGATCTTCAAGCACAATCAACAAGTATTCAAATCTAAAACTAAGTCCTAACTAATCTAATTGAGCTTGTGATTGATTACAATATTTTTGTCTAAGGATAGCTAATAAAAATTTCCTATAAGTCTTTCTACTCAAGGCATCTGCCACTGCGTTCACCTTACTACGATGGTACTCAATTGTACAAACATAGTTGATGATCAATTACATCCACCTTCTCTGCCTAAAGTTCAAGTCCCTCCAAGTGCACACATATTTTAGGCTCTTATGGTCCGTGAATATTTGACAACTTTCACCATAAAGGTAGTGCCACCAAATCTTCAACAAAACGACAACTACCTCTAGCTCGAAAGTCGTGGGTAGGATTGTTCATTTCCTACTGTGTTCAATTGCCGGGATGTATACGCTATTACCTTGCCATTATGCATCAGCCCACAGCCTAGACCCCTCAACGAGGCATCCCTGTAAATCTCAAAATTTCCACCTTCTTCATGGAGTGCTAATATGGGAGCACTAGTGAGACGGTTCTTTAGTTCTGTAAAGCTCTTACTCGTATCTCTCGTTCCATTTGAACTTCACCTCCTTTTGTGTCAATCGTGTGAGTGGTCCAACAATGGACAAGAAATTTTCTACAAACCGTCAGGAATAACCTATCAGTCCCAAGAAACTTCGTATTGAAGCTACACTGGTAGGTCTTCACTAGGCCACAAAAGGCCATGGACAATTGTGGAAACCCATTGTCTCTAGTAACGAAATACCGTTATAAAATTGGTGTAACATATTGTACCCCATTAAACTACGGTGGATAATTGTTGCCTATTGTACCCTAAATAGACAACAGTTTTCTTGGTACATATTCGTATTCATATTTATATTGGAACATATACGTATTTATATTTATATTGATACATGTACGTATTCATATTTGTACAAACAATCCATTTCATCCATTTACATCATCTAAATTCATTCATAAATCACAATCCACACCAAGTATTCAATGTAAATCATTATTATTCACAAATCTCTAGACTTACACAACAATTCTTAGTTTTCCTAGTCTAAAAGTATGAGAACCTATCAACTCAAAGTCTTGAAGTCCTTGGTCACTCTCATCCCAATCAAGTGAGGAAACCCCTTGAGTGCCTACATGACACACCCCGCCCCAAAAAGTGGGGCCCGGGAGTGCGGCCATCACCCCCAAAGGGTGACGAAGCCTTACACAACCAAAAAAGACCAAAAGACTCCCACTCTTCGTGCCCCATGACAGAGCTACCCTGACTCCTGCCGCTCGTCTCTGTGGTGCTCAACAGTAACAAGACCTGAGGGGGCGTAAAAACAAGGGTGAGTGAACAGAGAAAATAAATGTCAGTGTAAAACGTTTATAAAACATAATAATAATCCCCCACAGTTAAAACAGTAATATACAACTATACCATAACAAACATGCAGCAACAACCAAGCTCACAACAACAATAAACAGTCACACATACTTATGCACTTTACAATGGCAAGGAGACTGTATTCACAATACCAATGTAAAGTATACTACCAATTGGCAAGGAGACTGTATTTGCAATACCAATTGGCAAGGGTAAGGGCACATTGGCAAGGAGACTGTATTCACAATACCAATGTACAAGGTGAGGAAACCATACTAACCATACTAGGTAAAACACATACCCTAACCAACACTAACCAGCAACAACCAGCATATCCCGCAACATAAACCCACATAACCAGCATAACAAACTTATATGCATATACGGACATAGTATGCTCCAAAAACTCACCAACACCAACAAGGATCCCACGATCACATCATCATATCATATACGCGTATAAATGTAAACATACTCAACCATACTCATAACCATACGCCAACAACCAACCAACATATCACCAAGGCATACAGATACGTAAACATAAATATAAAGAATGCTCAAACAACAATCAAAACCAAAACCCGTCCACTCACAGTGATACCGAGCGATCGTAGTCATCTTCGTCCGTAGGTTCGGGTCGGTAGCACTGATTCCTCGGGAACTGATCACCTAACAATCCCAATATCATAATAATTAATAAACGAAACCGAATGAATAACCGTAAAACCCAAATTCTCCATGTTTCACTCAATTGGGGTACAACCGTATCTCAGATGACAAAACGGAGTTCGCCATTGGATCCGGAACGTCGTTTCCACTCGGAAAAGTGGTCGGTCAAACTTGGTCAACGCCGGTCAACGGTCAGTCAACGCCGGTCAACGGTGTTGACCAACTGGTCAACGGCAGCCACGTCAGCACCGGCGTGCTGACATGGCACTGACACAATGCTGATGTGGCGCTGAGGTGGCAGCCACGCGGCACACACGTGGCAGCTGACGTCATCATCGGTGGTGACGTCATCACCGCCTGGCCGGCGCCGGAAAACTCATCGGAATCTGGAGAATTCCAGATTCCGGCGAGTTCATCCCCTCCGCCGTGCCGGCCGCCGCTACAGTCGCGGAAACTGGGAATTTTCCGGCAACTATTCATCCGATTTCAAAACCCTCTAACTTCCTCAATTCTCAACCAAATCCAACAATCTTTATATGGAAATTCATCTACGGAACGAGAGGAATCCAAAAATCATACTTTCGAGACTCACCTCCAACTGTGCTGGCCGGAATCTCGCCGGAAAGCTCGCGGATTCCGTGCATCTCTTTGCCGGCGATTCCGACGGCTGCTAGCTCCGATCCTTGGTGCTCCGGCTTCGTCTCGACGAGGGGAAGAAGATGCCGGTGGTCGCCGGCCCGATCTGTCGCCGGCGAAGGGTCAACGGCGTTGGGCTTTTCTCGACGGTTTGGGCGAGCTCCATTTCCGTTTTTTGGAAGCTGGGCTGCGGGTTTGGGTTTTTAAAGCCCAAACCAACTTCCAAAACTGTCGAGCAACTTCCACCCAATCACGGGCTGCCACGTGGCAATCCCACTACACCACAATTCCGTTTTTCGTCCGTAACTTCTTCGATACAGCTCGGAATTCAATTCCGTTTTCGTGGACGCGTTCGCATCGTCGAGCTCTTCGCATAGAGTCCAGTATTGGATATAAAAATCCCAACTGTTCATAAAGTCAATGTTTGACCAATTAAGGGCATTTTGGTCATTTCACTCCAATATGGGAAATTTTCGGAACGGGTCGTATCACTACACCCCACTTACCAAGTCAATAACCTTAACAACAACTTTCTTATACCTTGCCTTGATTTCCTCTGCCAAAGCCTATGTAATCATCAAAAGACAACAGTTAGGAAGTAAGAAATCTTCCAAAAGAGCACTGTATCTACTGGGTTTTTTCTTACCCATGGATGCATCTCAGGTTGGATCATGAACCTCGAAAAAAAAATAACTGATGCAGTAATAAATGATGGTAGGGACTGGACACAACACTAAATCTAAATAAGAACTCAGGACCGACTAACTACATGACCTATCAGGTGCTATAGCCGATAGTGTTGAAAGTAGAGGAAGCGATGGACGCAACCCATTGGAGAGGAGATCAGGTGAGATTTGGGGTAGTAGTCGACCGACTCACCAAATCCGCCCACTTCATATATGTCAGGGATGATTTCCTTTGTAAAACAACTTGTTGAGATGTTCATAGACAAGGTTATGAAACTCCATGGAGTTCAGGTGACCAATATTTTCGATAGGGATGTAAGTTTCACGTCGAGACGCGAGAAAGCTTTTCAAGATGCGTTGGGTTCTCAGACTTTGTACAGTACATCATTTTTGCCCTAGAACCGATGGACAATTGGGGCAAACCATTGCAATGTTGGCGGACACATTCAAATCCTCAATAGTGCAGTTCAGGTGTAGTTGAGACCAATGCCTATCGTGATGCAGGTTATGTCGCGATCAACCATGTATGGAGATGTCACTTTTAAGACCTTTAAAGGGAGAAACAGTGTAGAACTTCATGGTGTTGGTCTAAGACGAGTGAAAGACCCTTGTTGGGGCCTGATCTAGTTATTAAGCCGGGGAAAAGAATACGAATTGCGAGAAAAAAGTTACTACCCGGCATTCCAAGGATCGGGTGTATCAAGTCGGTGACTTCGTGTTTCTCAAGTTGTCTTTCTGGAAAGGAATTATTCAGTTCAGGAAACGAGGGAAGCCCAGTCCCTGGTATATAAGGCCTTATGAGATTACTGAGAGGATTGGTGATATGACATATCAGTTGGATTTGCCACCGGAGCTATCTCGGGTGCACAATGTGTTGCATGTGTCGATGCTCCGAAACTATATACTAGATCCGTCTCGTATGTGTTTTGAGATATGTGGAAGGCCGATATACGTAGTAGTTTGGAAGGATCAAATCTTGGATAACCGAACAATTCTGATGATGAAAGTCTTGTGGAACAACCACGTTGTCGAGGAAGTCGCGTGGGAGACGGAGGAGTACATGCAAAAAGAGTATCCGCACCTATTCTAAATACGTACTTCTCCTCTGGGAAGATTGTTACGACCCGTTTCAAAAATTTCCCGAAACACTATGAAATGACCAAAATACCCTTCGTGGGTCAACGGTTGACTTTGAATAGTCTGAAACATAAATAATCAATATTGTACTCTACGCGTAGGGCTTGATGTTATGAATGCGTCTGCGAAGACGGAATCAAATTCCGAGTTGTAGCGAACGTGTTGCGAACGAAAAACAGATTTGTCGAGTTGTGGGCTTGCCACGTGTCAGCCCCCGATTGGACACTGCCACAGTGGCGACCAATTATTGGTCAGCCAATTCTGGGTATTTCAACCCGATTTTGAATAGGGATTTCCCTGATCCGCGCGCGCCTCCAAAAGCTCTCACCTCCATCGACTCGCCGGCGACCACAGATCGGCAAATCGGAGCCCAGAAACACAATCCCCTCACTTCCACGATCTCGGAGCACCTTGCATCGCCGATGAAGATCCATCAGAACGCCTCTGATGACCTCGACGAAAACCTGAGGTTTCCAGCCATTATTCCAGTCAGCACAGCCCGAGTCAAGTCCCAAAAACCCCATTTTTGGATTCCTGGCGTTCCGTAGATAGATTTACATATAAAGTTTGTCGAATTTGGTTGAGATATGAGCATTTTGGGGGTCGCCGGAAAATCGGGTTGAATCGCTGAAATTTTTCCACATTCCGGCGACGGCGCGGTGGTGATGACGTCCGCACCGGCGTGCTGAAAGTGCGTGCCACATCAATGCCGAAACGCTGACGTTGACCGACCATTGATCGCTGTTGACCGATCACCGTTCCGAGTGTAAACGATGTTCCGGATCCAATGGCGAACTCCATTTTGCCATCCGAGATGCACTTAAACCCCAATTGAGTAAATACAAGGAGGGTTAGAGTTTTACGGTCATTCGTTCGTTTCTGTTTATTAATCACTATTTATTGGGATTGTTAGGTGATTAGTTCCCGAGGAACCAGTGTAACCAAACCACCCAGACAGACGATGACAACGATCGCCCAGCCTTTCTGTGAGTGGACGATTTTTTTTTAAACGGTTGTTGAACATTTTTACGTATATATATGATGTGATGATGCGATTATTGGATCTTTGTTGGTTGGTTGGTTGTTGTATTGTTTATGCAGCATGCTATATTCGTATACGCTTATAAGATGGTTTTCTGTTGGCTGTGTTGTTTGTGTTAGTACAATTAGTGGTACACCATTTGGATCTTTGCATAGTATGATTGGCATGTGGTCCGAGGCCCTTGTCCAATCTGGCATGTGATTCGAGGCCCGTGTCCAAATATATCTCGGTCGTAGATTGTGTGTAGGATTGCTCAGTGTGTTAGCTACTGTACTTACCAGCTGGATTGTGATTATGTACTGAACTTTGGATGCGTATTCATTGTGGTATAGTCATATAATGTTGTTTTAACTGTGGGAGGTTATTTTTATTGATAAATGTTTTTAAAAAATGTGTTTTACACTGACATTTATTTTCTCTGTCCACTCACCTTTGTTTTTGCGCCCCCTCAGGACCTGATACTGTGGTGCACCTTCGTGACGAGCGGCATCTTTCAGGATAGATCTATTCCGTGTCACAAATAGTAGGATTCTCTTTGTCGTCTGTTGTTGTCAGACTTTTGTACGTAGTTGTGTTGTGTTTATTTAGCCTTTGGGTCGTATTGTTGTTTAATTTTCCCTTCCGCTGTAGACGCTCTGATATACTGCAGCGTGTGTATTTATTGGGCTTCGACCCAACCGGTCTTTTGTTTCATCTTTTCGTTGTTCGTTTGTCTGTTTCTGTTAGTTAAGGCTTCGTCACCTCATTCGGGTGATGGCTACACCTCCCGGGTCCCACATTTTGAGGCAGGGTGTGTTAATTTTACACCGGAAGATTGTAAAAAAGGAAGAAATGTAACATAATCTGTTATAAATAAAAAAGAGCGCAAATCAGCACACACAAAGAAAGTATAAAATGGTCTCCTTACTTTGCAATTCTTATGGGTAGCTCTCTAGTTGGTGGAGAAAAGATTATAAGTACAAAAACTGAAACTAAACTCTAGAATATTGAAGTAGGAAAATAGATATAATTTTATAATTTTATAACTCTAGGATTCTATTAACTTTCTTAGTGAATATGCAGACCATCATGTTGGCCTATTTATACATATACTTCTCTGTTCTAAAAATCGGCGCCTAGGCGCTAGGCGGTACCTCTCTGCCCCGATTTTGGGCAAAATCGGCTGAAAATCGGCCAAGCGGGCTAGGCGGCTTCTAGGCGGTCTAGGCGGGCGCCTAGGCGGGGCTAGGCGGGGCTAGGCGGGTAATTAGACGGGGCTAGGTGGGAATTTTTTTTTTTTTTTGGGACGAATTTTTTTTTAAATTCAACTTTGAAGTTTTAACTTACTTATTTTCATTGTAGTACTTATATATTTGACTCATGTTTTCAATCAATTATGATAAATTGTTCTATTTATCTTTCAATTTTGCATGTTTATACTTGCCAATATAGCTATATGACTATATTTTTTATTTTAAGTAGTTACCAATTAATCCCCGACTAATCCCCGATTAATCCTCTAGGCGCTAGTCCCCTACTTACCGCCTAGCTTCCGCCTAGCGTTTTTTAGAACCTTGATATACTTACACCTCTCGATAATAAGGCACATCTTTCAAGAGTTACAAACACAACTTTTGACATATAATAATAGTACAACTTTTCACACATCAGATTTGACTTCTCATATAACTTAATAGACACAACTCTTAATAAGTAATATGTGGTGAAGTGACACAACTCTTCATGATTGAACTAAATTTGTAGAGGAATGCAGTACGTTTTACACTCCCTCTTAATGCATTTGTCCCGAACGTTTAACTTTTCTCGGAAGTAATAAAACTTCTCTCTTGAAAGAGCTTTGGTGAATACATCTGCAATCTGCTCATTTTTCCCACCCCACTTCAATTCAATCTATTTGTCTTCAACCAGCTTTCTGATGAAATGATGACGAAGTTCTATATGCTTCGACCTACTATGAAATACTGGATTCTTTCTCATAACAATTGTAGACATTATCACAGTAAACATCAGTTGGACAATTTTGTTCTTGATGAATATATCCTAAAATTCTTCTTAACCAAACCGCTTCACATGCTGCACTTGTGGGTGATATATATTATGACCACGATATAACCTTACTTCCCAAGAAAGATGTATAGCCAGAAGTGTTCTTTCTATCTCCAATTGAACCTGCCCGATCACTATCTGTGAACCCAACTAAAAATGTTAATTACTTTGCTCACTCATGAATCTTGGAACCATACTCATTGCATGAACAATATCAGGCCTTGTATTTGTCAAGTAGATTAACGAGCCAACCAAACTTCTATAGATAGATGCATCAGCTTTTGCTTCTCCATCATTGCTTGAAAGCTTCAAACTCATTGCCATTGGAGTCTCCATATGTTTGCAGTTCAACATAGTAAACTTCTTCAAAAGGTTTTCTGCATATTTCTCCTGAGAGATAAATATACCTTCACTTGATTGTTGAACTTGCATTCCTAGGAAATTCTTCATATTGTCTAAACATGTCATCTTGTATTCTTTCATCATAGCCTTCTTAAAGCTTCAGCCATCTTTGGATTTGTGCTTGTATAATAATCATCAACATAAAGACACAAAATGATAAAATCATGTGCACCTTCTTTCTTGAGATAGAGTGATGGCTCATTTGAACTTCTTTTAAATCCACTTTGACAAAAATAATGATCAATCTTGCTTTTCCATGCCCTTGGTGCTTGCTTCAAACCATAAAAGGTTTTCCGAAGTCGACAAACTTTTTCTTCGCTTCCTTTCTCAACGTATCTTTGCAGCTACTTGACATAAATTTCTTCTTCAAGTTCACCATTCAAGAATGCAAACTTGACATCTAAATGGTAAACTGGTGTCTTCATTTGTGCAGCTAATATCAGAATAGTCCTAATGATCTCCATGCAAACCACCAGAGCGAATGTCTTATTAAATTCAATTCCCGATTGTTGAAAGTATCCTTTCGCAACAAAACGAGCCTTGTGCATCTTGTTGTGCATCTTGCCAATTCGACAATAGTACGATTTCTTAATTTTGGCAACTCCGTTTTGTTGCGAGGTGTGTCACGCCCCAAAACCACCTTGGTAGCATGAGGTACCAAATCATCGCAGTGAACCTCATCTCGAAAGATCTCCTCCATCCACAAATTTTCCTGAAATGATAAAGTATAGTGAGCTTCACCAAGCCCAGTAGGTGCAACAAATAATCAAATAAACCAATACACCATCAAGTATACAAGTAGCATAACTGTGAGAATATTTTCCAAGGTTAGGTTAGCCCAACATCGTGTTTACGAGCTCTAGTCATCAGACACGACAACCACCTCAGGTTTGGAGTCTTTCACCCTAGGGAATACAAACCCTCCTTGCTACACCAAAAACTTGGGCCTCACCTACTCAACACTATGCCAAAAAGTGCTATAGACGACACTGAGAAGATGACACTCTTCAAAATGTCCGTCGTCAAATACCCAAAAATGAGAAGAAATACTCATTGAATGTGTAAAACAATAATGAGATAGATGATACTCTGACGAAAGCGTTGTTATATTGGCGCAAAAAATTGAAAAAGTTGAACTTCCCCCCAGAACCCTGTTTTGTTTGTTCGGGCGGGATTTCTCCCAAATCCCAGACTCTTTCTTACATCCGCTGTTGACCTAAAAGCACCACGCCCACTTCGAACATCCTCTCCAAGCAGACTTTTCCAAAGCGCACCCAAAATCTTCCAAGCATGAAATCTTACTGATAAACCTCGACGAATCTGCACAAAACCCATGAGGCTTGCGCACCCAAGCAGACTTTTGGTTCTACTCTCTCTCTCTCTCTCTCTCTCTCTCTCTCTCTCTGCAATCGAGTTCCCTTTCAGTTCTACATCTTCCACCTTATTTGAAAATCTCCCAAATTACTTCTTCACTGAAATGTCCAAACTCTAAATCCCGAATTTCATCTCCCCTGTTCGATTCCCCACAAAACCCACCTTCTGTTTTCTCCGTTGATGGTCATTTTGTGCTGTTACTAAGCCCAACTCAGTGTTGAAGTTGAAGTAAAGCTGTCGCCTTTCGAATCTCTCTAGATTTTCTGCATTTCTTCACCTCCCATGGTGTCTAAGAAACACGTGTCTGCTGTAAAGGTACTTACTTGCCCAACTGCCATAATTCTCTTTTGAAACCCTAGCCCATCTGGTAAAGGGTGTCCGTGGTGGATTTGGGGTGGGTTTTTTGACTTGATTTGGGTTCCTTTTTGGAAAATGAATTCTGGGTTTTGTGTGTTTGCAGGGAGCGAAGGTGCTCATGATTATTTCCCTGGTTATCAACCGAGAAAGCTTCGATGTCTCCCTCTATCAGATTAATCTCAATCAGTCCCAAATCCTCTTAAAAAAAAACTCTTTTTGGCCCCCCCCCCCCCCCCCGCCCTCTCTCTCGTGTGTCTCCTCCTTGTTTTTCTTGGTAGGTAAGCATGCTTGGGTTTTTTCCGTGTTTGTTTTTTTTTTTTTTTTTCTCTTTCTTTTTTTTTTTTTTTTTGGTTTTTTTGTTTTTTTTTTTTTTTTGGTTTTTTTTTTGTCTTCCTTTTTTTTTTAAGTAGTGGTGGTCTTCTTGGTAGTTGTAGTTTTCTTCTTCGTCCTTGGTTGTTTTTTGGGGTTATTTTTGTTTTTTTTTTCTTATATTTTCTGCGGGCTGTTTTTTGGTTTGTTACCTTGTTATTTTTCTTTGCTTTCCTTTTATTTTTTCTCCTTAATTAAGTGGGGTCTGTGCGTTTGTGGATGTTCTGCTTGCCGTACTTCTTTACACTGTTGTCTTTGTTAATTTGATGGCAGGCATTTATATGCATCTTTACAGAAGTGGAAGCATATCCAGAGGTTTTAGAGGCAAGTTCAGGCAATGGCAAATCATTCCTGGTACATCTGATGGTTCTCCTGTCATGGCTAATCAATTCTCTGTAAAGTTCTACCCTTTTCCAGTTTTTTCTGTCTTGCTGCCTTTGGACCATGAATTGTTTTTTTAATTTTGTTTTTTTTTTTTTTTTTTTTTTTTTTTTTTTTTATTTTTTGTTTTTTTTTTTTTTTTTTTTTGTTTTTTTTTTTTTTTTTTTTAAATAAAAGGGGGGGCCACTTTTTTTTTTTGGGTTGGGGTGTCTTCCGGAAATGGCTTAAGTTTCCCTCTTATTTGTTTCGTAGGTTGCCTTCTCCCACAAAATTGCTTTTTTGATTACTTGGTTAGGTTTCTGTTAACTCTTGGCTTTTGGGGTTGCTCCATGGGTTTCCTTAACCAAGTTAGATGATTATTACGGCTGACTAATTGAATGTACCGGTAACAAAATTAACCAAGCTTTCCTGCTCAATGACATATATTTATGAAGTTCACTTTGTTCGGTCATGAAATGTCGACTTTTGATTGTACAATCATCAATTGTTCAACGTGTGATGATAGCTTTTATGGGAAAATATGCCATGTAGATAGTATATTGAGTATGCCATTCCAGCTTTATCTGCATAACATGTTCTGAATCATAATGTATAGGTCCGAATAGCAAGTGTCGAAGATATTCAAGTCCTGTGACAATCATAAGGTGAAAATTCTCCTCCCTCCACTGAAGTTGTAACAATGTTCTACCATTTTGGTTTTCTGTTTATCTTTGCTTTCGGCTCATGCATTTGTATGCATAAAGTTTCATTTTTACATGGATTATGCTTTATTTACAATTATTGTGGTTTGCAGACCCAATAATTTACTGATTATAGTTGCTTAAATGAACGTAGAGATTGAAAGCAACATGTGAAGAAGCCCCCAACAAAGCTCACGTGTTCCGATTTCTTAGCTTGACTGTTGTTAATAATTAAGTCACTTTTAGAAATTCTGTTTTGGTTTCAATCTTGTATAACAAGTTTCAATTGTGCCATATGGTGGAGCTACGTCAATTGAGCTATATCAATTAAATGCATTCTTAGTAGTGGTGCATTCTGCTTGATGAAATGGCATCAGCAGCTATATGAATGCATGTGTTACTAAGTGTTCTGTTAATGCTACTCCGGCTTGGCTTAATCATATGTCCATTTGTGGCCCTCTTCCTCACAATCTATAGGATAAGATTTTCATCTTATATATTCGATTTTTGTGAATGGGATCTCTCTACCTTTCTATTCTTATAAAGCTAAAGAGAACGATACTTAACTACATCTGTGGACATAGTCTAATTGTTGGTTAAGTTACATACATGAAATTGAAGGCATACTCCTTACGTTAACACAATTCTCTGTTTTATTTCATTTCATTGACATTCACTTAACAATTCTCTGTGGCATACTCCTACATTTGGTGTTAGTCATTTTGATTAGTGTTATCTTGGTGTAGGTGGTTCCCTTGTATCAAGAACATATATGGTAAGTTTCCTTCTATCTTTTGCTCAACTCTTGGTTAGTATATCATTTTCAATGAATTGTGTTCCTATTAGCTGTACGTATACCAGCCTAGATGCTCTAATGCTAAGATATTAGATTGAAGTTCAATTTTGTTGCTAAGTTGAAGGTTCTGATTTCAAAGTTCAAATATGCTTTGTATATATGATCTTCATTGTGAGAGGCAGAGAGATATAGGGTCCTCGGGAAAGATAAGCCTTGTATAATTTCCAAATGCATATATACATCACCCATACATGATATGTATTGTGCAGTTTGGCTGTTTATTGGGTTTTCATCGCTTTCCAAAATCTGCTTCTTCATTAGGCATTGATGTCACTCTTTTCTTACCAAGACCATTCAAAAAGTTGGTTGAATGAAGCTCATGGAGGAGGTGATGCTTGCTTTTGATTTGCTGCAGCATCTGTAGGTGTGCTTTTGGGGTATGTTTGCATGAAGTTTTAGAGGTTTAGGACGGAGTACTAGCTTTTTGGGATAGTTAATTTGCTGCTTGGTTGGTATATTATGTTGGCAACAGTATATGTAGTACAATTACGGTCTTTTGATATCAAATTTTAAGAATAGTTGTTGCTTGGTTAGTTGATCAAATGTTGGTAGCACCATATGTAGTACAATTATGGTCTTTTGGTACCAAATTTTTGGGATAGTTGCTGCTTGATTGGTTGATCGTATGTTGGCAGCAATTTACCATATATGTAATACAATATATATGGTCTTTTGGTACCAAATTATTTGAATACAATCAGCTTTTGCTGTCTTTTGGTACCATATGTAGTACAGTTGGCTTGTTGATGATGGTTTCAATTATATTGGACATGGTTTGCATCCCTGGTTGTATATGCTAAACATTTGGATATAGAAATGGCAGAAAATTTGCAAAATTATGTGCACAAAATAG
The DNA here is from genome assembly GCA_033992175.1 of Spiraea crenata. Lineage (NCBI taxonomy): Eukaryota > Viridiplantae > Streptophyta > Magnoliopsida > Rosales > Rosaceae > Spiraea > Spiraea crenata. The sequence goes on along the minus strand of JAVBHV010000035.1, from coordinate 96,132 downwards.
GCTAAAACAACGGGGATGACGTTCTCTGAATCTCTCTATTAGTTCAAAGACAATATAAAACTGAAAAATAGCGTCGTCTAAGGTCATACTGGACGACACTCCTTACAAAATAAATGTTGTGTATTGCCAACATAAACGACATTCATTACTCGGAAACTATCATCTATGCCTATAATAGACGATGGTCTAGCTCAATTTCAACAATTTTGGCTTCATAACGCTACACTCTTGTTCCACAAAACGTAGTCTAATTACTATATAGATGACGGTTAAAAAACTGTATTGTCGTCTATGGCTACAATAGATGACACTCATTATAAAATAACGTTGTCTAATGATGATAAAAACAACACTTATTATTCAGAAAATGTTGTCTATGGCTATAATAGACGATAGTCTAGCTAAATTTCAACAATTTTGGCCCTGTTACACGACACTCGTATTTAAAAAAGCGTCGCCTAATTATCATATAGACGACGGTTTATGGGCTGCTTAAAGAATGTTGTCTATTAAAGTGTAATAGATGACACTACGTTTTACGACAGTTTTAGAGGTATGCGGACGATAGTTTTTGAACGTCTATAGCAGTTTTTGGCATAGTGCAATCAATTCTCAATTCTATACATAGAGGTTCATCACAACTTAGAAATCAATCCTACAATTACAGCTCAATGAAACATACATACATATCACACAAAATGCATAACCCAATGAGAATACAAGTTATACTCAATTTACTTGTTATCCCCAACCTCAAATCCGAAGCTAATCCAACACTAGCTCGTCAAACACCACCGAAATTCTTAATCTCAATAATCCAAATCTGCCCAATCTGTGCCAAACACCAGAAATGTACGAAAATCACTAATAACACCAAGTAACTAAAAACTTTGGAGTAATTACACAATTAATCCGAATCCACATACAAAATAACTCATTTTCATGTTCCTCTAAGGTCTGCAACATGTTTCAGAGACTCACCTTGCTAATTAAATCGATCTCTAATTTTCAATTATGGCTCCAAACCTCAAACCCAGCCAAGCTTCCACTACATCAAAAAAGGCTTCAGACGGCGGAGAAAAAGTGTCGTCTATAGGCCTGCCGTCTAATGCTATGCATTAGACAACAGTTTTTTTTCTGACGTCTGAAGATACATCAGACGACAATTGTTCGTCTTAAACTGTCGTCTGAATGCTCTCAGGAGAGGCAAAAAATCTTAATTGTGTTGTCTGAAGATATATCTAACATTATGCCAAAAACCGTTATAGACGACACTGAGAAGACGACACTCTTTTAAATTTCCGTCGTCCAAAAATTATAGATGACAGTTTGGTTCCAAAATGTCATCTAATGCATCAAAATAGAAGAAATGCGTATTAGATGTGTAAAATTTAATGAGATAGACGACACTTCGTCCATATCGACGCAAAAAACTTGAATTTCCCCGAAAAAAACCCTCTTTTGTTTATTCTATCGGATAAGTGTTTCTCCCAAAGTCGTTCTCACACCCAATTTCTTCAAAAGCGCCGCCCTCTTCCAATTCTCAGAAAATCCTCTCCAAGCAGCATCGCCAAATCTCTCCAGCCCACCCCATATCCATACCTAAGGTGATTTCCCTCACGCTATAGTTCTCTGGCTACATTCTCCAAAATTGGAAAACCCATACAGACAATCCAAGATCCAGACTAAAAATCCTCCGCCTTCTTCCTATTTCCACTTCACTCTCTCTTCTGCACCACTTCACCGCCAAACCTATCAAACTTAACCCTGCTTCCCGCTCTATTTACCCCTATGCCACTGCTCTTCTTCCGCCAGCTCTTCCCCGGACACCACCGCGCTGACTCACACGCTGCTCCTCAGCAGAGACGAGCGGTTAGCGAGTGGGTCCTAGCTGACGGAGACCACCACCACAATCGCCGCAATCGTGACGTCACTCGGCGGCGCGCCTGACGCTGTCGGGATTGTGAGGCCTCGTGTTCAGTCCGAGGAAGAATCAGAAGAATTTAGGGTTTGGCAGTGAAGAGGAAATTTGGGGATTTTAGTATGAGACTGCCGCAGGAGATATATGATAGAGAAATACGACGAAATGGTTAAACTATGCACTCTATCAACTGAGGATGGTGTCTTACTGTTAAAATCTTTTGATGGATGCCGGACGGCGATCACTGCCAACCCAAGGCCCACCGCTGCAATGACCGAGCCGAGGACGTCATCCAAGTAAGCAAAACCCCTCCTTTTGTCTTTTTCAATTCGAAAGTTAAGCATCTCTGATGCAAATTTTGGTTTTACTGATTAAATTGATTAACTTTATGGTAGTACGAACTAGATTGAATACTGGGTTGGAACGTTTTCGGCTTGTTCTTTGCTTAATTGCTTACTTTAAGTTTGTTTGATGTTTTTTAGTTGTGAAGAAGTGATCTTTAGCTGTGGTGAGTTTAATTAGTTTTTCGTTGTTAATGTGGTGTTGGAGTTTAGTTTAAACTGAAATAACGTTGGGTTAACTGGGTATTAGTTTCTAGGTTTGATTCCGGTTTTCGCTAAAAAATGTTCAACCATCAGAACTGAATTAAACCTCCTGGTTGCTCTAAGTCTAAGGTTCCACTGTATAATATGTATTGAATCACAATCATTGGAGAAATGGAGCTCAAGTTTTCATCTTTTTGCATTGTTAAATCGCAATGTTTGTCCCTGTTTAGAACCACATGATTAGAGAAACGAAAATGCAATACTAGCATAGCTATTGAGGGATGAGGGAGAAAGAGTTGTAGGTGTTGGTCTGCGGAACTGAGGTACAAAGAAGCTCACTAGTAAGACCAATCATCTTCAATGTGAGGGTGGTGTCATCAGTTTGTGTTTTATGTTGAGCTTGATCTTGGTGGTATTGATGGATCATGGATTGGGAAAGGATTTGGAGCCTTTGTATTGGTGTTTCTTATAGTAACTATGAACGTTCTTACGCTCTCCTTGCATAAAAGGATGCCCGTTTGGTGTTGCTAATTTTCTCTGCCACAGAGGACTAAGTGACCTGAAAGTTTGGAAATCAAAGTATCTAGCTGTTGCTCCCACTTTTCTCAGTTAATCTTGCCTGTGTATTGTGTAGGCTTGTTTTGAAGGGAACCCATTTAAGACAGTTCCAGGGCTATTCAAGCTCTTCTATCAGTGCATGTGAGCTAAACCCGGGTATGATTGACCTGTTAGATTTGGTCATACTGTATTCTTATGGCGTCATCCTTTTTCTTCCAAGTCAAGGTCTGCCACATTGGCATCTTGATTTGTGGGCTCTTCTATCTATCTATATGCTTGTTTAGATGCCATGTAAAGATGTATCAGTTACATCATTCCAGACATGTTAGTGCTTCCTTTTGTGGTTTCTGAAGCATTTGTATTGTCCTGCAGGGAGGAACCAACGGCACCATATACATATTTGCAGCTGGATCCCCCAAGTAGAGAAGTGAAACTTGAGTGAGGCAATCTTTGCTACGGGAAGAATACCTATTTAAGGTTGGTTCATTGTCTCAAAATTCCAAATTTTTTTTTCTTTTGTCTGATTAATGTAATGTTGGAATGGCAGTAACATGACAGCTTCCTATGCTGTAATAAGACATTTAGTTGAACTCAAAAGCTTCTTTCACTTCTGCTTGATCCATTTTCTACACATTTCAACCCAATATTGTCTTTTTATTATACGAGTGGCATGGTTTTTTTTTGCTGCACTAGTAGTCGATCTCCCTTTCAAATCATTTGGCAGGCCTTATATGCTGTTGTTGTTTTCATCACTACGTAACCTGCGAGCTATGAGAAATGCATTAACTTTGATTTGCACGGTCATTCAATATAGACTGAAAATGTGCAAAAACATGATATTTCTTTTCTTTCTTTTTCGTACTCTCTCTACAAAATGTTGAACAAAACTTTATTCATAGATGGAGATGTGGGCTATCCGCCTCTCCCTTTCTCCAAATCATGGAACTGATGAAAAAAAGGGTCATGAAATGGAAAAGAAAACCCAAATTGTCCTGGCCGATGACTGCAACAATTCCAGGGACTGGTTGACTGCTTACATCTTTGTATACTTATTTTTTGCAGGAATGTACCTCTTAATTCTGTTCTTATAAAACTAAAGAGAATGATACTTATTTTTTGCAGGAACGAAGCTCACGAAAGAGTTGAATGAAGCTCATGGAGGAGATGATGCTTGCTCACGATTTGAGATAGTAAATATGCTGCTTAGTTAGTTGATCAAATGTTGGCACCACCATATGTAGTACAATTATGGTATTTTGGTACCAAATTTTGGGGGTAGTTTCTGCTTGGTTGGTTAATTGCTGGCAGTAGTACAATATATGTAGTACAATGGTCTTTTGGTATCAATTTTTTAAATACAATCACATTTTAATGTCTCTAGATATTATATGTAGTGCATTTGGCTTGTTGATGAAGGTTAATTATATTGAACATGATCTCTATCATATTTTGTATATAAAAATAGCAGGAAATTTGCAAAATTGTGACCACATTCATTATTCTGAAAATGTCGTATAAAGACGACGGAAAACATAAAACAGCGTCGTCTAATACCATAATAGATGATACTATTCAAAACAAAAACGTCGTCTATTGACTATATAAACGACGTTCATTATTCTGAAAATGTTGTAAAAGATGACGGAAAACATAAAAATTGTATCGTCTAATACCATAATAGACGATACTCTTTACAATAAAAATGTCATCTATACCCAAAAACAAATGTCGTTTATTGACTACATAAACGACACTCATTATTTCGAAAACGTCGTCTATGACTATAATAGACGACACTCAAGCTCAAATTCAACAATTTTGGCTTTGTTAGACGACTCTTATTTAAAAAAACGTCGTCTCATTATAATATAGACGACGGCTAAAAGAGTATCGTCTATTAACTTGTAATAGACGACACAGCCATTTACGACGGTTTTTGGGGTATGTGGACGACGTTTTTTAGCCGTCGTCGATAATGGTTTTTGGCATAGTGTCGTGTGAATATTTTTAGTGTCGTGTGAATACATGTTCTACGACAGTTTTAATATATTTAGTGTCGTCTTAAAGTATATTCAACTACAGTTTTTCACTAATACTGTCGTCTTATTCATTGACTTTGGTGACAAAATAGTTGACTTTAATGTGATTGTACATATTTAATACGTATTTGTATATGTATATCGTTGACTTTGACTAAAAAACCTTAAATTTGGGTATTTAATTCTGGGAACTATTCCTACCCAGAATTTATTGTTCCAGAATGCAAATCTGGATATTTTTTGCCCAGAAAATACTGTTCCTGAAATCTGTTTTTTGTGCAAGAAAATGCATACATTCAACATACCAACAAACCTGTTTACATATGTTCATTCAATCAATATCAATCCATCCATGGAAATCCAAAATATACAAAAATTGTGGGTATCCAACTCCAAACAGCTATGCCATTTAACCCATTTACATTGCTTAACTGTCTAGCTAAGAAGCAAAAAAAAACCTACATGCAATTTTCAATCCTCCACTGGCAGATTAGCAATTACCCATGTAGCTCACTCCCCTCGTACTTCATGTATATCCGCTTGAGTATAAATCTTATTTCCTCGCCATGCCCACTGTAAAAAAAACAAGCTGCAATTTAATATGACATTCCAACTAAATTCCCAGCTCAAGTATATCAGTATGCAACCACTTGAAAAGAGTCAATATCTACATAATATGCAATAATCCAACAAAATTCCCAGCTCAACAAAATTACAAGTGCTTATTTTGCAAATAATTGCAATTCTGCAACTACAGCAGTGCAACCCAGATGATGGCTTGGGAGCATGAACAAGTCAAACCTGAAAACTAAATCAAACCCACATAAAAACTAGTCTAGAAATGAGGCATAAAAATGTGAAAATTTTTTGCTTACAAAATGACACACCCCGACCCAAAAAGTAGGGCCCGGGAGTGCGGCCATCACCCCCAAAGAGTGACGAAGCCTTAAACAAATAAAAACGACAAAAACGGAAGAAAAAGAAATACAAATTAATATCAGAGCATCTACAGCGGAAGAGAAACAACACACTACAACTGCCTCAAGGGCGGAATACACAGCTGTACAGCTAAACTCATAACCTGCCTGACAAAGACAACGAAGATCTCCTACCCTTCGTTGATGGAAGTAGAGCTATCGGCAGGTCTCAGTCGTCTCGGTGATGCACTTCAGGAGCAAATCCTAAGGGGGCGAAAAAACAAGGGTGAGTGGACGGAAAAAGAAGTCAGTGAAAAACATTTAACAGATATGCCAATAACCCCCTCTGTCAAAACAGATAGTATATTAATATCATACCTCAAACCAGCCAATACGTACTGTAACTAACATCCGAGCAACCTATACACACAAAACATTCCCAACACTAAAACGTAATGTGGTCGAGGGTCATATCACCCGACCGAGATATACCTCTCATGAACGAGGGTTATATCACCCGTCCAAGATATAATGTGTGGTCGAGGGCCATATCACCCGACCGAGATATATCTCTCATGAACGAGGGCCATATCACCCGTCCAAATAGCGTTCCCACGTGATCTCATGGTCGAGGGCCATACCTCCCAGACCATGATTTAATGGATGAGGGCCATACCACCCGATCCATATAATGCGCCCCTAATAGTACTAATCGCAAACAAACTACCTAGGAACAACCAAGCAACGATTACCAACAATAGTCACAACAACCAGCAGCATAACCAATTTATAAGAATAAAAAAAATATACGAATATAAATTTACAAAAACAAAGCACACTCAAACACATTTAAAACCAATACCCGTCCACTCACAGTGACACCGGGCGATCGTCGTCGTCCTCCTCTGCAGGCACGATTTGGTTATGCTGATTCCTTGAAATCTGATCACCTAACAATCCCAATAATCCAAAGTTAATAACCGAAACTTAACGAATAACCGAGAAACCCTATTTTTTCTTGTTTTGCTCAATCGGGGTATAACCGTATCTCGGATGGCAAAACGAAGTTCGCCATTGGATCCGGAACGTCGTTTCCACTCGGAAAAGTGGTCGGTCAAACTTGGTCAACGCCGGTCAACGGCCAGTCAACGCCGGTCAACGGTGTTGACCAATCGGTCAACGTTTGCTGACGTCAGCACTCCGGCGCTGACGTGGCACTGACACAGTGCTGACGTGGCGCCGACTCAGCTTTGAGGTGGCAGCTGACGTCATCATCGGTGATGACGTCATCGCCGCCGCTACAGTCGCCGAAAACTGGGAATTTCCCGGCGACTATTCATCCGATTTCAAAACCCTATATCTTCCTCAATTCTCAACCAAAATCAACGATCCTTATATGAAAATTCATCTACGGAACGAGAGGAATCCAAAAATCATACTTTCGAGACTCACCTCCAACTGTGCTGGCCGGAATCTCGCCGAAAAGCCCGTGGATTCCGTGCGTCTCTTTCCCGGCGATTTCGTGGGTTTCCGTCGACGATGTGGGGTGCTCCGGCTTCGTCTCGGCGAGGGGAAGCTGTTTCTGGGTTCAGTTTCTCCGATCCGCTGCCGCCGGCGAGTCAACGACGATGAAGGATGGCGGCGCGTGGGTGCGGGTTCGTGTTTCCCGAAAAAAATGCAAGCCCACGGGTTTTCTTCTGGGTTTTAAAGCCCAACACAGTGCTGGCCAATAATTGGCTGACACTGTGGCATTGTCCAATCATGGCCTGCCACGTGTCACAACCCACTTCTTCACGTAATCGTTTTCCGTCCATAACTTATTCATTACAACTCGGATTCCGATTCCGTCTCCGCGGACGCATCCGTATCGTCGAGCTCTTCGCATAGAGTATAACATTGGTCAGGGGGTTTTCGTACTAATCCAAGTCAACCATTTGACCCGTAAGGGTATTTTGGTCATTTCACGATATTTTGGGAAAATTTCTGAGGTTTCGTCTGATACCGTTGTCGATTAAGGAAAGAGGAAGAATGAACGAAGAGAAGAGGTAGTGGCTATGGCGGAGGTATCAAGAGAAGGTGATGGCAGTTGAAGTTTGATGATCGATTTTATGGGATTTGGCTGGGCTTGTGAGATTTTCAAATTTGGGTTTAGTGAAGTTAGGTTGAGTTTGTGGGAGTTATGGGAGAAATTTTGTTTAAGTGTTGATGTCAGGTTGAGTTTTAGTGAAAATCCGGTTATTTTTTAAGATTGAAGGGAAAGTCAGCGAAAGTTTTGGGGGAAATTTGCCGTTTATTTTTTTTTTGGGCACCGCACGACAATTTTAACAAAGCAATTGTCGTGTAATTAATTCAGCAAAACTGGAGTGTGGAATGTTAAGCAATCAGACAACAGTTTTTTAAAAACTGTCATAAAATATTAACAGACGACATAAAAACTGAAAATTGTCGTCTGAACGATGTCGTCTGAAGGCTATTTTGGCGTAGTGTTCATCTTGAATTCAAGTAATCGATGCTTAATTAGCTAAAATACCAATAATCCCACAAACATAGAAGTTGCAGAAACATACCCAGTACATAATTCAAATTGCATAGCTGGCTTCTACGAAACCGTAGGCGAGGACGACCCTTCTTTCATCTTTCTCTTCTCGGCTCACCCTCTCCCTTTTCTTTTTTCCCTTTTCTTTTTTCTTTCTTTCTTCTTCTTCTTCCTCGTGCTCTCTTCTTCCTGGCCCCATGTATAAATATTTATATAGTAAAAAGTTAATGTAAAAGAGTAAAAGGTAAATGGTGAATGGTAAATAGTATAAATATTGGTATTTTACGGGTTGTCACAGGGTGTATCCGTCTATTAATTCTCTTTTGTTACAATTGCTCTCGCAAAATTCAGAAAATTCATTTGATGTAAACTCTCCTCCTCAATCAGTTTTAAGAACCTTCAGATTGTGACCCCTTTACTTTTCTCCAAAAGGTTTGAATTGCTTAAAAGTAGAAAATTCTTCTAACTTCTGCTATAGAAAATTGACCCAAAGCATCCTTGAAAAATCATCTACGAACAAGATGAAGTACCTTTTATCATTGAAAGATGGAGTTCGAGTTGGTCTGCAAATGCATGCATGAACCAATTCAAGAGGTACTCTTGCACTCCAGGTTGATTGTGAGGATGGTAATCTGTGGAATTTTCCAAAGATACATCCTTCACATATTTTCTTTTTAGGTACCATACATTTTAGGTGTAGCATTTGCAAACTTCTTGGATTCAAATGAGCATACCCTTGCAGCCATAATAAAGATCCACCAATATTTTCTGCTTCCAAGGCATAGTTTTTTATTTTTTTATTTTTTTTATTTTTTTATGTCTTGATCAGTGGAAACAGTTTGTTTGCTATCATGTTAATCTTAGCCACGAGAAAAATTTTTCTTCTCTAAAATAAGATATCAGTCATCTTCAAATTTCATAAAGAACCCCCTCTTTGTAGTAGTTGTCCGACGCTTAGTAAGTTTTGAGATAAGTTAGGAACATACAAAATATCACGGATAAGTTTTGTTGTACCTTCTTTTATTTGCACATAGATGATACTCTTTCCTTTTACGTTATGTAATTTCCATCTCCAAGCTTCACTTGCGAATTCACCTTTTTATCTAGATTGACAAAACATTGTCGATTTCCAGTCATGTGGTTGCTACATCCGCTATCCACGTACCATAGACCTTGTTCTTGTTGATGAGAACTAAGACATGTATTGAACAATTGCTCTGAAGAATCACTCTTTTCTGTGAAGTTAGCTTCATTATATTTTTGATGTCTACAATGCTTTTTTGAATGGTTGGGTATTTTACATCGGGTACACAATACACTTGTGCCAACAATCTGTACTTTTATGACCGTGCCTTTTATAGGCATGGCATTGAGGGGTTGAGTTGTTGCCCGATTTTTGGTTATTTGAACCACTTCCTTTGTTGAAGTTTTTTTGCCCGAAATTTTTGTTACTTCCGGTATGAGAATTTTGGGTCTCTCCTCCTTTTTGTTTTTATCTTCTTGGTCCCTCCAATTCACTTTAGATTGGAAGGCTTGCTCCACCGATCTTTCTATGGATCTTTTGATCCTTTTTTCATGTGCCTCTAATGAACCAATTAGTTCATGTAAAGGTAGTGTAGACAAATCTTTTGATTCTTTGATCACAACAATTACATGATCGAATTTTGGCTATAGGCTTCGTATAGTTTTCTCTACAATCTTCTTATCCAGAATTATATCATCATATCGTTTGGTTTGGTTTACAATACTAGAGACTTTTGTGAAGAATACTTGGGCAGATTCATTGTTCTTCATAAGCAAACTATCAAACTCCCACCACAAGGATTGGAGTTTGATGGAGATCACTTTCTCCTTGGAACTTAGTTTTGAGTATATCCCAAGCCCCTTTTGATGTTGTTGCCGAAAGTAATCTTTGGAAAAAGAACTTTGCAAGCCTTGTTGAATTATGAACAAAGCCTTAGCATCTCTTTTCCTTATTTCCTTGTGAGCCTCCAACTTCTCATCTTCTTCTTTTCCAGTTGATTTTTCTAGTTCTTCAAAGCCATCTTATACAAGACCCCAAAGATCTTGAGAGATGAACAAAGTTTTCATTTGAATGCTCTAATATTCATAATCTTCTCCATTGAAGACAGGCACCAAATAGTTAATGCTATTTGGTCATTTTATTGTTTTGTAGGTGAATGAAGGTTGGTTGAAAAAGCCAGTCAAAAAGTCAGTTTTTACAGAAATGTCAAAGAAATCGGACGAGAACGTTGACCAATATAGATAATCGGACCAAAAAAATACATAACTGCAAAGATATGGACGGTAGCTAACGGTAGCATTTTACGGTTTGTTAATCGGAGCCCTGATGTCCGCTCAATGAGCGTTTTACTGACCAGTGTTCGGTTTGACCGAAAAACTCAACGAAGACTGACCGAAGCCCGAGTTCAAGGCCCAATCATAAACAGAAGACTTGGGGAGCACTTCGGACAAATTCACAACTTAAATAAGGTCCAAAAAGCTGAAGATTCACACTATATTTCCTACCTAATCAGTTGAGGAATAGAAGACCAAATTAATGGAAAGTTCCAGTCTAAATAGGAAAGTCAGTCAAAGGAGATCATTAATATTTCCTACAAAAATTAGGACTCTTTGCTGATCCTTTGCCTATAAAAGCACACTCTTCTCTTCAGTAAGTCGTTCTACCTCTCTAGCCCTATTTGGTTTTTGATTTCTCATCGTCTGAAGAAAGAACTGATTCATCCACCGTTTCGAGCTACTGCTACCTTCTTTTTGAAGCTGCCTTGCGTCCTTGGAGCTCTCAAAGGCATGCGTTAGTGTTTGCCTTGACCATCTTCATCACCTTTTCTTGGTTTTCCTTCCCTTGTAATCTTACAGTCGTTATACTCTTGATTATGGATTTCAAAATTCTGTTTGGCTAGTTACCTTTTGTTAGGGACAAAGTTTGAAGCCCCAATTGTGTGATAAACCTTTAAGCATGTTCATCTAAATTCGACTTCTGTGTTTCATGTGTGAGAATGATTGTTTGACTTTGGATTACAGATATCTGTTATGTGTTATTGTTTTAAGGATGCATACTTGGAACTGTTGCATGTAACTAAAGCTAGATTGAAAATAACAACTCACCTAATCGTTTTGTGATCTTAATTCATAAGTAGTAACAACTACGGACAATAGTTAAGTCAAGCAATTGGGATTTGCATGCTAGATAGTGTTCTATACAAGTGTGGGTCGTATAATATGTCAAACTTCCATGTATGCTTAATGCTTTGAATTTGTTGTTGATAGGATAGCGTTCTATACCTTGATTGCATGTTCAATAGGCTTGGCTAGCATGCGTTCACCTACTAGGTAATTCTAGGAAGTAAAATAAGGACATTGATTGCAGGTCAAGGTTGATGGCTAGGCTCTCTTGGTTCTATTCTGGCTCGAAGGCTTCTAGGCAAAAGGTAGGCTCTTTGATCTCAACGGGAACCACCATTTCGCTTCTGAAGGCAAGAGAGAAAGGAGTCTCATCTATGGCAGTCTTGAAAGTGGTTCAGTAGGACGAAAGTAATTCATGAAGGAGATTTGGCCAGCACCCCTTGGTTTTCTCCAGCCGAGTTTTGAGGGTTCTTTTGATAATCTTGTTGATAGCCTCAACTTGTCTGTTGGATTGGGGGTGAGCCGGAGATGCAAAGAAAAGATTGACGCCAAAGGTCTTATAGAAGCTTCAGAAGATCTTGGAGTCAAATTGGGGGACCGTTGTAGGTGATGATGGCGTTGGGTATCTCGAAACGACAAATAATATGCCTCCACACAGAGCTCTTCATTTTGGTAGCAGTGATGGTTGCCAAGGCTTTGGCTTCTATCGACTTGGTGAAGTAATCCATCGCTACAACTGCAAACTTAACTTGGCCTTTGCCAGAGGGTATAGGGCCTATTAGATTGAATCCCCATTGGGCAAAGGGCCAAGGGCTGACAATTGGAGTAAGTGGTTCAACCGGGATGTGAGGAATGGTAGCAAACCATTGGCATTTTCCACATCTTTACATGAAAGCATGGGCGTCGGCGTTGAGCGTTGGCCAGTAATATCCTTGGCGGAGTATTTTGAGAGCCAACGCTCAAGCACTGGAATAATTATCGTAGATGACCTCATGCACCTCCTAGAGGACCTTGGCACCTTCAGCTGGGGTCAGGCACCCCGGAGGCAGGGCTCTGAAAAACCACGCTTATAAAGCATGCCCTGTATGATAGTATACGTTGCGGCTCGCCGCTGTAAGCGTCGGGCCTCAAGGGAATCTTCTGGGAGTGTGCCATCAGTAAGAAAGCTCCGGATAGGCTGCATCAAACTATTGTCGATTTCGACGTGCATTACACCAAGTGAGAGTAAACTTGGGCTTGCTAGGGTTTCCACCGGGATGTTTCTCTTGGTCAGTTCAGCCATGGCGGATGCTAGGAGGGAGAGGGCGTTGGTGTGAGTATTCTCAAATTTCGGTATTTGATTGATCTCATATGACTTGAATTGGCTCAGGTGATATGTTACCTGGGCCAAGTAGGAGGCCATTGAGCTATCCTTAGCGGAAAAGTTCTCCGTGACCGAGTTGACCACCAATTGAGAATCGCTAAAAATGGAGATGTTCTCCGCACCAACCTCCCAACCTCCTTAGCTAGGCGAAGGCCGGCAAGGAGTGCTTCATACTTAGCCACGTTGTTGGACGCCTTGAAGCCGAGTCGCAAAGAGTACTCAAAGGTATCTTTACGGGGTGAAATTAGCACGATCCCGGCGCCACAACCTTTGGAGTTGGTAGATCCATCAACGTACAACTTTCAACCCAGGCTGTCAGGGTTGGAGGTGCTCCCTTCGGGGTTAGCGGTGACCATAGGAGTGTCCACAACGGTGGCCTCTAGTGCGGCGGGTGAAGTGAATTTAGATTAAAAGTTAGCAATGCCTTGGCCTTTCTCAGCGGCACAAGGCTTGAAGGTTATGTCGAACTCACTAAGCTCCACGGCCCATCGGACGAGTCGGCCTGAGGTTTCAAGCTTTTGGAGGACTTGTCGGAGGGGATGGTTAGTCAAGACTTGAATAGAATGGGCCTAGAAGTATGGGAAAAGTTTCCAGGCAGAGCAAATGAGGGCTAGAGCTAGCTTCTCAATGTCCGAGTACCTTGTCTCCGGGTCGTGTTGGATTGTGCCCGTTAAGGCATTGACGTGGCAATACGTGACGGGAGACACGTGTCAATCCAAAGTTGAGAAATCAATAGCAAGGGGAAATATAAACACCCTCGACGGAGCGTGTAACCTAATAAGTGTATTAGCGAGGCTCGCGGTCGAATGTCGGGGTGAGTCCTAGGAGAATATTAGGGATGGAATCACAAAGAGCTTGTGATTTGAGATACGTTCCCTACTGTCCTCGACTCCTAAAGAACGTTCCTAGCCATAGGATATCCAGCTAGGGCTATTGGTTATCCGTTAAGGCCGGTTCGTGTCGTATTTAGTAGTCGATCTCAGACTAAGCATATAGTGATATGAAATAGGCATGAAGGTGCTCTTATATAGATACGAGTTCACTGAACACTGACCAATCACAGAGCGTACGAACGGAGGTTTACCTACTATGTCAATCGTACAACGTTCTGGCTAGTTATGGGTGCAAACTAGTTCTTAGACTTGAGGCTTCACCAGATATTTTTGTGTTGGGAGACTTGAACTTTGACCTCAATCTCACGGTTCATCAAGAATGATTTGGGCCAAGCAGGTGAGGATTGAGTGCATGGATTCAAGCATGTAGATTTGTGAATGTGAAAAATGGGATTCGTCACCTTCTAGGTAATCAGTCAAGGTTGATATTTCAAGAGCCCCTTGAAGATCTATCTCTAAGTCTTCGGCCAAAGCATATAAGTAAAGAGATACATCAGGGTGATCATATCAGCATACTAATGCATTAGGGCTTGACAATGAGTTTCCATGCCCTAAATGATTTGATCGGAATATAGGAGACGAAGGAACCTTATTGCATTGTAACCATAACTAATGGTTCTGCTCGATGTGTGATGAAGAAGTTTGAAACACATTCTTGATAATCTGGGTAGCCGAGAGCCATACCTAGATGTTACTACTCGGTTTTGTGAATGGTCTTCCCTATAAGGTTGAATATTGATAATTTCCATATTCGGAAAAATAAGATTGTTTACTGCCAGCTTTATCGGAACCTACCGAGGTCAGACACACAAGAACGCATGCCTTCGGGTAAATTGATGAGGGTGTTTAACATGAATTCATTTATGTTAAATAGTAAATTTATTTAAGTTGGTGATTGGGGTTGAATAAATAAATACAAGTCTTTTGGGCTTGGTATTAATATTAGCCCAATACAATTTGGAATTGACCAATTAAATAAATTAGGATTGATGACACATTAGTGGGCCCACTAAGAGGTGCGGCACCATTAGGGACGTCAACTCTAAGGTTTCTCCCAGAGTTGCCACACCCTATTCCTTGTGAGACAAGGATTGTTTAATTGTTAAATAAGAGTCCAAGCCTGTTAGAAAAAGGTTCTCTATAAAAAGGCTTGTTGGGTATTGACCTAACAGAAGTTGTGAACTCACATATCTGTAAAGAATCTCATGTGTTGAGAATACATTCTTTACTAAAACATAAAGTCAGAAAAATTGTTTCTTTGAAACCCTTATGTGCCGCAAATCCTTAGCCTTTCCGCAATTATTGGTGGTGCTCGTCACCGTCCGTCGGAGTTTGGTGCTTCAAGCTGATACATCCTCTCTCTGCGTCATCAACCGAATACCGTTCATGTCGATACTTGTAGAGGACGGACACTTGAACGTAGGACTTCATCATTATCATCATGGCAAGCAAAGGTTGGTAACTCTAATCTTCTTTTAGATTAGGGGTGATCTTATTGGTATGCTAAGAATCACATGGCACGTCGATTAACCATGCACGCAGATTAATTAATATAATTAATGGAATCCAACGTTCCGCCAACCATGTATGTTTACGATTGAATTATGAATTTTATTATTGCATACGTGTCATGCCACGCTTCCGCACACGTGGAAATCTGTTCCACAACCCAACAGGTCGGTCATAGACTTGCTCGTGTAGTACACCGGATGTTCGACTTTATCAATCTCCTTGATGAGAACGGAAGATACAACTGTTGCCGAGATGGAGAGATAAATAGTTAGCACGTCCCCATGTTCGGGTTTGGCAAGTATTGGTGCTTGGCTCATATATTCTTTCAACTGGGCGAAGGGTTGGTGGCACTCCGGAGTCTAGTCAATAAGATTTT
This sequence comes from Spiraea crenata, assembly GCA_033992175.1. Taxonomy (NCBI): domain Eukaryota; kingdom Viridiplantae; phylum Streptophyta; class Magnoliopsida; order Rosales; family Rosaceae; genus Spiraea; species Spiraea crenata. The sequence continues at coordinate 80,325 of JAVBHV010000035.1, read as the reverse complement.
GCCCGGCTTTCCAGACTTTGAAGAATGGGGCACACCTGTCGATGTCTTTGGAAATAATTCGGGAAAGAGCCGCAACCCTTCCATTAAAGCTCATTCTCCTTCTGAGTTCTTGGAGTGGCCATATCAACAAGGGCCTTGATTTTCTCGGGGTTAGCCTCAATTCCCCGTTGGCTGATCATGAACTCCAAGAACTTGCCTGATCCAACGCCAAAGTCGCACTTGGCTGGATTTAGCCGCATGTTGTAGCTTCTGAGCTTGGTGAACATTGCAGATAGGTTGTCAGCATGTTCTCCGGAGGTTCGACTTTTAACCAACAGATCATCGACGTAGACCTCCATGGTTTTGCCGATATGATCGATGAAGACGGAATTGACGAGACGTTGGTAAGTGGCTCCGACATTTTTGAGCCTGAAGGGCATCACTTTGTAGTGGTAGAGACCCCTATTAGTGACAAAGGCAGTGTGTTCTTGGTTTTCCGGGTGCATAAAGATTTGGTTGTACCCAGAGTAGGCATCCATGAAACTTAGCAGCTCATGCCCAGTGGTGGCATCGATGAGCTGATCAATATGAGGGAGGGGGAAACTATCCTTGGGGCATTCTTTGTTGAGGTTGGCGTAATCGACACACATGCACCACTTTCCTCCAGTTTTGGGAACGACGACGGGATTGGCTACCCAAGTCGGGTACTCCGCCTCTTGAATGAAGCCAATGGAGGAAAGTTTGTCTACCTCCGTTTGAATGGCCTCATACCGTTCCCCATCAAACTTGCGGCGTTTATGGCACATAGGTCCCGCCTTGGAGATGAAGTCGGTAGAGATACCAAGCGTGTCACTATAGGACCATGCAAAGACTTCAGGGTTCTCTCGGAGAAAATTGATAAGAGAAGTTCAAATTACAGGGGGTAGCTCTGCCCCAATCTTTATTTGCCTGTCGGGGTGGTCATCAGAGATGCAAACTAACTCCAAGAGAGGGTAGTCCAGCAGGAAGTGGTGCCTTCATCTCTCGGGTCATCTGGTCGATTGCCAAGAGAGGGTAGTCCAGCAGGAGCTGACGTCGTCACAAAACAAGTTTCGCGGGGGGACTGGAGTAGTATTTATGGCTTCGTGTTTCACTGCTACCGAATAACACCCTCTAGCTGCTCGTTGGTCTCCCCGGACGCTAGCTATACCATGGAGAGTTGGGAACTATATGAGCAAGAGGTGGGTGGAGGCGATGGCCTTCATTTGATGAAGGGCAGGTCTCCCAAGAATCACGTTGTACGCGGTGGGGCAGTCTACCACCATGAAGGTAGTAGTTATCCAGGTGCGCTTAGGTTAGGGGCTTCACCGATGGTCATGGGAAGGTAAAAGCTACCAACTGGCTGAATGCAATCTCCGGAGAAGCTAATAAGAAATGTACGGGTCCAGTCCAAGTGGTGTTCGGGGACATTGAGGGTCCGAAAGGCTTCCATGAAGATGATATTTACTGAGCTTCCTGTGTCAACCATCATCCGACCAACATCGAAATGGGTAATCTCTATCTGGATGACAATGGGGTCATCGTGGGGGTACATTACTCCCTCTTCCTCTTCTTCGTAGAAGGTCATTGATCCCCAGCCAGTTTTTGGGATCTTCTCTGGCCCGGGGTAACAAGTGCGGGCGTACTCCTTCCTTGTTCGGTTGGAGTCTCCAGCTAAAGTTGGACCTCCACTTATCATGTTGATCTGATGAAGTGCTGCAGGGGTGGCGGAACATACCCCCGGAGAAACTCGTCAATCTTGCCATCCCTGGCGATAGCCTCAACGTAATCTTTCAAGACACAACAGTCTTCCATTCCATGAGTGTTTGCTTGATGGTATTGGCAAAAGACTCTGGTGTCTCGAGTGCCCCTAGCATTTGGCCTCCAAAACATGGGGGCTGGAAGAAGATAAAAAATGACGGGGAGGGCTGCCTCATATGTGGTGTTAAGGGGCGTGTGATGTCAAACCGAGGAACATAATCCTTGAGTTCGAGCCTCTTGTCGAGGCAATGGGGGAAGGGTGGCAATAGATTTGGTGCCCGGTAAGCCTGGTAAACTTGCTGCTCTTGGCCTCGATTACGCTTGTCGTGGTTACCGAAGATGGGATGGCCACCATCCTTCCTCCTGTTCGAGGTGTAGGAGGTTGGAGCAGAGGCGCGGGCTTGCGCCTCGCTAGCTTCGATATGTCGGAGGTCCTGCTCATTCCGGTATTAGGCCCTGCCGTGGAGGTTAACTTCTTTCAATAACTCCTTGTAGGTCATGTTCTCCTTCAAATGGATCTGGTACCAGAACTCGCTCCTCAGGAGGCCGGTTCTGAAGGCATTGATCGCCGTGCTATCGTCTATCTATGGACATTTGGCATACTCATGGCTAAACCAGGCAATATACTCCATTAGACCCTCGTTGGGCCCCTAAGTGACAGTGTAGAGGTCCTCACAAGAGTAGAAGGTGGGACTTTGACTTTGGTGTTGTTCCACGATAGCCACCTCCATCTTTGCCATGTTGTCTATACTTCCAACAGGTAACCTAAAGAACCAGTTGAGTGCGGCCCCGGAAAGGGTACTAGGGAAGTATAAGCATTGCACTTGGTCAGAAATCTTCTTGAAGAACATGTTTGACTTAAAACTGTTCATGTGGGCATTTGGGCATTCTCCAGGACCTCCACTGTAGAGGTCTATGCACAACGACGAGGAATCAATATTGTTGAGTTCATGTGCGTAAGCCCTTACGCTGTCAGTGAAGGGTCCTTTCCTGGTCGAGACAACCCCAGAGCGAGCGCTCTCCTGGCGTTCCTTTGCCTTGTCATTGATGAGTTCTTGCATTTGATCCAAGATTGTTTGGATCGTGTTCTGATCATATTCTTATCGTTGTGCAGGGGCTGCAGTGGCTTGAACTTGAGGTTGGGCTTTGGTGCGTGGAGTAATAACTTGTCGCCTAGGAATGGGTGTGGTTGTCGGGGCAATAGGTTGTGCCTGATGACTAGACTCAATCGTTTCTTCAACGGGCTGAAGAACGAAGGGGGGAGGCCGGATTGAAGTTGGAATCGGGGGAGGTCTGAGACTGGTAGGATTGATGTTCTAGGTGACTACCTCAGTTACCATCCCCTCTCGGTTATGATTGAGAAGGAGTCGAGCGTCACGGTACACCTTCATCGAGCCCGTGATACGGTTATTACAGCAACGGGTGCCCGCGAAGTCCCTAGTCGGTTGCTCTTGGTGTGCTGCTGGGGAAAGGTCACCAAGATGGGGTTCTCCGGAGTGTGGAATTGATAGTTGGGGACCACGATTTGATCTCGGGCATGCTGGTCTTGGAGGTGGCGAAGACTAACTTGGGTTGTAATCAACTCCTGGGCTGCCTTCGCATATTGTTCCTTCAGGACTTCGTCCATGTGACAACCGTGAATTACAAATTACCATTCATTATGACCTTACCATTTTTACCATTGCTGATATATTAAATTACCTCTAGATCATTATTTATCCTTCTGCCACATGGTGTCCACGTGTAGGACTACCACCTCCCTTATTCATTTAATCAAGCTAGGTGGCCTTTGCTTGATTAAGTAATCTGGGTGGGTCGTGCAGGCGTGAAGGAAAAACAGAAGAAAGAAAGAGGAAATGGAAACGAGTGGAAGGAAAGAGAAAATAAAGAAAAGAGAAAGGAAATGATGATCTGTTTCACTTCTCGGACGATATGAAAGTGGGTTCCTTGATATGTGGAATGTGGATTCAGTTTAATTGTGTGATTACTCCCATATTCTTAGTTAGTTGGTGTTGTCAATGATTTTAGTATATTTATGGTCCTTGGTACAGATTGGCAGTGGTGTTGTTTGATGTTGGATTGGGAAAGCTGATTTGTTCTGTTGGCTTGGTTGGTGTCGTTAGCGGCTACGTTTGGTATTCGAGGTAGGGGATAGCAAGTAAATTGATTATAGTCTCTATTCTATCTGAGTTATGCATTTGGTGTATATGTATATATGTTTCGTTGAGCATGAATTGATGGAATGATCTTGGAATTGCGATGGACCTCTATGTATGTAATTGAGAGTTGAGTAAATTGGTTAGACCCAAGATATTGATGTTGAATAAGGAGGGTTTGTATTCCCTAGGGTGAAAGACACCAAACTTGATCAGGGTCCGTGAAAGCGGGGTGTACTCGGACCCTAATTCCGAGGTTGTTGCCGTGTCTGACAATTAGAGCTCGTAAACATGGTGTTAGGCTAACTAGCCTAGGATATACTCTCATAATTATGCTATCTGTATACTTGATGGAGTTTTGGCTTAATTGATTATTTGTTGTACCTACTGGGCTTGGTGAAGCTCACCCTACTTTATCATTTCAGGAAAAGTTGTAGACGGTGGAGGCTGTTCGAGATGACGTTCGCTGCGATGATTTGGTACCTCATGCTGCCAATGTGGTTTTGGGGCGTGACAACTTGGTATCAGAGCATCCGGTTAACCGATCGCACCAAGGGTGGGAAATGGGAGAGTAGTTGGTTATACATTTGATTTAGTAAGGTCGTTCGGGTCAGAAATTCCTTTGGGGTATAGAGTTGTAATCCGTTGTGTCGAAAGGTTGGTTTGAAAGTTGGGTAGACTATACTCAGAAATTAATCTCTTGCTGCTAAACATGTCTGATCATAATGAGATGCTTGGAACAGATTATTTAGCGAAATATAACGTTATTTGTATTGTTTCAAGTAAATATTGGTGCTTCTTTATTAGTGACGACCTTCTGCCATTTGCTTCGGATTAAAATTTCATCTGCCCTAATTGTGGAACTCTTGCATGTGTTTTGTTTATTGAGAAGCATCAATTTGGTTGTGTTTCGAAGTGTTGATTGTTTCCGTAGATGATGCCATCCATAATAGGATACCTGCATAGTAAGTTTTCTATTTCTCATCTGGAAAGTACCATATGCTCAGAGCTGTGTAACTCATTTGTTGTGGGTGTCATTACAACTGGAGTTGTGTGGCTTGGGTGGACTGTCCGTTTAATTGATTAGCTACTGTATTCCTCTTTTGTGATTCATCCATTCTACTGCTATGTGAAGGGTTTTTCTCTTGGGGTTTCTGTGAGTAATGTTTGCTTGATGAAGCTGGAAGTCAGATTATGGGTTATGGTTATTTTATTTGTGAAGATCTACATAGTAGCTGTTCTAAATTTCTTTCGTAGTTATCAAATTTCCATATGCATTTTCTACGAACTGGACTGAATTGCCTCCACACGGGATGTTGATTTTTCTATCGAGTTATATCATGTTCTTTTGTGTGGTTCATGTAAACATAAATTGAATATGCTTATGAGATCACAAATACAACTATCATAAGCTAAACATAAACATAATTATAAACCAACCTTTGTGTGATGAAGTCATGATGAATGAGGTATAGTACTGAGTCTTCTACACAGCTATGAAGATTGATTCCGTCTCTATGGGGCTAGAACTCAAAGGAATCGGATACATAGTGTGTAGGGACCTTGGTACTTATATAGGGGTGATTAGGGTTGCATTAGTCCTCCCATAAAAGACTAAAGTACCCTAATCTCCTATTGGTACTAGAATAAACATCCCATAACCGGCCATAAGAGACCTAGTCTTATTAGGAAGTGTTCTCCTACTTAATGACTCATATCCTACATCATTAAGGTCTTTAGAGATTGAGTATAATACATATTAGTATGTTACTTGATCCTTAAGCAACCACTAAGTGTTACATAACTAAAGGTGAACGGCATAGAGTCCACATTCTTACAGTTCAACGAGAGGTTTTGTGTTGGTATCGATTTGGTATGTTCTCTGAGTTGTGTTGAATTACGGACAATTACGATGTTCTTTTAGTAACGTTCGCTTACCACATGATAACATACCATTCAGTGCCTTCTAATTTTGGTGATTGTCGAATTTAATTCGTGAAGTTAGCAAATTTCTTTCTTGGTTGCGAAGAGTGTGTTTGATGATAAGTGTGGAAATTGTTTGTACTTCCTGCCACGGGGAAATTCGAAATCTACTACTTGTGAATTTCAAGTTTGTTAATTGTTTAAATTTCAATGATGTTTGAAGAGAAATGTGTGATTTTGTGTTGGAGACATTTACAAAAAAGTTGTTATTTGATGGCTTGGTACTTGCTTACTGATGTTTGGGATTTTAAAGTTTGGTACTTGATCGAATCAGAGACATTTGGGAACTTTGTGATTCAAATTTATTAATTGTTCTTGAATGAGTGATCTTCTTTGGCAGCGTTGAGGCAAAGTCTATTATTGTTTGTTATGTTCTGCTTCAGACCTATTATTAATGTTGAGGCTACCTACAAGTTTTGGTTGGCGTGTGTGATCCAAGTTTGTTGGTTGGAACTTGAAGTTGGTCAGTGGATTTCATTGGTATATTTCAAAGAAATGTTCTTGTGTATAGCATTGTATCATTAGGCCACGAAAGGGCTTTTACGACGGTGGAAAACTGTTGTCTGTGTTTGAGGAATACTGTGATGAAAACCGATGTGATCCTTGATGGCCATAAAAGATAACAGTGACAAAGTGTTGTCTACAAATTTTATAGACAACATATATATATTCAAATCACGGTGAACAACTATTGTCCCTGATTTTTATAGACAACAATTACATATTAAAACTGTGATCTCATTGGATAATAAACAACAGCTTCGTTGCTTTCCCTGTGATCTTTCTGATTTTGAGACAACATTATGTTACTTAAAACCATTGTCTTCTCTTCTGTAGACAAGTCATTTGTTGCATTTCTACTTGTATTAATACATGTACATATTCGTATTTGTACAATCTATTTTATTCATTCACAAATCTCAATCCTCAATCCATACATTTATTTAATGTAAATCAATATTGTTCATAAATCTACATGCTTCCACAACAATTCTAATTTTCCTAGTCTAAAAAAAGTATGATAACCTATCAACCTTAAAGTCTTGAAGTCCTTGATCACTCTCATCCCAATCAACCGAGCAAATCTCTTGAATGCCTACACCTCTCAATCCAAAACAGTCCTGCAAAGCAAAATCTTCACAAGTTATCATCCAAGAGTCATACGTACCTACAAATAATAAGGATTTCTGCACTAAACCACAGTACAACAGCATAAGAGCATTTCTGCACATTGTAGAACAATTACAAATCAAGCCTTTAGCATCACTAACACCAATGCACTTAAGATAAATGTAATTCCAAGATCAAATCTTTTCTACTATAGAACTAGAAAAACAAACATATGGAAAAACAAAGGAATCTAATAAGATACTCATCTTATCAAAAACAAGATACCCATCTTAGAGTTTATGAGACAAAAACTTGTCAAATCCCATGCAGAACAAGTGGCTTAACACGAACAAGAAAGCAAACATAAACCATCACTGGAACTACACAAGACGAGTACACCTTTGCCAACTCAATAAAAGCTTTCTCCCACGGAACTGCTCTTTCATTGGCATTCCCTTTATCAATAGAATTGTTTACTGCATAAGTAATAAGAAATGCAGATGCCTGACTTGGAAAAATTATAAGGGTTATTGAAGGCTTCAAAATCCAATCTTACTTTCACCATGATATAATTAAAAGCCAAATTAGTCAAGGAACAATAAAAATATTAATACCTCGGACTAGTTTAAACACAAAAGATGATTGTTAATAACTTTCCAATACATTGGCATCTTCTTTATGGACTCGTCAAAAGCAAGCATGCTAACTGACTATAGAACAAGATGGAGAGAAGTCTAAACATGTTAAGATGTGAGGTTGGTCATTAAATGTGACTATACTCAGTTGCAGCCCTAATTTTGTCTTACCAGCCCTGGCATCCTAAAATTAAAGCACTGATAAGATAAATTCAAGCATACAAAGATAAGATGCAGGTATCATAGAACCGGCAGTAGAACCAGTAAGAAATGCACCCCCACTACCTACAATAGCTACACTGCAAGCCCGTGTTATTTTACGAACCCAAATCATCAAAAGTTACTTTTGACAAATTTATGTTCCTACTCAATATCAGAGTTGTTAAATGAGATAGATATTGCTACTTTCACTAGATATTGCTACTTTCACTAGTTATACCTGTTTATGGATCAAAAGGAAGGGAATTCAATACCTTCCATTAACTGCAAATGCACATCATCTAACAAATTCTAGCCATTATCAGACTTAATAGCTTTCTTAGCTTCTGAAGTATTCACATTTTGTCTAACTGGTAAGACATGATTTCATATGTAAACATATGAAAAATTACAGAAGCAAAAATGTTAAAAAACTCAGATTCTATTTTTCAATAATGAATTAGCATATCTTTACCATTATCAGCTAAAGAATAACACAACAGAAGGAATTAATTACAACTACAAGTGACTTGATGTGGTAGAGTTGGCAAACCTGCAATCGCAAGTGCAGATGCTTCTGGACTCTTTCACCACTCGATGCTTCTTATGGAGCTCTCTTGCTCTCATTGACTCTTCAATATTGCAGCATGCAACAGAGCAAAAGCCACCTGCATCAACAACTCAAAATTAAGGACAACCAGATCCATGGGTCTTTATGCTATAACCAAGCCAGATATCTGAAATCAATGCAGGTGACAATTGATACTCTTTACACAGACAACTTCGTCTTCAAAATTATATACATAGAAAAAGTATCACTAAATCTATTCAAGACTTTTAGTTTCAATAGCTTAATTCAACCATAATTTATTAAATCTTAATTTCACAATGAGTAAATAATCATATCGCACGTCCAATATTGTTATTTACGTATCACCACATAATCAGCAAAAGAAACATCATTGACCAAACTTGGTCTTAAAAATAAAAAACCAAGGTAATCAGTATATATTATCAGTTCCAGTGCTCTATTCTAAACCAAGGTAAGCAAAGAAACGCAAGTACTAGCCACATGTACTAAATGTCACAATGAATGCCAAATTTTGGTGTAACAGAATCTAACTCACTCAGTGAAAACTAAATTACTAATCAGCATAACACATAAAAACAAGCGGTACAACAGCTAGTTAAACCGCACTTACCAACTTGGGACAAGAAACTTTAGCCCTCTAGCAAAATGGATAAGAATGCATAAAAGTTCCAGACTTCACAAGCCTTCCTTTTGCCTGATAAAATGTGAAGAATTAAATCAGATGAAAGCTACAAAAACACACAGAAGCATACAAATTATACAGAAACGCCACATCCCGAGTATGACTCCGATTTCTACTCTTCACTCTTTCTTATAAGAACTTATATTAATGAAAACAAGAAAAGCAAAGACATAAAGCAACAAATTACACATGAAAAAACATAAGCTTCGAGAATCAAGCTATACTGGAACATTTCTATAAAGGTTAGAGGATTTCTGTTAAACATCAAAAGACATAGATTTACTTTTCAACAATAGACACATAAATTCAGCCAAATCAAGAACACCACATGAACTCCTCAATGCAACAACATAAACCTCAAAAACAAGCTATGAACAGAAGAGAAAACCTAGAGCTAGTGCAATAATAACAACAACAAACAGCACTGTAACATCCAACAGAACATTCCTTTCCAATTTGCTTCAAATTCGAGTTTAATAGTTGCAATAGAACTATACCTTAAGATGGCAAGGTTGACTGCGAGCGCTTGACCGAGCTACAAAAGTTCAATTTATTCCACACGGAGCTGCAACTGTCATTCATGGAAATATCTTACAACCCATACATCAGCCGCAAGTAAAACCTTAAAATTCACATCACAAAACAAACAAATTCATAATCATATACTGGCTGCAACCAAAAATAAACCTAAACATTTTAGATAAATTAACTACCTTTATGCAGACAATTCCAATACAATGAGATTCAAATTACTGGGTTCAATTCAAAAATTCAACTATACGCAAGAGAACAAGAGAATTATTAAAAGTGAATCTTGCAAATAACAATAAATCGAAAGTGTGCGCTTAACCTTTTGGAGAAGGTGGACTCAAAGGTGACGGTGATGTTGCTCTTCTAGCGGGTGACAGTGACGCAGTCGCCCAGAGTTCTGGCTTTGCCGCCGACCTTTATGCGCTCCTGGAGGAACTTTTCCAGTGAGGCGATGTCTCCACCGGCTTCTTGAAGTCAATCACAACGGAAGCTCTCTTCTTCCCCTTCGCTCCGTATCAAAATCGACGAGCCCATCCATGGCGAAGCCCTAATATCGCTATCTCGAGCTTTGTGTAGCTCTGCGACTAGGAATGTGACGGAGAGAAGTCATCAACAAGGAAAACGAAATCAAATCTGAAACCCTAGAAATTGAGAATTTTGAAAATCAGAAATATTATGCCTCTAACTGCAAATTGAATTCAATGGAAACACAAGTCGGTGAGGCATGGACTATGGACAGAGTCGACGAGTTGAAGGTCGTCACCTGGAGTGGACAGGAGGCGATGAAGGTCGTGCGGCTCTGAGAGAAGAGGAGAGAGAAAGTCGCGAACGAGAGAGAAAAAGAAAAGGTTTTGGATGGTGTTAAATAGCGTCAAAAAATAAAGGGGATACAAAGGGAATTTTACTGAACAATTTTAATGGTGAATAGTGTCTTTTGTGTTTTGATTTTAGATTCGCGTATTTGTATCAGATTACGTTTTTGAGACAAATTGTTGTCTGTGTAGATGCTGGGACTTCTTAGATAACAAAAAGTAGACCAAAGTGTTATGTATGTACAAGGACAACGTCGAATAAACTTTTGTTATCTGTGACGTGTTATCTATTCCCTTTCGTGGCCTAGTGTATACAGTTGCTTACAGAATTATTTGTGGACTGTAAGTTTCATTTGGTGAATTGGTAGTTGATTTGGAGATTTGATGTTTGGGATGTTTGCATATCAGTTTGTCGTTGAATTTGGAGTCAATTGCATAGTTGCTTCGTTAAGTACAAAAGTTGTTTCTTGGAGTAGCATACGGAGTTGTTTACTGGTTTCCTTACAGACTCTCAGCTTGATATCTTCTCAGCAAAGTTTAATTGAATTGTCCATTGATTAGACTCTTTGCGTCAGATTTATGAAATTGGTGTTGTGATCCATTTATTGTTGGTTGAAGTTAGTCAGCGGTTTCTATAGTTATTTTTCAGAAAAGTTCTCTTGTATATGGTATTGTTCGAAGTTTGGTATCCGATATGGAAGAGTTAAGTCGACTGATTACCATCCTTCGGGCCTCTCAGAGTTGTATCAATGGCGATCAGGTTTCATGATGTTTTTGCCTCGTTATCATATTTTCTTCATTAGAGTTCGAATTCTATTTATATATTTTAGCTTGATTCTACGGTGTTGATATTTAACGATGTTGGGCCTGGTTACAAGTTTAGACGCTTTGTTGGTGGTCTTCTAATCTCATAGGTTCAAATTTGTTCGTGTATCAGTCGTGTTTGATTAATGTGGGGTGCTGTGACCTTTGTGTGTAATCGTCTGTTTTGCTAGTTATATTGGCAGAGTTCAGAATGTGAGACATATACCTAGATGTTTATTATCCATGGATTGTACTGAATTTCGGGACGAAACCCAATAGATTGTGACAACCATGAATTACAAATTACCATTCATTATCTATATTAATAAAGGAAACACATGTAAAATAGTTGAAAAGGGGTAGATTAATGGAAACCCCAAAATACCCTTAAATAGAAAGACCAACGTAAATGACAGTTGTTAAAAAATATGGCAAATTACAATTTAGTACCCTGTGGTTTCGGCCAAATACCAATTTGATACCTGTGATTTTTTTTATTGCATTTTAGTACCCTATACTTCCAAAATGTTTCAAAAATGCTCTTCCGTTACTGTAGTCGTTAAAATAGGCTGATGTTGAAGGGCATATACGTCTTTTCAGATTGATGGAATAAAAAACCTAGCTCCCTCATCTTCACCGTCGCAATTTCGCGGTTTTGGAGATCTGCAAGCGAGCAATCAAAAAGTCCAGCATGTTTAAATTGCAGAAAGACTATGAAATTGCAAAGCAGCGTCAGCTGGACGATAGACAATGGCAATTGAACTTTGAAGCCTCCTTTCCTTCAGCCATGTCGAAACGAGGTCCGTCCATCTACCCATCTCTCAATTTCTTGTTTGGTTGCTCAGAAAATTTGAAAGGTTCAATCTTTGGGTGAAAAAGTTGATAACTTTGATTCAATTTTCGATTGGGTTTGTGGATTTTCAGGCCGTGGAGGCTCCACCGAGAATAAGTTCCACCAGAGCTCCGAAACCCCACCCCATCCGCCGCCCCACAGCCCCCGGCAGCCGCCGCCGCCACCGCCTACCCATTCGTTGACCTCATGGTCTCCAACATCAACGCCGCCGCTAGGAACCAGGTTGCCCCTCCTCCAATGGGCTTCACCGAGAACGGCGCAGCCACCTATCGAAACACCGACGACCCCTGCATTGACCTCTTCTTTAGGAATTTGATGAAGTTGTTCTTGGATAACGATGGAGAAGTTCGTCCTGATACTGTCATGGAAGCTGCTATCTCTGGTGAAGAGTATGAGAAGTTGGTTGTGCTGGATTGATGACTTCAATCCTCTATCTGCTTAGCTCTTTTCTGCTTTCCATTGTAAAAAGAAGTAAAAAATCTTAAAAAACTGAATAAAAAACAAAAAAAAAAAAGTTCGATGGTAGGCCTAGATGTTTTGTTTCTTCAATTTGTAGCAAAAACCAGAAAAGCTGGGTTGAAGTCATCAATCTGTGTGTAATCAGAGACCACAATGCTCTGCTCAATGTCGGTTTTCGGAGGCGAAATCTGGAATTGGATCACGGTAATCTTGGCGTTCTCCATCTTGGTGGGCCCATCGGCGGCGTGGCTGGCCTTCTTGTCAAAGGCGAGACCTTTGACGGTTTCGGTATCGTCGACGGTGCCGCCGAGCTTCTTCACGATCTTGATGTCCCTCAAGTCGACCATCTCCAGCTTGGCCGGGTCAATGACGCTGTCATTTTCTGTCGTCCAGCTGACGCTGCTTTGCAATTTCATAGTCTTTCTGCAATTTAAACATGCTGGACTTTTTGATTGCTCGCTTGCAGATCTCCAAAACCGCGAAATTGCGACGGTGAAGATGAGGGAGCTAGGTTTTTTATTCCATCAATCTGAAAAGACGTATATGCCCTTCAACATCAGCCTATTTTAACGACTACAGTAACGGAAGAGCATTTTTGAAACATTTTGGAAGTATAGGGTACTAAAATGCAACAAAAAAAACCATAGGTATCAAATTGGTATTTGGCCGAAACCACAGGGTACTAAATTGTAATTTGCCCTAAAAAATAGGGGCGAAATTGTCAATGAACTCAATTAGAAAATGCAAAAACCCCGCACGCGTCTTTTTCTCCTCCATTCGTGCCGCCCCCCACCACACACACAAACGCCAACCGCATCACGCCTCCAATTTCTCCTCCATTCCTACAACCGGCGTTTCCGCCCTACCCGAACCCACCTGGGTTCCGCCGGAGGATTTTTTGCCGCTCCGGAATGGTGCGAGCTCAAGATGGTAACGATAGTGCAAGAAGATAAGAGAAGAAAAAATGTAATAAAAGTTGTTCTTTCATTGCTGCCTCAAACGGCACAGACCACAGATGATATAAACAAAATGAAATCCTAGACGATGGGCCAAAACACAAAGACTAAAATAAGATAGTGAGTGGGTCTAAGAAAGTCCCTAATGACAGGTCACTGCATTATTCCTGCCGCCTTGAGATCAGACTTGTCCTCAAGGCTGAAATTGGGGAAAACGAGTGAGAAGGGTGTCAGCAGCTTCCCAGGTTGCGTCAGTCTCTGGAGTCCCATGCCACTTGATCTGCCATTGAGTTACAGGAGCATTCTTTTCCTTGACAAGGTGACGGTCCAAGATGAGCCAATCTGCAAGCAAGCAAGGAGGGATACTGGTGAATTCCAAAAGGATACGGTGACGCCAATCTGATGTGTGCGGTGCATAAAGTCGCTTGCAGTATAGGAGTTGACCGTTGAGCAGGGAAAAGTGAGGGGTGGCTGGGGAACCAGAAGAAAGCGCCGTGAGAATTGGTTCTGAAACCGGACGGATGAGGCAAGTTGGACGAATAGCTGACAACTTATCAAACAGGGGTTCGGATGAACTAAATATGGGCAGCAATTCATGGCGACGAGAATCAGCAATAATATTTTGGGAACCCGAACGGTACTCAATTGAGGAATAATAGCCCATAAGCTTGAGTAACCAACGCTGCTGTACTAAAGTGAGTACCCTTTGATCCAAAAAATGGCGAGTGGTTTGGGGATCAGTGAGGATTCGAAATCGGTGTCCCACCAGGTAAGGCCGCCATTTTTGGATCGCATGTATGATTGCCATCATCTCCTTCTCATACACCGATATGGACAAGTGCTTGGGAGCCAAGGATTTAGATAAGTAAGCAATTGGGTGATGAGCTTGAGACAAAACCGCACCTATAACACCATTAGAAGCATCACACTCCTCAGTGAAAGCAGTGAAGGTGGCGATGGTGTGAGGAGTCCAGCAGAAAGCATCTTTTTTGAGAAGTTGAGTTAAGGGCTGGGCGATCACCCCATAAGTCTTAACAAACCTCTTATAATAGCCCGTTAGGCCTATAAAACCCCTTAATGCGTTATGAGCCCGAAGAACCTTAAAAACAGTGGCAAGGCAAGAGGTGTGCTCTGACAAAGTGGTGGTATAGATGAGGATATCGGCGAAAAATATGAGGACCAATTTGCGGAGGTAAGCCCGAAACAACTCAGGCATAAGGCTGTGGAAGGTGGATGGGGCAGGGGATAACCCAAACGACGTTATTAAGAATTCATAATGGCCCTCATGTGTACGAAAAGCCGTTTGGGATATGTCATGGGGCTGGGAGAACAAGTCATCATAGGCAGCGAGTAACACTGCAATGGTAGAAGGAATTGATGCCAATGAGTCAATTTTGGGCCCAATGCTGCCCAGTTGGGCCAAACAAGCTTTGGGTTTAAACGGAAGGAGACTGTTCATGGTCTGTGTGGTCACTGGTGCAGAGTGGGGGGAATCCATACCTACGAGAGTATAAGAAGTGCCATCCACTGTGAACTGGAGAAACTTCTCTGTAAAATTGCATTGGAACAGTCCAATAGATTCAAACCATTCAGCACCTAATAATAGATCACAACGAGCAACTGGAAATATTTTAAAAGCTGTTGTAAGTGGATAGCCTTGAGCCTTGACCGTAACAATTTTTGTGGTTCCCTGAGTCCGAACCGGTTCATCAGTGGCGGTGAAGAAAGTCAAGGAAGAGGAATGGTAGACGGCCAGCCCCAATTGTTTGACAATGCGAGGGTGGAGGAAATTATAAGTGGCTCCGCAGTCAAAGAAAATGTGTATAGGCAGGTTACGTATCGCACCAATGAGGTGGATAGTTCGGGGTTCGGTTTCATCGATTAGTGAGTGGGTAGTGAAGGTAGAAGGGGACTATACTGAAGCAGATGCAGGGTTCGGTTGGTCTGGTTCGCAGTCATGAAACTTCAGCAAATCATCATCAAAGGGAGCTGCCTCAATTATTGCAATGAATGGTTTAGCACAACGGTGGCCCGGCTGATACTTGTCATCACAGTTAAAACATAGGCCACGGAGACGTCGATCGTTAGCTTCTGCCTGTGAGAGGCGGCGAGTGGCGACCACTGGAGGTAAGGACGGAAGGGCCTGAGATACTGGAGTGCTGGGGTGTCAGTGGAACAATTGTAGTAAGGTCGAGCATTGAGTTTGCGGGCTTGAATCTTGCGGTTAAACACTTGAGCCAATCGTTTGGCATCCGCTAGGTATACGGGTTGTTGGGCTTGAACATCATGGCAGAGCTCGTCCTTTAAACCTCCAATGGACCGCACGGTTAGTTGTGAGTCTGTCCAGTGGATCGCACGACACAAGAGACGCGTGAACGTGGTGATGTAATCCTCCAAAGAACCGACCTGAGTCACATGGGACAACTCCGACTCAAAATCACCCGAATCAGCTCCACCAAAGTGTTGGAGGAACATCTCGGAAAACAGGGTCCAGGTAGGGGGGTAGCGGGAGTCAAACCAAGTGACCCAATGGGCCGCGTCGCCGCAAATCTGGACGCCAGCTGCAGCAACCCGTTCATGATCGGGAACGGCATAATAGTTGAAGCCAACTGTGAGGGTCCTGCCCATAAAACTTGTCCAGATCTAATCGAAATGGTTTGAAGTGCGAACCGGGTGAGGAAGGGGAGTGGGGATGGTGAAAGTCGGTGGGGTTGGCGGTGGTTGTGGCTGGAGAAGTGGTGGTGGCGGGGAATGTGGTGGAGTAGAGGGATGTTGGGGGTGGGGGTAGTGAGGTCGTTGCACGCGGTGAAGGAAAAAGGGCCGAAAATGTGGGGCGAGATGTAGGGAGGGGAGAGTATGGGCGGGTACATGGTATGGGTGGTGGGGGACTGATGGCCATAGTTGTGGGCGTGGCGGCGCGCGTGGTACGCTGATCGAAGAGCATCATGTTGGTCAGCTGGGTGAGCGCTGCGTGCACCGAGTCCATGCGGGATTGGATGGAAGAGAGCGAGCTTGCATGCACCTCCTGGGTTGTGAGAAGAGAGGTGAGGGTCTCCTGGTTGTGCTGAAGTTGCTCTTCGATCTGGTCTTGTCGGACATCCATGGCAACGGTGGCGATGTTGGAATCAGAAATGCCAGAACCGCCCTTCTTGGAGGACATCGTCCTAGCTCTGGATACCAAATGGTGCGAGCTCAAGATGGTAACGATAGTGCAAGAATATAAGAGAAGAAAAAATGTAATAAAAGTTGTTTCTTCATTGCTGCCTCAAACGGCGCAGACCACAGATGATATAAACAAAATGAAATCCTAGGGTTAGTGGAAGATGGGCCACAACATACTCCACAACCAAATACCATTCAGAAAGAAAACTAAGGGCCTAGACGATGGGCCAAAACAGAAAGACTAAAATAAGATAGTGAGTGGGTCTAAGAAAGTCCCTAATGACAGGTCACCGCAACACGGAACAAGCAGCAGGAGTTTGGTGGGGTGGGCTTCTAATGGTAAAACCTACAACTTCCTCAATTTTTTTTCCTGCAAGTCACCAACTTGAAGATACTTTGATTAATGTTTTTTCCCGGAAAGTTGTTCTCTTGGTGTTTCAATTCGACAACTTTAAAGACAATTGAATCTGCTAATTTAAGTTGATTTTAAGTGGAGTGTGTTTTTTGTTTGTGTTGGCAGGGTTGGGAATACATCACGAGAGGAATCAGTACGTTTCCAAATGTAGATCATGGGGGTTTTTTTCATTGTTTGGTTTTTCAACATCAGGTATGTGAATTGTCAGTTTAGTAATCAGTATAAGGAAGTTCAATTTTAAGGTTCTTGGTGCAGGGAAGGGCCGGAGAAGGAATTCAGCATTGTCACAATTTTGGTACAATCCCTCTTTCCTACCTAATGTAAAGAAATTCATCATTGTCTGCTTTTTTTGTTTTTCCTTTCATTGGTGTTTCCAATTCTTTACTGCTGTGCCACTCAATGTGCATGTCTTCTTCCCAATGGAACATTTCAATTCCGTTTGGTATTGTCTTCTGCAATATGATTTTGTCCACCATCCGTTAGTATTCTGCAAATCTTGCTTAGGCTGCTATGATTTAGGTTTCAAACTTCCGACTTTATGTACTTTTCCGATTGCTTTTTTCATAAGTTTCCTTTCATGCTCTCCCCAGCACTCAGGATTTCATAGTTAGTGGAAGGGGCCATTATATTTAGTTGTATTTTTGTGTTTCCTGTTTCAATTCGATTTATGAGGGTCTAATTGTTTATGGGCTTTGAAGATTTTGGAGGAATTTAGAGTACTTCGTTCAGTTGTTTAGGGCTATGGTTTGGGTAGTTGGGAGAGCCTGACCACAGATTGGTGTGGGGTTCAAATTTTATGTTTTCAAAATGTTAAGGTTCAACTTATCAATACTTTCATTGTTCGTTGTCTATGTGAAACGTGATCTTATTGGCTTGCTTACTTTAAGTTTTGCCCCTTATTTGTACAGAAAGTCACCCACTTCAAGACCTGTCTTGCAAGACCTGGACAACACCAATTTCGCAATCCTTCTCTGTACTTTACATTACGCAGCTCCGAATCACAAATGTATGGTAGTTGTGTTCAACTCATTGACCATATTGGATTATTCAAAGAAGTTTTACTTCACTCCAACGAATAAAGTGATTCAGGAATCCACAATTTTATTCAACACACTCTTTTATCTATGTATCTGCAATTGGATTATTAGTACCATCTAGCTGTAAGTTGTTTGTTTCCATAGACAATTATGTCAAGGCTATTTGCTCCAGCCCTTACCTACAACAGGGCAAATGATGGGTATCAATAATTGGTACTTTTCTTAAATCACGAACCAAACTAATCCAACTTAATCATAACTAGCCTCACTGCACACGCTAACGCGTGTGCGAGAGGTTTTTTTTGCATCACGGGCGCTGCGCGCCAGATCACGGGCGCTTCGCGCCATATTTTAACGCTCTTGGTATTCGTCTTGCGTTTTCTCGGTGTATCTTTTTAAGAGTGGTATAAGCAAATTCAACATTGAAAAGATACTCTGAGGAAACGCAAGACGAATACCAAGAGCGTTGAAATGTGGCGCGAAGCGCCCGTGATTTGACGCGCAGCGCCCGTGATGTAAAAAAAGCCTCTCGCACACGCGTTAGCGTGTGCGGTGAGGCTAGTGACCTTACCATTTTTACCATTGCTGATATATTAAATTACCTCTAGATCATTATTTATCCTTCTGCCACATGGTGTCCACGTGTAGGACTACCACCTCCCTTATTCATTTAATCAAGCTAGGTGGCCTTTGCTTGATTAAGTAATCTGGGTGGGTCGTGCAGGCGTGAAGGAAAAACAGAAGAAAGAAAGAGGAAATGGAAACGAGTGGAAGGAAAGAGAAAATAAAGAAAAGAGAAACGAAATGATGATCAGCTAGTCTCTTGGGTGCTGTTTTGGCTTCGTCTGTTGTGCCGAGACCAATAGGCCATGGGTTCGAACAGACAAGCAGAGAGAAAAAATGCAGAGCGCAGGTTGCTGGTTTGAAAGTAAATTTAAGACTTTTCGAACTCAAAATCTAATTTGTGACGGTTTGGTATTGTGGAAAGGGCCTCCTCGCCTACGGGTCATAAAGGTGAGCTCTATAATCTGAGGACATATTGGGCAGTGTTTCTATCTATTTTATGTTTATGAGATTATTGGAATTTTAGCTAATTAAGCATCAATTCGTTGAATTCAAGATGAAGCTTGGCTGCGTTGATGTTTCGAGTCGTGAGTGAGAATTAGCGATTGATTTATGTGGCAAGGTGAGTCTTCCGATATCTGTTTCACTTCTCGGACGATATGAAAGTGGGTTCCTTGATATGTGGAATGTGGATTCAGTTTAATTGTGTGATTACTCCCATATTCTTAGTTAGTTGGTGTTGTCAATGATTTTAGTATATTTATGGTGCTTGGTACAGATTGGCAGTGGTGTTGTTTGATGTTGGATTGGGAAAGTTGATTTGTTCTGTTGGCTTGGTTGGTGTCGTTAGCGGCTGCGTTTGGTATTCGAGGTAGGGGATAGCAAATAAATTAATTATAGTCTCTATTCTATCTGAGTTATGCATTTGGTGTATATGTATATATGTTTCGTTGAGCACGAATTGATGGAATGATCTTGGAATTGCGATGGACCTCTATGTATGTAATTGAGAGTTGAGTAAATAGGTTAGACCCAAGATATTGATGTTGAATAAGGAGGGTTTGTATTCCCTAGGGTGAAAGACCCCAAACTTGATCAGGGTCCTTGAAAGTGGGGTGTACTCGGATCCTAATTCCGAGGTTGTTGCCGTGTCTGACGATTAGAGCACGCAAACACGATGTTGGGCTAACTAACCTAGGATATACTGATACGACCCATTCCGAAAATTTCCCATATTGGAGTGAAATGACCAAAATGCCCTTGATTGGTCAAACATTGACTTTGTGAACAGTAGGGATTTATATATCCAATATTGGACTCTATGCGAAGAGCTCGACTATACGAACGCGTCCGCGAAGACGGAATCGAATTCCGAGTTGTATCAAAGGAGTTACGGACGTAAAACGGTTTTGTGAGTTAGTGGGTTGTGACACGTGGCAAGCCAGGATTGGCCAATGCCACAGTGTCGGCCCATTATTGGCGGTTACTGTTCTGGGTTATAAAACCCTGAACCAAACCCGTGGGTTTCCCAAAACGGAAACCCAAACCGCCGACGCAAACCGCCACCACCGTCCACCATCCGGCCACAGATCGGAGAAAAGAAGCTTGGATCCATCTTCCCCTCGCCGAGACGAACTCGGAGCACCAAGGATCGGAGTCAGAAGCCGTCGAAATCGCTGGCAACGAAGCCGACGGAAAATCGGATCTTCCGATCGATTTTCCGGCCAGCACAGTGCGAGGTGAGTCATGAAAGTTGGATTTTTGGATTCCTTGGCTTTCGTAGATGAATTTCCATATAAAGATCGTTTGATTTGGTTGAGAATTGAGGAAGTTAGAGAGTTTTGAAATCGGATGAATAGTTGCCGGAAAATTCCCAGTTTCCGGCGACTGTAGCGGCGGCCGGCACGGCGGAGGGGATGAACTCGCCGGGATCTGGGATTCTCCAGATTCCGATGAGTTTTCCCGCCCCAGGCGGTGATGACGTCATCACCGATGATGACGTCAGCTGCCACGTGGATGCCGCGTGGCTGCCACCTCAGCGCCACGTCAGCATTGTGTCAGTGCCATGTCAGCACTGTGTCAGTGCCACGTCAGCACGCCGGTGCTGACGTGGCTGCCGTTGACCGTCCGTTGACTGGCGTTGACCTGCCGTTGACTGCCGTTGACCGGCGTTGACCAGGGTTGACCGACCACTTTTCCGAGTGGAAACGATGTTCCAAATCCAATGGCGAACTCCATTTTGCCATCAGAGATACGGTTATACCCCAATCGAGTGAAACATGGAGAAGTAGGGTTTTACGGTTATTCGTTCGGTTTCGTTTATTAATTATTATGATATTGGGATTGTTAGGTGATCAGTTCCCGAGGAATCAGCGCTACCGACCCGAGCCTACGGACGACGATGACTACGATCGCTCGGTATCACTGTGAGTGGACGGGTTTTGGTTTTAAAGTATTGTTGATTATGCTTTATATATATGTTTACGTATCTGTATGCTTTGGTGATATGTTGGTTGGTTGTTGGCATATGATTTTGGGTATGGTTCGAGCATGTTTATGTTTATACATATATATGCTATGATGATGTGATCGTGGGATATTCGTTGGTGTTGACTGGTATGGAGCTTGGAAGATATGTATGAGCTGGTGATGTTGATTCTATGTTGGTTATGATGGATTGTGTGTGGATTGCTCGGTATTGACATGTGCAGGTGCAGATCGGTTTGGGGTGAAGTCCCCTTACCCTATTTATCGGTATTGGGGTGAAGTCCCCTTGCCACCCATTGGTTTGGGGTGAAGTCCCCTTACCCCCTATGCTGATATTGGGGTGAAGTCCCCTGATCGCCCATTGGTTTGGGGTGAAGTCCCCTTACCCTCTATGCCGGTACTGGGGTGAAGTCCCCTTGCCGCCCATTGGTGTTGGGGTGAAGTCCCCTCACTCTTATTGTCGGTATTGGGGTGAAGTCCCCTTTGCCGCTCATTGGTTTGGAGTGAAGTCCCCTTACCCCTTTATATCGGTATTGGGGTGAAGTCCCCTTGCCCTTTCTGTGATGGTTTGGGGTGAAGTCCCCTTACCCTATTTATCGGTATTGGGGTGAAGTCCCCTTACCACCCACCGGTGTTGGGGTGAAGTCCCCTCACCTTTTGATCATGGTCGTAGATCTCGGTTATGTGTGACAGTTTATCGTTCCTTATCTCGTGGTGTATTGTTTGGTTGTTGCTGCGTGCTTATTATAGTATAGCTGTATACTATTAGTACTGGTTTTCAACTGTGGGGGTTATTATTATTACTATGTTTTATAACGGTTTTCACTGACGGTTATTTTCCCTGTCCACTCACCCTTGTTTTTACGCCCCCTCAGGTCTTGTTACTGTTGAGCACCACGGAGACGAGCGGTTGAAGTCAGGGTAGCTCTGTCATGGGTCACGAAGAGTGGGAGTCTTCCTGTCGTTTTGGGTTGTCTAAGGCTTCGTCACCACGTGTCGGTGATGGCCGCACTCCCAGGCCCCACTTTTCGGGGCGGGGTGTGTCATATACTCTCATAATTATGCTATCTGTATACTTGATGGAGTTTTGGCTTAATTGATTATTTGTTGTACCTACTGGGCTTGGTGAAGCTCACCCTACTTTATCGTTTCAGGAAAAGTTGTAGACGGTGGAGACTGTTCGAGATGACGTTTTCTGCGATGATTTGGTACCTCATGTTGCCAAGGTTGTTTTGAGGTGTGACAGTCCAAGGATTGGACTCAGCGATTCTCGGCCTCCACGGCCTGGAGTCGGGGGTTTTCGGCTTCCACGGCCTGAAGTCGGAGGTTTAAGTCGGGGTTTTTGGCTTCCAAGGCACGAGCTCCTTCCTCCATCTTGTCCAAACGCTTGGCAACTTCTTCTTCTTCTTCTTCTTCTTCTTCTTCTTCTTCTTCTTCTTCTTCTTCTTCTTCTTCTTCTTCTTCTCTTCTTTTCCTCGAGGTTGCTCCTCCTGAGCGACACTGGGGCCTATCCGCAGGTGTCGTGGATGAGAAACACTGTTGTTCATCATGGTGGTGAGAAGACATCGTTGGTCTTTAGCAGTGGTAAAATACGGAGGGAATTAGTTCGATTCCTAGAGACGGAGCCAAACTATGCTCAAAAATGGTTGAGTCAACAGTCAATGTAAGAGGGCAAGGATCGGGTGGATCTTGCAGTTGTTTTCTCAAAGCGAGGCTAGCAGTGATCAAGTCGGGGAGCCTCCTTGATCCGTGAAAACCCCTGGAAGGCGCACTTGAACGAATCTGGAAGAACAAGCAAGTAAGTATCATAGACACCGGTGTGGTGCGGCCTAGAACACTCCGATGCTCAAGTCAGCTAGTGAGATGAGAAGTCTAGTGGCAACTAAATAGTTTGAGTGTGAAGAACTGAACACCTTTGACTCATGGGAGTGGATGTGTATTTATAGTGAGGGAAACTAGGGTTTCCAAGTGGGCCAAGGTTTCCCACATTGAACCTTTGAGAGCCTTTTGAAGCTTAAGGCCCAAGTTTCCTTTGAAAGCCTTTTGAGGATTAAGGCCCAAGTCGCCGTAATTTGATTATTTGGGACGTTGCACGAGCCTCAATACTTGTCGTATGGAGTGGATTAGCGGCCCGCTGCGAAGGTGGCAACATTGTGGTCCCGTAGCATGAGAGAAAGTGGTCGGATTGTTCTCCGTGTGGGGACCACGTGCCTTGGGAAATGTGCTCCCAGAAAGTATGGGTTTGCCTAGGTGGCTTCTTCCTAAGAGCGACATGTGGCCGGTTCGGGTATGGTATGAATAGAAGGAAACATGTTTTTTGATGTGTTGAAATTTGATTACACCAACCGCAGTGATTGGATTACCAAATTCGTTTTGGCTTTGTCATTCAATCTTTGGACTATACGCCCCTATAAATTATCTTGGTTTTGACTTCAAATTGGAGGAGGGGTTAAGCAAGGTAACCTAATTGTATATTGTACTTGATACATTTAATATTTGGATTACAAGTTCCTATAAATTATGCTGGTTTTGACTTCAACTTGGAGGAGGGTTTAAACAAGGTAACCTAATTGTATATTGTACTTGATACATTCAATATTTGGATTACAAGTTCCTATAAATTATGCTGGTTTTGACTTCAACTTGGAGGAGGGTTTAAGCAAGGTAACCTAATTGTATATTGTACTTGATAAATCAAACTCATTACTGTTCTTGGGGTACATGAAGTAATAAGTTATCAAATGCTTATACTTTCTATTGTATTTTTGTATTTATTTTTTTCTAAGTGAGTATATAGAGATATAACTGTGCATTTGATATTTTCTAGTTTCTAATTATCTGTCAGTATAACAAATTTTTATAATAATTTTTTGGTAGTTTTACTTCTATCGTACGAACTCTCATTGGAACAACGCAATCATAATCATTTTTACACTTGTCCCAACATCTTCAATCCTTTAGTCCATGTTTGTTGTGTTGGTAATGGACAAAAAGCTAAGCTACTGTGTTATCGACTATATTCGGTTGAACATTCACCTTAGTTGGTGTCTTACAAATTCCAATCATGCAAAAAGAAAAAAAGACAGTTGGGTTGATGCTAGTTATTATAGTACACACAAAGTAGCAAATCATTTACTAGCAGAAGGAGAAACACAACAAGTAGTATGATCCGAAGGGCTGTTAATAACACAACTACTAAACAAATTACAATGAGTTCGTACTATTTGGGAATGGAAAACAGAGGTATCCAAGCTAACCCCCTCTGTAAAAATAAGTCGTATTATACAATATTACAAATAATTGAGAACCAAAGTGTACAGTAGTCAGCCACACGAGAATTCCAGCACAAGTAAACAAACAATAGTGCTCTACGGCTGTGAACTAAATTGGCAGTGGGACTTAACCCATTCTGGTAGGACAAATAAATCCACACCAATAAATAAAGCAAATGGACACTAACCCACGGTGGTATGTATGGTAAATGGGACTCGAGCCCATGCCAAATATAAAATGCAAATAATCCACTACGACTCGAACCCATGGGTCTGTAAGTGTACTACTAACTATACATAATATCATAAACATCCAAAACTAAACAGCTCAACATCTCCATCATAACACAAGTGTTAAACATATACTCAAAACGAGAGTTATAAATCAAAACCTGCTAGTTAACACAAATGCCAGATGATCGTACTCGTCCTCGTCAAAATGCACAACACAGGGATCTTGGTTTCGGGGGGTCTACTCACCTAGAAGTCTCAAAATTTAATCATTACTCACGGGAAAAGTAATTTGAAAACTCTAATTCTCCTTGTTTTGCTCATAAGTAGATTTTGTACGATTTTAATGCTTAAATGATGTTAGTAATCGAATTCGGAACACATAATTACCTCGGAAAATGGCGGTCAGTTGTCGTCGATGTTGATTGTCATTGACCATCGTTGACCGATGGTCAACAACATCCAAAAAGTAAACTTTTAAAAAATAGCTTTCTATAGCTACAATTGAAGCCCATGAAGGTCCCATCAAAGTTGGCTGGAAAAGGTGCCGGAATATCACCGGAAATGTCACAGGTGGCACCAAATCACACTATTCTTGAGTCTAACATCTGTACAATGCAAGGAATAGTTTTCAACCAGTTTCGTGTCTCATCTTGGCCGGAATCGGTTGGAAACTAGTAAAAAGTTTCAGCCGGTGTGTTTGAGCTCGCTGGTGGTGAATCGCTTCAAATTAGACGTTGGGGGTTTCTTGGGTTGTGTTTGTCATGATGAGGAGATGAAGTTTCAGTTGTTGGTTCATCCGATCCATGGCTGAAAAAGTGTCATCAACGATGGTTGGTGGTTTTTTAGGAAATATGCCGAAAAAGAAGAAAGAGGGGAATGTGAATGTATTTGGAAAAAGTTCTGACCATTTCCTTTAAATACTCTTGGTCAAAATGTGTTTCGACTTGCTGAGCCTTTATTACAACTCGAAAACAGAAATTTCTTTTACCTACGTGTTTGTAACGATGGGTACTTTGAAACAAGTCCAATTGGAATACCAAAATCTTTACGGTTTAAAAGTCAATGTTCTAGTCAAAGTCAACACTCGCCCTGAAAGGGCATTTTGATCATTTCAAAGGAAAGAATCGGGACTTATCGTATCAATATATGAGATATAGCGTATTGATTGTAGGACAACCTAGAAGTGTGATTTTCTAAAAATTTAAGTTAAGGGAACTTGAAATATCCTATATACATTAAAATCGTCAGTAATGTAGTGATAAAATAGAAATTTTATCAACATCACGCATAACTAAAAACTAGAGCAAAGGGTTAATTTAGATGGAAACCAAACTTTTTGCCATGAAATTATGATTTTCATGCCAATATTCCAGACTATTGATTAGTTCCTATTTTATATTGGCCCATTGAATATCTTTTAATTTATTAATAATATGTGGAATTAATCCCACATAATCCGCATTTTTAATTTGTTGATGAAAACTCTTGTACTTCAAATAATTCATCATTGATTAGTTGACGATATTATCTAGAAAAGATCGCGTACAACCAACAAATTGAAGTTATGATGACATAAACTATATGCAGTTGGTACAGGGGACTAAACATGTACTGTATACACTAAGGTCAACTGTGGCACGAATATAGTAGGCTCAGCAGCCAAAAAGTGTCCTATTTTTCACAGCCCACCATTAATCTTGGAAGTTGCAAGCTCGGGGTTGCTTTCCCTATAAATAGAACACAAAGTGGGAGGAAGGTGCTTCAAAAACAAGACTTAAATTGGACTATTATGGCTCGTTTGGTATAGAGGACTGTCTCAGCCAGGACTGTATTCTACATTTACTTCAGACTATACTAGACTTGCATATATCAAACTGAGTCCTAACCTTCGTTTGGTGTTGCAACGGCCTAAGAAGCCAGATTGAGCCCCCACCCCCCACCCACTTTTCTCTACACCTACTATGCCACCTTCCATGGCTTCATCGTTGCATTGGACCCTAGGCCGAATTGCTCCACCAATCAAACTAGGTCATCAGAGTCTATGAAGATTCGATTTACGTTCAACCGCCTCAAAAAGTTGGAAAGGGAGGGGGGGGGGGGGGGGCAACCTGTATTTGGAGAGGAGGAGGAGAAGATTGTGGCTAGGGATTCATCGTCGAGCCACGATGGCCTGGATTTGGAGAGGAAAATTAAATATTACATACTTGAAAAAATTTGATAGGCCAGAGAGTTGTTATTTTTTTTTATTAAAAAAAAAAAAATAAAATACTTCTTCACACAAAAGGGAATATTACATACTAATAATACATAAAAATATGGAGATATAGATATAAATAGTGTGATAAAATAATAATATAAAAAAAAAAATATTTTATAAAAGAGGATCATATGTTAAACTGAATATATGTGCGTAAAATATAATATTATATACATAAAAAATTTGATATAATTTTTTATAGAAAAGAAAATGTGGAGGCTATATAAAAAATAAAAAATAAAAAATAAATTGTTTTTAATAGATTTTATATAAAAAAGTTAAAAAAATGTTTTTAAGTGGTCGGAGTGGCTCCTAGAGAAAACAAGGCCCGCCCCCCTTCGTGGAGTGTGGAGACACACGAGCGCGCGGGAATGATAGTCCCTCTATAACCCAAGTAAATTGTCCTCGCTATTCAAGCCTGCATAAGGAGCCGATTTTGGATACATTGGGCCTAAATAGAAACATTTAATTAATCTTTGCATACACCAAACATGGAACACAATCCTAGTTTTAGATTGTCCAATCCAGTTCAGGGAGTTGTACCAAACACACCCTTAAATTTGAATTCATCATCCGTATTATCATAATTAGCTGGGTCTTTTCAAATTTCTCAAGTCGTCCTAGAATCCAAATAGGCTTTTGGTGCTTCAGTTTTGCAACCTCTTTCTCTGTTGCACTATCTTTTGGTACAGTTTGCAACTTGTTTCGTCCTGAAATTGAACAACTAGCATTGCGATGCTGCTGCTTTAGAATCAGGAATCATGAATCAATTTGTTTTGTTGATCAATTAAAAAGAAAGTATGACACTGAAAGTCTTTAAAGAAATGTATTTGTTTTTGTTTATGCTTTTATGTTGAAACGGGATGAATGCAGTAGGGGAGAAGCTATGGAGCCAGTTAGCATGGAGATTGATGAAACCCTTCAACTATCTGATGACGCCATCAAATTGGCCAGATGATGGGGACATCACCGACAAACCCTTTAAAGTTTACCAGCGTAGGAAGAGGAAACCTTCTACAATCTTATCTTTATGATCTGACTGAAATCTGGACAGATTTTAGAGTTTACTTTGAAGGGTTGGATTTGTTTACTAGTTTAATTAGGATTTACGAATTTTAGTCAGTTATCTTTCTTTATTTTCAAGCATCCCTAGGGAAATAGGAAAAGTATCCTATGTTCTTCAGGAATAAGGTAGTATAAATACCGAACCTATGTCTATGTAATTTTCAGAGTTTATGCAATAAGATTTGAGCTATTTTACTGAGATTGAATTTTTTGGTGTGAGACCAAACCCCTTGGTGTGAGATCAAGGTTTTCTGTTCGTGTTCTTAAAGATTTCTTGTGAGTTCACTTCGGCAAACCTACCCCTAGAACCCCTAGTTCCCCTATGTCCTACATCAACTTTGGTATCAGAGCCAGGTTAAAACTTTTGGAATTTGAAGATTCACAAGTATGGCTCCTGACGGTGAAAAAAAAAGTAGACGGTGGCAACACTCGTTGAGGAGTTTATAGCTCATCTCATAGAAGCAACTGCTCAACACGAAGCAGCAGCCCAACGTGATATAGCAGCAGCCATCCGGCTAGACCAATTAACCATACAGCTTGCACAAGTGACCACACAACTTGAGCAAGTCAACACTACACTAAATCAACTCGGCACCAAATTCGATACTTTCGAGCGACGCCTTACTGACCTTGAGACAACTCAAAACTTTGAAGATCGTAGAGCGCATGGAGATGACATCAACCCTCCTCTAAGGAACCACCATAGAGGGGTGAGCGTGAAGTTCTGAACCACCAGCAATGACGACAAAATTATGAACAGCATCCTGATGAAAGACTAATGAGGCAAGTTAAACTTGATGCACTGACCTTCGATGGAGAATGTAACCCAAAAGTTTTTCTCAACTGGTTGGGCACTTTGGAACGTTATTTTGCATGGTATGAGAACATGTCAGATCGCCAAAAGATCAAACTTGCAGATTCCAAACTAATTGGCAAGAATTAAAACACCGCATTATATCTTATTCACCACCTTCTCTCGATCTAAGAAGGCATAAAGAACATAGCTAGACCTCAAAATTGGCTTTTTGCAAGGCCCCCTTTCAATACTTACACAATGAAAAAGAAAACAAAGCAAACATCAAGCCGCAAAGTTCAAAGAAACTAGAACGTTAGCAGATCATCCACCTTGCAATCTTGATATATGATGAACTGGCATCTATCTAAGGTATACTTTGCACTTATCCCTTTTAAATGATTCATTAAACCACAGAATACCTATTCTGATTTTTCTACTATGGACATGCAACTGCTCTTTATGATGCTGGAGCCATTCAATCAAATAACTTCTTCTAGCTGCCATACCTGCATGTTTTTAAAAATACTAATGAGCTTGCAAAAATACTGCTTTGAACATTATTATCAATCAATGCAAACAGATAACATGTTCATCCTGCAAGTTGTACAAAGGTGTTCAACCTCCTACTCACAAAACTGGTCAGCCTGCTAACATGCAAGAGGTTGTATAGCGGTTGTACACAATAACTTTTCACACTTCAGAACTGACAATGGTTCGGATCGTAGCTTGTTTTTGCATGGCATTCTTGTCCCCAGTTTGAAAATGTATATAAGGATCTGTAAATGGCAAGAAAACTGGGAGGATAGGTCTTTTTAACTTGAATCAGTGAGAAACTTGTGCCTTGAATGGGTTTGGAATTCCATTATTTGGAATCACTGTTTCGAAAGCCTCTACAAGCAGTGATACTTTTCTTTTCCGAGCTGGAGTTAATCTGGCAACAGCCTGTTGAAGGGCATAGTCAAGCATCCATTCCTCAGAATTCTTCCTCCCATCCAGGTTCAGATGCTTCAAATGAACTTTCTCTGCTTCTCGGTCAGGCTCCAAGGGCAGATATCTTGGCTCTCGTGGGTTGAACTTCTTTACATTTTCCAATGCCTTGATGAATGTATTAAGCAGGATCATTTTTTTCAGATTGCTCCAGTTCTTTGACATCTTCTTCTTAGGTTTATCTTCTACCGTAGTAACGGCCTTTACCTCTTGTTGGATGGTACCACTATCATGCTTGCTGAAGTTGTCAGAGATGGTTGAAAGTGAGACAAAAGGTTCCCCTTCTATGGCAACTTTCTTTTCTGGAGTTTCCTGTTCCAAAATTAAGTCTACAGTGCTTGGTTTATCATAGTCTGATTCATCTTGGTTCTCTGGAATAGCTATATCGTCAATTGCTTTCTCTACCTGCAGCTTGATGGCTTCAATATGTTGTAGTTGAATCTTTTTGTTCTCTGCGTTGTGATTCTTCATGTTCAATCCTTGATCCATCTCGGACAAACTATTGCAAGAACCAAGTGTGTCAAGTCCAGGCAATATGTTGGGATCATCTACTGGTTCCTCTTCTGCTCCATCAAGAGATTTCTCTCCATCATCCTGAGCAGTACTTGATACCATGTGCTTATAGACTAAGAACCAAAGCTTTGAGTAGTTGGGCTTCCCCAACTGAGTTTCATGTGGTACATCAACATTGCAATCCAGAAGAGATTCTCCAAGTGCAGGAAACCCTTGAATGAAGCTAGATCCAGGTGAAGCTCCTCCATTCATTTCTTCTCTTGCTGCCATTGGCTCGTCTGTTGGTTCCAAGGAAGCTAAAGAGACGATCATGCTATCTTCTGTTGAAACAGTATGGTTTCTAGGGATCTGGTTCTCAGATGAATCCGATTGTTCATCAATTTTGATGATTAACTTGTTGGTCTCCAATTTGATGTCTTCCACCTTGGATTTGATGATTGAAGTACCTTCTTTTGGGGCTTCTTGAACTGTTTCGTTTACTAGACATTCATCTCTGATGCTACCATGTTCATCTCCCTTCAGGGAGGTTTCTTGACATAAATTGGGATCTTTAATTGCCGAAGAAGGAACACTGGTAGATTCTGTTTTATTATCCTGGTCACCAGTATTGATGGAAACAATTTTTTTCTCCTTATGATCTTCATGAGTGACTTCAGAAGCAGGTATATCCAGTTCTCTTTTAATGCAACATTGATCTGTAGTGCTTGATTCTTTGAGATTAGAAAAATTCATCGGACTTTGCAGGTCTTCCATTTGACGATCACTGACCTGAGTGGGATACTCATTCAAATGTTTCCCAGAACATGGCATACTCCCAAGGAAGATTTCTGTAGAAGTTCCAGAAACACTTTCTTTACCTTTTTGGTCAGCACTTTCAAGTGACAAACCGTTGCATTCTTGAAGATCTGCTTCATTGAAATCTATTACATTGGACTGGCTAGTTTTAATTTCTGAAAATGGGAGAACTGTTTCAAAAGCTTCCACAAGCAATGCTACTCTTCTTTGTTGAGCTAAAGGTAGTTTAAATATGACCTGTCGGAGTGCATAGTCAATCATCCATTCCTCAGAATTCTTTGTCTCTTCTGTTCTCAGCTGCCTTAGATTGACTTTTTCTGCTTCTGGATCAGGATTCAAGGGCAGCCATCGTTGATTCTGGTAATTGAGGTTCCTCACTTTTTCAACTACCTTGACAAATCTCTTGAGGAGAATGAACTTTTTCAGACTGCTCCAGCTCTTGGGTGTCTTTTTGTCCATCTCATCTCCCAACTTTGGCACTGTTTTCTTTTCTGTTGGGGACCTAGTATTTTCAGCTTCCGCCCGTGTTTCTTCTACATTTGGTCCCATAGTTTCTCCAGAAGAATTAATAGTAGTTGAGGTGCTATTGTTCCCACCCTCCCCATGTGTCTGTTCTAATACTTGCTGGTCGGAGCTTATGCCACTAGTAAATGATTGATCATCATCTGAGCTGTCCTGAACCTCCGGGAGGAGAATGTTATCAAATGCTTCTTGTACCAGCTTAATGGCATCATAGCAGCAGAGCTCCATGTTTCGGTCTTCTGTAGTACAGTTATTCATCAATTCTATGTGCTCATCTGTTTCGGATAAACTTAAATTGTTGGTTTCAGATACGGTGGTGGTACCTTCAACTTGCTCTTCCTTGTCCAGTACATCAAGAGGGAGCTGACTTTTAACATTTTTGGTACCTTTTACTGCATGCTTGTACATCAACTGCCACATTCGGATATACTTGTGATCCTTTGGCTGTGCAATTTGTTCCACTTTAGTGGTCCTATTGGACATAGATTCTAACCCCATAGTACCGTCTATCTTCTCATTGGCTACAGGTTGCTCCTCCAAAGGTTCACTTTCAGGAGCAGAAGAGATATCATTTGTTGATTCCGCAACTTCTTCAGGGGCTGGTCTACAAAATTGATTAGATACTTTGACAGTTACGAAATCACCAACCTCCATAGGTTTTCCAATTGATTTAGGACCACTACTGCTAAGATTATATGTGCCAATAGATTGAGCACCTTCTTTGTGATTAGATGCTGCAATTTTCTCTTCTTTTCTGTCTGTGTTGATGGCTATCAAATCTGTTCCAATACAAGTATTTTCCAGGCTTAAATCATAAAATGTAGAGAGTGACACCAAAGCCTGCTGTTCTACTCCCTGCAGACCATCCTCGACATGTATATGAGTATACAAGGTTTCATAAGGCATTTTTTCAGGAGCATTTGAAAAATTATTGTTACCTTCACCATTTTCACTGTAAGTACCTAATCCACCTGGCTTGGCTTCTGGTTCAGCATTGATCCTAGACACAGTTCCCTCCTCAACTTTTCTCCCACAGGAGAGGTTGCTTCATGAACTCCACCAGTTCCATTGTACACCATCAGATTTGCCTGATCCTCCTTAATCTTGCCAGTCCTTTTTCCTCTAAGCTGGGACTGAGTTTCCAGCGTTATGACCTTATGATTCTTCAACATGCGCCTCCTTATTGAAATGAGGCGCTTGAGTGGAGGCACATTGGCGTGACGATGACCATGAAGAGAGCAGTAAGTGAATGGACAAACCTTCCCTGCTGATATTCCCTGAAATTCAGCTCCTTCTGTCTGAAGACCCCGGATGTCAGGGGACTTGGAACCTTTTAGTGCCGAAGAACATGTAGGTCTTAGCACACTCAACTCCGGACATTGAGATGTTTCAGAGTGCTTCCTCATGGAAGACGTTTTTGATTTTGTTCTAGACAACTTTATTGACACATTTAAAGGTGATTTTGGACCAGGAGATATTTTCAAATTTGGCTTTGAATAAGCTGATTTATTCCTAGCCTCACTACTGCTACAATAACTTGATTCAGAAGCATAGGGACTTGCCTGAAACTGAGTCTTCCTCTCTGTGGAGCAGTAGGTCTCCTTCGAAAAGTTGGGTGATGGTGAAACTGCATCAATAGACACATATTTCTGTTTTCTTGCAGATGGTTTTGAGCTCTCAGAATCTTTAGACTTATCCATTCTTGAATTATTCAGGTTATTCATTGGGTTTCCTCCAGAGAATTTCCTGAGCAAAGGGCTCTTAAACTTGGCACTAGAAATTCTTGTCAAACTCTTCACATGCTTAAAACTAGACCTCCTTGCTAATGTTCTTGCACAATTCTACATTAAACCAAAAATAGAGAAAAAGGGCATTCTTCAATTCCCAGCTATTTGCAAACAAAAACACTGAAAAATAAGCTAGCAAAGAGTTCAATAGACTTGCCTGATGATTCTCTGAACTTGCATCAGAACAGCTTGAGAATTCAGATGAAATTGATTGGCGTGACCCTGCTGTATCATTGGATACAAGGTGATTGGATCTGAGCTTAGCTCTTCTTCTAGAGGGTTTCAAGCTTGGCGATTTTGAGAGCTTGATTGATCTCAACTTCTTCAATTTCTTCTGGAACTCCTGAGCTCCCTTGCTTCTGCCATTTTGATTTTGCAAAAGAGATGAGCCAATTTCCATTGAAAACTTCTCAGAAATTTGGCTGGTATCCAAGTCATCCTTATCAACCATTTTTACTTTCTTTACTAGATTCATGTTTCTGATATGAATCGGTTCAGGGGGATTTCGATTCTGGAGATGATTGGAAAAATAAAATAAAAATAGAGCTTGGTGTTTTGATATTCAGTATCTAATTGGCTGCAGTGGGTGCTGGTCTTTCGCTTCTGAGATTTCTAACTTCATAGGTGTCTTCTCAAATAATTAAATAAAATTCTAGTAATTGAGTAGCAGCTCATTTTTTAATATGGTTGGAAGTTGAGATCGAAGTTGCAATCCTTGTCTTTGTGGAAAAGTCAATTGTCTTCACTATTGTGAGTGAACGCACCCCTTTTCAATTTTCCTTTGTTTGGGATAAATCATGAAATGACTTGAATAGAGTACATTATTTTAATTAATTTTATATAATTAAAGGATACGAATTTGATGTCTTATTAAGAACCCTAAAAAAATCTTCTCTACTCCTCCACCATTAATCACATTAACATACTTCAAAATTTGCACTAACTTATTAATTACAATAACATACTTCAAAACTTGTACTAAACTACCGTGAATCAAATAGATTAATTAATTAGGAATTGTTATTCCCACTCCATTTTTTTCAAAATGCACTTCACTTTCTCCTTAATATTTACATATAGATGGAGTGCATAATGAAAAAATAGTGTGCCAATAACATTTCCTTAATTAAAAAGTGAATAGATTAATACATATCTGCAAGTGATTGCAAGTATTAACTCCTGCAATCGAAATCCTAAGTTTCACTCTCGTCTTTATCTTTTTAGGGAACGGCTTCTCCACCATTAATCACAATAACATACTTCAAAACTTGCACTTGCCTAGCGTGAATCAAACAAATTAATTTAAAAAGTGAAGAGATTAATACATACCTGGACGTGATTGCGAATATTAACTACGGAAACCGAAATCCTAAGTTTCAGTCTCCTCTTTCAATATCTTTTTTACTAAACAAATAAAGTACTCCTTAAACAAGGTACAGAGATGACTGATGATCATAGAGCTAGATGATGGTGGAGCAATAACATGCAAGCATGACTATTTGCCCAAAAAACATAATTTTGTCTCTCTAGGTGGGACCACTTAGTTGAATGCCACTTCAACTATATCAAACCAAAAACAAGAAGACAATGAGAGAGATTTCACAAATCTGAACTATTTAAAGTTTAAAACCGACTAAAAGTCATTATATCTACGGTAGTTGCAAATTTGGTAATTAATCTGCGGCAATTAGGGCAGAATAACGAAACTGTTTATACCCATTAATTGTTTCTCACTTTGGATTATATGCAATGTTTCACAATCATCAGAAGGATTAGCGCATATCTCAATGTTAATTACATGTACAGAGACCCTGCCTACCTTCCATGTTAACATGTAGTTTTGAAATTATATCCATAGCTTAGATGATTTAGTTACGATAGCAACTTTTATTTTGTTTTCAATGTACAAATAAGTGACTTGAATTCTTTTATGGATTAATGATCTCATAATCTGTAAAATAACTCTTTTTCCTATCGTATGACATAAAATTCAAATGATCTCATATAATAACGAAAAGACACTTGACACAATTACACTGCCAAATTTTATGTTTTTTTACACGTGTAGCCTCCTTCTTCCCACCCGTTTTCCATCAATTTTCTTCTCAAACTTCCACAAAATTATTTTAATCATAACTCTTCCATTCGTAGTCCAATTGATGCGAGGTCAGTGGCGTTAGACTCTTATTGATTTCCATTTTCTATTGATATTAAGACTGCAATCTGAAAACTAATATAGAAGAAAAACGAGATATCGATATTTTCGATGTTTTTCGACAAAATCAATCAATTTAGGTCTAATTCGGCCACCCCTAAGGTCCAATGAAGTGTCAATCTTCTTGTTCCTTCAAGATCTACAATGCCCACAAGTTGTTTTCAGTTTTGATTGATTTTTCGTAAAAACTCATTTGAGCCACCATTGAACTCCAATGATACCGCCATTTTTCATCGTACTTCGCCCTTCCCTCGTTGTCGTTAACATTAAATGTTTCTATGTTGGCACGAATGATACTGTTTGCAACTCAATGATCCAATATTCTGATGATAGCACAAATTGCTTGTGTTAACAAAAACCTTTTTGTGTGGCACAAGGACGCGGGATCGGGTTTTTTCCCCCCCATAATTTTGTGCGTGATTTTTTTTTTTAAGAGAAGGTTCGCGCGTGGGTATTATTTGGCTATCATGGGTAGTCCCCATTATTTTGTCCTTAAAAGTGAATATTCAAAATTGGTGTCCTGACATAAAATTAAGGGGTATATTTTGTCCTCATAGGTCACTGTCCCCTCTTTTGTTCACTTCTAATAAAATAAAAACTATTACTATTAAGTTTCATTTGAGAAGTTAAATACTTAAGAAATTCATGATAATTTAATATTTATTATTTAGTCCTAAATGAAAAATGCAATTTTCCATCGGCTAATTGACTTTTGGTGACAATCCCAAACCCACTCGCCCATGACTTTCTTCCCTCCGCTATAACCTCCCATCAATTGCAGCCATAAACCCCAAATCCGATATCAACTTCTTCATCAGCGCCCACGAACCATCAGTGTCTCTCTCACCTCCACCACCGTCTCTTTCTCTCTCCACCGCCCTCCAAAATCCATTCGAACTCGATTCCAAGTTTTTTGATTTCAAACTTATAAAAAAAAAGCCCCCAAATTTCGAGTTGAATAGCTCCAAAATCGGTTAACCTAGCTAGAAACCTACGCTGACAATATCGCTCTAGATAGAGTGGATTGTATTTGCGAGTTCAGCCTGACCGCGAAGCCAACAAAACAGATTTGAAAATTTTGTTATCTTTTAATTAATGTTCTGGTAGTATTGATGTTGTGATTTTAATATTATTTGTTTATTTTATTTGATTTAACCCAAGTGAGGTGATAGAGGACTTGAAGTTTTGGATGATTGGGTAAATTGCACCTACTCTTAGATCTACAACCACAAGTTCTTTGGTTATGCGGAGATTTGGAGGGGGTTGTTGTGGAATTTTTTGGTTTTTGAAACTCTTTTTAGAGAGAAAATAATGTTGCCCCCAAAAACCCAAAAATCTATCCTGGAAATCTATATTTTTCTCCCAAATATCAATAGTGTAATGAAATTAAGGTGCATAAACTTAAAATTTGGGTGGAAGATATAAATTTAGGCATAAGAATATACACCCTTTTTTTACGCTTTCCAACTTGAGCTGGTGTATGGTGGGGCACATTAATTCTGCTTTTGCTTTTTGTTGTTGACATTTGTCAGCATTCTATCTACTCCCTCATTTCTTCTTGTTAAACATCAACGGTCCTTATCATTTGGCACTTTTAATTTTTTTTTTTTTTTTTTTTTTTTCTCTATTTTTTCTCCCTTTTTTTTCCTTTTTTATTTTAAAATATTTTTTTTTTTCTCCCTTGTTTTTTCCCCCCCTCCTCCCCCCCCCCCCCACACAACACATAAAATCCTACGTCTTTTCTCTTCAGACACACACACCCAAGTATATCTAGAAAAATCATCAACAATCACAATAATGTATTGTCTACCAGCTACAAATACGGTTTGAACCGGACCAACTATGATGGAGAGCCAATTTTAATGCCACCAGCAACTAATGAGCATATTGATTCCATGGACCGTAGTCCCAAGAGGCAGACTAAACCACTCATCAAGTTCCAAGACTATGTATTAAATAATATTGGGAACTAGTGTTTGTTATTATCCTTTAATGCTCTTTGTCGATTAGTCCCCTTTCCCCTTATAAGTTTGATGTATTGGAGACTCTAAGGGAATAAGTTATGTTGGAATGAATTAATATCAATTGAGTTGGCTGTTATAGCTTCTCTTTTGTAGCTGTGAATTGCCTTTCTCTTCGTCAATCTCTGCAGATTCTACTTGGTCTGCATCAATTGGTATCAAGAGCGTCCTTCTTGGGATCTCGCTTTCGTCTGTCCCTCTAGAAGCCAATGGCTCGAGGTCGACGTGGTGGTGGGCGTGGTCGGCATGAAGTTGACCCTCGCGATATCGAGAACGAGGAATTGAGAAGACAAGTGCAGCAGTTGTTAGAGCAGTTGAAGCATCTCAAGACCAGGAATCGTCAAGACGATGGCTTCACCTCTGATGATGATGTCAATCCCTTTCACAATCGTGCTTCGCGTGATGAGTCGAGTGAAGAAGGTGGATCCAGGCGTGGTGGTGGTTTTAATGATAGATTCAATGATGTCAATATGAAGGATATCCCAGAATTTGAAGGAAGAATTAAGCCCGACGAGTTTATCGATTGGTTGGTTACCGTCGAGAGGGTCTTTGATTATAAAGATGTGCCAGCTCGTCGTAAAGTGAAGATTGTGGCCATTAGGCTGACCAAGTATGCATCAGCTTGGTGGGAACAATTGAAGATGCGTAGAGAAAAGATGGGAAAAGCAAGAATCACCTCGTGGGAGAAGATGAAGAAAGAGTTGCGAAAGAAGTTCTTGCTTGTGAACTATCTCCAAGAATGGTACTCAAAGATGTACAATTTCAAACAAGGTAGTATGACAGTGGATGAATACACCGAAGAATTTGATTTACTGATGGTTCGATGTGGAGTGGATGAGCCAGAGGAGCAAACTATAGCCCGCTACTTAGGTGGATTACAAAGAGAAATTCATGATGTGGTCGTCTTGCAGCCCTATTGGTCATATGATGATGTCTACAAGCTAGCTATAAAGGTGGAAAAACAAATCAAGCAGAGAATAAGCCAAGCCAATACCAATTTCAATGGTCATAATTTTGGTCGAAAGGAGCAACCGTCCGAATCCGCTCAACCCAAGGAGACGGCGAACACCAAAAGCCATGAAAAGGGGAGCACCAGCCACAACACCATTGGGTCGAATCGTCAAAAGGTTCCCGCCAACTGTTTTGTCAAATGTTTCAAGTGTTCAGGCCTTGGTCATGTATAAGCAGATTGTCCCAACAAGAACTTTATTCATTTGGCAGAAGAGGCTTTATTTGTGGAGGATTCCACACGAGACTATGAAGCCCCAATTTATGATGACTATAAGGGTGATGAAGAAGAGATTACATGGAGTGACCATGGAGAGGCGCTTGTCATTCGTCGAAGTATGAATACAGCAAGGGTCGAAGATGACGAATGGTTACACCATAATATTTTTCGCACCCGATGCACCGTAAGTGGCAAGGTCTGCAATTTGATTGTTGATGGTGGAAGTTGTGAAAATGTGGTGTCACAAGAAATGGTGGACAAGCTGAAGCTAAAGGCAGAGAAGCGTCCAAAAGCTTACAAGCTTGCTTGGTTCAAGAAAGGAAATGAGGTTACTGTTGGTAAGCGTTGTTTGGTATCCTTTTCAATTGGCAAAACTTATAAGGATGAAATGTGGTGTGACATAGTGCCCATGGATGCTTGCCATCTCTTACTAGGGAGGCCTTGGCAATATGATCGAAAAGCTTTGCATGACGGTTATAGGAATACTTACACCTTCATGAAAGATGGAGTGAAGGTAATTTTGGGGCCTTTAAAGAACGAATATGGGACTAAAGTTGATGCACAGAAGGGTAGTAACTACCTCGCTATGGCTGAGAGGGAAGGAGTCACAGCCCCAAGACGAAGAGATGAGATGTAGAGACTCACACCAACGTAGCGAGGAGAAGGAGAGGGGAGGGGGGGGGGGGGTGTGTTGAATGTGTCGCAAAGAGAGGAGAAGAAGAGAAGAAAGAAGCGGAAACTTAGATGCTGGTCGTTTCTTTTTTTTTTGTGGGCGGGTCGGGTATGTGTTTTTAAGGTGGGTTCTTCGAAAGAGGGGGGGGGGTGCCGGGCTTCAGCGGCGCGGGCCCCGGGCCTATTTTTCGACAGTGTCATCAGGGATTTTTTTACTCGGTGGGGTGTTTTTCAACCCGGCGGGAATGATGGAGAGCCAATTTTAATGCCACCAGCAACTAATGAGCATATTGATTCCATGGACCGTAGTCCCAAGAGGCAGACTAAACCACTCATCAAGTTCCAAGACTATGTATTAAATAATATTGGGAACTAGTGTTTGTTATTATCCTTTAATGCTCTTTGTCGATTAGTCCCCTTTCCCCTTATAAGTTTGATGTATTGGAGACTCTAAGGGAATAAGTGATGTTGAATTGAAATTATTATCAATTGAGTTGGCTGTGAAGCTTCTCTTTTGTAGCAGCAACTTGCCGTTCTCTTCTTCAATCTCTGCAGATTCTACTTGGTCTGCATCAAACTAGATCCATGCGAATGAGTTCAATAGGATGTAAAGTTCCAACATCTTTGACTCTCTTGTGTGCAACACGTGACTGTTTTCCCAATTGACATGGACCACAGATGTGCTTTGAAGGCTTGTCTAGCTTAGGAAGACCTCTAACAAGTTGTTTCTTAGCCAAGGTGTACAAATCAGTTATATTCATATGTCCCAACCTTTGGTGCCATAAGGCAGTGGTCTTATCAGTCACTGAGTGACATGTCAACTTGGCAGCCAAGGTTTGGCTATCAAGTGTGTAGCAATTATCACTTGACCTACTTGTTTGAATTAAATCATGACCATTGCTATCAAATACTACAACCTCTAGTAGACATGCAAACTTCATTTGCCCATTGATCACATAAATGTGACACTAATGAGGTTGGACTTAAGGCCTTCTACATACCTCACACCTTCTAGCAGAGGCAAACCGAGGAGCTGAAAATCCCCTTGACAAATCATTTTTGCTGTTTCACCACCCCCAAACTCAACAAAACCACCATCAAAATCATTAAGATTACAAAGACATATTTGTTACTGGACATGTGTTTGGAACAGCCACTATCAATGTACCAACGAGTTGGATCACGCAAATTCAAGACAGACAAAGAAACCAAACAATTTTCCTTTTTCTTTGCCCATTTAGTCTTGGACTTACTAGGTGGTGAAGAAGATGACTCAACAAGTTTGGAAATTCTAGTCACTTCAACAAGCAACAAATCAACCTGTTCTCTAAGAGCATCTCCATCCGAACTTTCAATTCCTATGTGGCATGCTGACAAGGATAAAATTGACGTCATGTATCATCCATCCGAAACTTCAAAAGCTGATGTGGAATAACTTGATGTTATAATTGACATCATGTCAATTTGCATTGTTCAAGACTATTTATTGCTATGGTTGCATTCTATTGGTTGTTGTTCCTATGTTTTTTTATCTAATGTTTTCTATTGGCCTATTTTGACATATCGGTTGGACGAAAAAATTAGCTAAAATGTTATTTTGCCACATCACTATAAAAATGAAAATTGATGTTATTTATTTGACATCTCCATTGGAGATGCTCTAAGTGAACTATTATGCTTAGACAGACTTTTGATTTTCAATTTGCCACACTTAGGTCTGATGTGACCAGTTACACCACAGTGGTGACACGTGGGTACAAATCTGGTTCTTGTGTGAGCAGTGGAACAAGACAACACTTGGTGACTCTTCTTGTTTGTAATCACTTTAGGTTCTTGTGGAACTGTGATGACTAGTGACTTCGGTGAGTGTGGCTCACTAGCTTTGACAAACCTAGTTCGTGAAATTGAAGTAGATGACTCACCAGCAACATATCCTAAACCAGTTTTATCATGAAAACTTTTTCCAACATTAAGAATCTTGTCTAACTTTGCTGAACCCATTGACAGGTCATTAACTTTTTCTTGCAGAGATTTATTGTAATCAACCAAGTAGACATTAGATTGTTTGAGTGACTCAACTTCTTCTTTCATTTTAAGACCACTACTGTGCATGAGATTGATTGTGTGCTCCGAGTTACTCAATTGATGTCTAAGGTCAATATTCTCCTTTTTGACTCTTTCAAAATCAACAGACAACTGTTCATACATGATCTCATGTCTTGACCTATGCGACTGGGCATCTGCATTCTCTCTTCCTTTGGTAGACTGACCAGTCTCGTAATCTTGCAAAGTGAGACAGAGTGCGGCCTTTTCCAACTCTAATTCATTACAATGCTTTTTCAGCTCAATGCTATCAGCTTTGATCACACAAGTTTCATCAAATAAGGCATCATACCTTTCACACATCTTCTCATAAGTCTGATTCTCTGGAAGAGAGTCATAGTCATGAAAAACAGGACAATACATCTCAAGTGACTGGTCGTCATCAGTCATGTGTCGTGAATCCGACTCGGATTCCCCGCCCGCTGAGCTG
Organism: Spiraea crenata; assembly: GCA_033992175.1. Taxonomy (NCBI): domain Eukaryota; kingdom Viridiplantae; phylum Streptophyta; class Magnoliopsida; order Rosales; family Rosaceae; genus Spiraea; species Spiraea crenata. The sequence goes on along the minus strand of JAVBHV010000035.1, from coordinate 38,234 downwards.
TGATCAGAAATTCTAACAACAAAGGCAATATCATCATCTTCAATATCCGAAGAAGAGTTAGAGTGAAGTGATTCCTCATCCTCACTATCACTCCAAGAAGCTTTCAAGGCTTTATCCTTGCCTGTGCTAGACCCTTTCCTATTGTTAGCACAATCAACAGAGATATGACCAGTCCCACCACAGGTGTCACACTTAATTTGACCCTTTTTGAACTTGTTATCTCTAGTTCCAAGATTCTTTTCAAATTTATTTTCATTTGATGCTTCACCTTGTGGTTTAAATTTTGAATCTCTAGGGTAGTTCGCACCACCCTTATAATCCTTGCTATCCCTGAGAATTCTTCTAAACCTTTTGACAAACAAAGCCATGTCATCATCAACCGAGGATGATTTTTCAGATTTTGAACTTTTTAGTTCAACATGATCAGTCACACGTTGCAGTGCAACACCTTTATCCTTCTTATGCATGCTTTCTTCCAATTTTAGCTCAAGTTCATAGGTCTTTAATTTTCCTACAAGTTTTGGAAGTTTTATGTCGGACATGTTTTGACATTCCTTGATTGCGGTCTTCTTTGTGAAAAACCGTTTAGGCAACACCCTTAATATTTTTTGAACAATGGTTAATTCTAAAATAAGTGATCCTAGACTCATCGCGGCATTGGTGAAATTCTCAAGTCTGAGATAGAAATCAGAGCAGCTCTCTGAATCAGTCATCCTGAGTTCTTCAAACTCGGAAAGGACCATTTCAAGTTTTAGGTCCCTAACATGGTCATCACCCTCGTGAATGACACGCAACCTGTCCCACGCTTCCCTAGCTGTTGTACAATGCTGAATACGTGAATATTGTGCACTTGATACAGCAACAGCTATGGCATTCCTAGCTTTCTTATTTGCATTTGACGCATTGACTTGGACCTGTGTCCAGTCATCTCTAGGTATGTTCACTCTCTCACCGTCAACAATTCTAAACGGAGGACGCCATTCAACAGACAAATATTGGAAAGCAAATTCATCATACGCATCAAGAAAGATTTCGAACTTATCTCGCCAGGCAGCGTAGTTTGTGCCATCGAAGTATGGAGGTGAGTTCACCGAACCGGCTACTCGATTTCTCTCCATTGTCTAGACCCTTAAACCAACCAACCCAAGACCTTACTTTAAGTATGTCTAAAGCCCTGCTCTGATGCCAATTGCAGGTTGGCAATGAGGGGGGTATTTTAAAACTAATTCCTTTTTGTTTAACAAACAGCACAAACAATGATCACACAGATGACCAGTCACAGTGTGATGAATTTAGACTCTCTAGGGTAATTCGCACTACCCTTGTAATCCTTCCTATCCTTGAAAATTCTTCTAAACCTTTTGACAAACAAAGCCATGTCATAATCAACCGAAGATGATTTTTCTGATTTTGAACTTTTCAGCTCAACATGATCAGTCACACTTTGCAGTGCAACACCCTTATCCTTCTTATGCATGCTTTCTTCCAATTTTAGCTCAAGTTCATAGGTCTTTAATTTTCCTACCAGTTTTGGAAGCTTTATGTCGGACATGTTTTGACATTCCTTGATTGCGGTCATCTTCGCGGAAAACCTCTTCGGTAACACCCTTAATATTTTTTGAACAATTGTTAATTCTGATATAGGTGCTCCTAGACTCATCGCAACATTGGTGACACTCTCAAGTCTGAGATAAAAATCAGAGAAGCTCTCTGAATCAGTCATCCTGAGTTCTTCAAACTCGGACAGGACCATTTCAAGCTTTAGGTCCCTAACCTGGTCATCACCCTCGTGAATGACACGCAACCTGTCCCACACTTCCGTAGCTGTTGTACAGTGTTGAATATGTGAATATTGTGCACTGGAGACGGCAACAGCTATGGCGTTCCTAGCCTTTTTATTAGCATTTGATGCATTGACCTGAACCTGTGTCCAGTCATCTCTAGGTATGTTCACTCTCTCACTGTCAACAATTCTTAACGGAGGACGCCATTCAACAGACAAATATTGGAAAGCAAATTCATCATACGCATCAAGAAAGATTTCGAACTTATCTCGCCAGGCAGCGTAGTTTGTGCCATCGAAGTATGGAGGTGAGTTCACCGAACCGGCTACTCGATTTCTCTCCATTGTCTAGACCCTTAAACCAACCAACCCAAGACCTTACTTTAAGTATGTCTAAAGCCCTGCTCTGATGCCAATTGCAGGTTGGCAATGATGGGGGTATTTCAAAATAAATCCCTCTACTTTATCAAACAGTACAAACAATAATCACAAAGATGACCAGTCACCATTGTGATGAACTTTGATAGTTTACTTTCAATTGTGTTTGTCTTTACCAAAGTTAAAATAACAATCACTTAACAAATATAACTTGTGGATGCTTGTGATTTGTTCAACAACACTCAGATGCTATGCCAACTTAGGTCCTCAACGAAATCAGTGAGTTAGATATTTGTGGGCTATCCACAACTACAACTTATTGAATCCAGCATTTCTAATGCAACAGTTAAGATGACCAGTCAAGCAGATTTGTCCAGATTGCATGTTAAGAGAGTTCGTGCTAAATTAAATCCAATTTTAATTAAGCCAAGCATTTAACCATACACAAAGATGGACACAGCATTTTGGTACCCGGAAAAATCCACCAAGGGATAAAAAACCGGGGGTCTATCAGAAGACAAGCCTTCCACTGTGAAATGGCAAAAGATGCCCAATACAAGATTGCAACCAAGCTCAATATCTAAAGTACCTAACTTAGATGCAGCGGTCTCTCGTGCGGCTTCTTCTCAATCACTTCACTTCCAGCGGATCCTCGTTTGGTCAATCACGTTATACGGACATACACAAGTAATCCTATACCGTGGCACCTTTGTATGAATGTTGTGGTAATTTATGACCAGTCACAGATTCATTTCTAGAAAGCAGTAAACTCCCAGGAAATGGAACGGTGACTGCGTTTGCTTGCTTACAGCTATAAACTAGGCAGCAAACCAACTATGATTAATGACCTCTATAACTTAACTAAGTCTACAAACATGCATGAACATGGGAGACTATAGTTGCACACTCCTAACTCGACTCAAAGTATGAAAACTTTTAAAACAAGCTGAACTAGGAAAGATAAACCTTCTTCCAAAGTTAGCTTAGAATCTTTTTTATGAAAACAACTTTGAAAGCAAGATTTAATCGCTAGCAATCCTCACTATCTTATGATGACTCTATATGAGTGAACTACGCACTCAAGAGTACATGAAAGAACCGGAGAGGGAAAATTTCAGCCAACAAAGATGAGAGCTTTTCAAAATAATTATGAACTTAAACTTGAAAACCCTCTATAACAATTGAACCCAAATCAAAAACAATAAGGTTCAATACATATGCAACCCTTAAATCATAACAACATCTTTATATAAGTGAACAAAGCACTCAAGAGAATGAAGAGGAAACAAAGAGGGCTGCAGTAAAATCAGAGTTTGAAAGATATGAGAATTATGTTCAAAACCCTAATGAAAAAAATGGGGAGGTTTAGCTTATAAAGGCCCAAGAAGATAAGAAATCAATGGCCAAGATTTGAACAAAAAATGTGCACTTTTCATAAACCTAGGCAGATCAAAAACTGAGTGGGGATCAATCGAATACCTGCTGGATAAAAGCATGTCCGGTTAAAAGCAGTGATCAATCGGTCACTGTCAGAAAAGCTGTCAACGTTCACGTGCATGAAATAGATGACTAGTCACGAAAAACTTGAAATCCTTATTCTAATAAAATAATTTACAAAACCTTAAAGTGTTTGAAAAGTTTTGACTCAACAAAGTAAGGACCAAGGTTTTGACACAAATATGTTATGCAAGTAACCATTATATGTGAATGCATCTTCAACCATCATCTATCTTCAATCTTCCAAGCTTCTTCAATTATTCTAAAGATCTAGAAATGAAACCTAGTTGAACTAATTGATCTTGTTACAATTGTTACAACGTTTTTGTACAAGGATAGCCAATAAAAATAACCTACATAAATCGTAAAGTATTCCTGCAATGATTGGTTGTGGTTGAAGTGGGCAAACGCGCGCTTATGCTGGTCCCATGTCAGGTATATGGGACAATAACGTAAGGAAAAAAGTGATGTAGGCATTGTGATAACACTTTAATTGATTTGGGGAAAAAAAAAAAGATAAAATGGGATAAATACTTATAATAACACTTTAATATGATTTGGAGCCAGTAATTCATATTTCATATCAAAAATTCTTTATTTATACGAATTTGACATTGCTTCTAATGATGAAAGACTCAAATTTAACTTCATACTTTAATTAATTGAATTTAACCTTAATTTTTTATTAGTTAATTTTTTCTTAAGTTAATTTGTATTTAGAGTCTCTTAAGTTAATTTTATGAATATTCCGACCTAAAAAAATTCAAAATCCGACAACTTTTGTTTTTTTGTCCTTCGTCTTAACCTCATTTAAGACGAATGGTGCGGAACTTTTTAATTTTTTAGCAGTCGGATCATTTTTGTAGTGTTAAATTTAATTGGTTTAATATAATCCGTCAGATATACAGTGAAATAATAAAACCAAAACTAAATTAAATTAATAAACAAATCAAATTGCTTCTCTTGTACGTGCAGCCCACCAATTGACATTGATGTCAAAAATTTGGTCATATTTGAGCCAAATTATGATATTATCTCATATTTGAAATTCCAAATACATGAAAAATACATGCATTGGGCGGATTTTTGTGTCAAATTTGGGTTTGACCTTGTTCCATTGGAGATAGTCTTACTGTTTATTAGTATATACAACTTTCCTTTATGGGACATGAAATACAAATATTCCCCTGTAAGGACAAAAAACTGGTGATAGAACTACAATGAATCATGTAATGTGGTCTAGTCCCTTTTTTCCACACGCCTAATCACTTTTTCCTCTTTTTCCCCACTATCATTTCTCTCTTATTACTTTCTCTCTCCACCCTCTCTCACTCCTCCTCTTCCCATGGATATTTCAGGTCTTCAATTGTCCTCATCAACATGATTGGCCTCAACCCCAAAGCCACAAAATCCAACTGAATCAAAGTGAAAAATCCAATCTCAAAATTTCCAATTAACTCAATGGAGAAACCTTAAAAAACAAATTCTAAAGCAAACCTACATTCCCTAGTTTGCTTCTCCTTGGCCGCGCATGCCAAGTCTGTCAAGCTTAGACTTTTTGGGATGCCAAGAGCTTGCTGCCTTTAATGAACTTTGTGATGAAGTTAGAACTTGGTTTTGGAGGTGAGGACTTCGTAGAGCTTGGCAATGTTGGGGTGGCTAAGGCAGCCCATGATCGAGAACTCGTGCTTAATGTTGGCCATGTTTAAGAGTCAAAATGAAACCTTGAGTCACAAACTATTTATTTGTTGGCATAAATTTTTTTTTGTGTTGGCAGAAACTGTTTATGTGTTGGCATGAACTGTTTCTAAAAGGGGTCCAACGCGTAAAGGGTAGTAGTGTGTGCCTGATTTTTGAGAAGGGGTCCCGTGAGTGATGGCTTTTTTGTGCACGAAGTTTTGTATAGTTGTTAGGAGTGTTCTCTATTATTTTATCTTTGGATGCCCTTTTTTAAATTTAGTGTCCTCCTTTGGAATACTAAGTCTATTTTGTCCTTAAGGGTAATTGTCCTAATTTTTTTTAGTTGCAAAACACCTTTTATTTTTTTTTTGTGGAAAATACCCCATGATTAAACTTCCTACTAAACTATTACTATATGTAAAGATTATGTAATTTTTAGCTTCCTAATATACTCCCCATTAATAAGTAGAATTTGTTAGAATTATAAATCTATGAAAACATGGAGTATTCCATCAATTGAAATTAAGTAAACTAAAAGACTAGAACAATCTAACCTGACGAATTCTACCAACTATCCTAAAATACTTGAACATATCCACCATAATTTCTGCACTTTAAACCATAAAAAAATTTAAGGTGGATAATCATAATTCAAATTTTTTTAAAAAAAACCATTAATTTTAGAGGTAATTTAGATTTATAACTCATGAAGAGGAATCTACCTGCGTGAATGCTTGAATGCTCACCATCATTATTACAGGTTCTTGATTTCCTAACTGATGCAAAGAAGTGTTTTGTAATTTATAACTTGATACGACCCGTTCCGAAAAACACCCCAAAAATAGTGAAATGACCAAAATACCCCTGGAAGTCAAATTGTTGACTTTTGAGCTGTGTAAAATTAAATATCCAAATTGGACCCTATGCAGGGAGCTCGACAATACGAACACGTCCGCGAAAACGGAATCGAATTCCGAGTTGTATCGAAGAAGTTACAGACGAAAAATGGAATTATATTGTAGTGGAACTGTCACGTGGCAGCCCGTGATTGGGTGGCAGCTGCTGGACATTTCTGGAAGCCGGTTTGGGCTTTAAAAACCCGAACCAGCCCAGGTTTCCTAAAAAGGAAACCCGAGCACGCTCCAAAACCACCGAGAGCTCTCCACCTCCGTTGACCCTTCGCCGGCGACGGATCGAGCTGGCGACCGCCTGTATCAGCCTCCCCTCGTCCTCACTAGCACGGAGCACCAAGGATCGGAGCCAGAAGCCGTCGGAATCGCCGGCAACGAGCTCGACGGTATTCGCGAGCTTTCCGGTGTGATTCCGGTTAGCACAGTGCGAGGTGAGTCATGAAAGTTGGATTTTTGGATTTCTAGGCTTTCGTAGATAGATTTCCATATAAAGATCGTTGAATTTGGTGAAGAAATGAGGAAGTTAGAGGTATTGGGAATCAGATGAACAGTCGCCGGAAAATTCCCATTTTTTCGGCGACGGCGACGGCGGTGATGACGTGAGCCCCACGTGGATGGCACGTCGCACCACGTGGCTACACGTCAGCACCGGCGTGCTGACGTCAGCCCTACCGTTGACCGACGTTGACTAGCTGTTGACCAAGTTTGACCGGTGACTATTTTGTGGGTTTTCGACGTTCCGGATCCAATGTCGAACTCCGTTTTGCCGTTTTAGATATGGTTATACCCCATTTGAGCAAAACATGGAGAATTAGGGTTTTACGGTTTTTGGTTCAGTTTGTTTATTAATCGATATTCTTTGGGACTGTTAGGTGAGCAGGTTCCTCGGTAGTAGTGTAACCGAACCGCTTGGACAAAGGAAGACGACAACGAGCGCTCGGTGTCACTGTGAGTGGATGGGTTTTGGTTTTAAAGTATTGTTGAGCATGTTATTTATATATATGTGTATTCTGGTTATATTGGTTGGTTGTGCCTTATACTTATAGCATTCAGTACTTTTAATGGCGCACCATAGAACGTATGCATATTGGGGTTGGCAGGTGGTTCGAGGCCACTTGTATTGGTTACTGGCTTGTGGTTCGAGGCCACTCGCCCTATACACAGGCATGGGTTCGAGGCCCATGAGATATTTACACTGTACTCAGGTGTGGGTTCGAGGCCCATTAGCCTTACTTCTTGGCAGGGGTTCGAGGCCCTTTTGCTATGTTTACGGATGGGGGTTCGAGGCCCACTTCCCTCATTGATCACGGCCGTAGATTTATATCATTGTGTAAAGTGCATAATTGCCTGTGTGACTGTTTTATATGACATATATGTGTATTGTTGTGATTATGGGTTTTACGCTAGTTGGTTGTTATGGTTTGTTTTGGAACATGCTAGTTACGTATATATTTATTAGGATGGTTTTGGTGAGTATGGTGATTGTTAATTGTGGATATTATACTAGTTGGGCGTGGCTCATTGGGTTGGATTCCCAGTGAGTTATGTTGGTTGGGTTGTGATTATGTACGTACCTATTATACATGTTTATTGTAGTATAGTCGTATGCTACTACTGGTTTTAAACTGTGAGGGTTATTATTATTATATTTTATAAATGTTTTACACTGACATTTATTTTTCCTGTCCACTCACCCTTGTTTTTACGCCCCCTCAGGACTGATACTGTTGTGTACCACCGAGACGAGCGGCAAGAGTCAAGATAGCTCTATTCTATGTCACAAAGAGTGGGAGTCTCTTTGTCTTCTGTTGTTAACTTGTGTAAACTTGTTCCTTCCACTGTATAGATGCTATGATATTATTTTGCATTTCTTTTCTTCTGTTTTTGTAGTTGTTAGTTGTTTAAGGCTTCGTCACCACGTGTCTGTGATGGCTGCACTCCCAGGCCCTACTTTTTGAGGCGGGGTGTGTCATAACTGTTGTAGAATTAAATAAATCACATGCTTAAGAGACAGAGAACTCGTTAGTCGAAGAGAAATAGATAATCACTCAAAGCATTGATGTGTATCATACTCCCTCATAGTACCTTTATTTATAGTGAACCAATCTAGTGTTTCAACCATTCGTGATAGGAATGGGTTTTGTTAATACATAGAGTCCATATAGGTTTCCTAGTTCTAGTTTACACAATCACAAGTAAATTAGGTAACTACATACACCCCCTCCCTTAACTACAAACACCCCCTCCCTCTTGAGTGTGGACAACTAAAGAAGTAGGCTAGTTAAGTATCCGGACAAATAACAAAAGCGGTAGATGAAGACGTCGCTGCAGGCACTTGAAGGAACATGAGTCAACGGGGAATCCATGGGAAAATGCTAACACTAAAACCTTGGCAAAGGAAAACCCTATGGGAAAAAATCAAAGGTGAATGGGAAAAAGTGAGCATGCATATGTGGACACTAAAAGCGTATAGAGGTATGACCAACCCGATGTGGGTGCCTCGTTAAAAACGTTGCCAGGCAAAAAAACCCAGTGGGAAAAAAGTTGACATGTGCTAAGAGGGAAAATAGTAAATTAAGGTCAAGTGAGTATACTTCAGGGTACTCCCCCTGAATTCGACAATGCTCCCCCCTGAAGACTAGAATCATGGTAAATCAGACAATTTACACAAAACAATACCTTTAACAAGCTTCGAAAAGGTACACTTTGCTAAAAAAATTGGTAAAGAGATCCGCGAGGTTTTCTTGAGAACGAATTTTCTTGACTTCGAATTTCGGATGCTCTTCTTGTTGATGCGAAAAGAGGAACATTGGACCTGCATGCTTGGTATTATCACCCTCGATAAAACCCTTCTTCAATTGATCAATTCATGTCTTCAGTGACTAGTCACCTTATTTTCCAATGTGAACTTTATCCTCATGCAGATTCTATTAGTTGCTTTTCTGATAGCTTTTTTTATCTTTTAGTTGAAGTCAAACTACAGTTGTCTTGCATTTTGGATCTGCTTAGGTTTGGAGTGAAAGTCCATGTCACATGGGCAATTATTAGCCACATAAATCTTATCCTTGCTTGCCTATTTAAGTTAAACGTCACACTCATTTTCATTAGGGTTTTGAGCTTAACTTCTTCATCTTTCAAACTCTCTCTTTGCTGCACAGCCCTCTCCGGTTTTCTTTGTTCTGTTAGGTTCATTTACATAGAGACATTGTTAGGATTTGAGGCTCGCATATGTATTGAACTTTATTGATCTTGATTTGGTTTCAATTTTCATGAGTGTTTTTGAGTCAATACATTTCATTCATCTTTTGAAAAACTCTCTCTTTGGTTTGCTGCCTTCCTCTTTGGTTTTCTTTTTGTGCTCTTGAGTGCTTAAGTTACTTCTATAGAAACTTAGCAATAATTTGAGGATTGCATGCATTTCAAGCTTTGTTTCTAAGTTTGGTTTTTCATAGAACACATCTTATTCAAACTTTGAAGAAGCTTTCTTCACTGTTTCGGTCTCTTTAAAAGTCATACATTTTTGAGTTGAAAGAGTATTGTGCAATCTTTGTCTTCCATGCTCATTCATGCATATAGACAAGGTTGAGTTGTAGGAGTCATTGACTTCGGTTTTACTGCATAGTTTTCTAGCTTGCTACAGTAAACTCGGTTTTCTGACAGGTTTCCTGAAGCTTTGTAGTTCTCTGCATACTTTCCTTCGTACCACGGACTAGAAATACTTGGGTATTGTCTAGGAAGTGTTGACCAAGCGAGGATCGACTAGACGTAAAGTGAAGGAGAAAAGGCCGCACAAGGAAAGCTGCATCTAGTTAGGCACAATTAGATATGGAGTTGCGTGATACTTGATTGGGCAATTTCTCCCATTTCATAGGGGAAGGGTGGTCTTCTGAGAGACTCCCACTTTTTATTCCCATTTTGGGTTTTTTCGGGTACCAAAATCCTGTGTCCATCTTTGTGTATTATTAATCACTCGGCTAAAAGTAAAACTGGACTTATTTATACACTAACTTAACTTGATATGCAATCTGGACACATTTGCATAACTGGACTTACTTACGTACTAACCTAAGTTGGCATAGCATTTGAGTGTAATTGAACAATTTACAAGCATACACTAGTTAATAATCACCAAGGAACTGATCAGATGCAGGTTGGCAATGAGGGGGTGTTGGAATTTCGTTTGGGTATTTCAAAATACATCATTCTTTGAGCTTAATCATGAGTTTTATTACCTTGCTATCCGGTTGTAATTGTTGGTGTTGGAAAGTTGTTTTCAAGAAATCACAATTAGGTGTAGTTATTGGCTTAAATATCATTAAAGTCGTTTTGAGTAATGCTCCAATTTAATATGAGAATTTACATGGAGTTTATTGCTTTCGGTTACCCAAGTTATGCTACACCTTAATTGCATGTGTTTTACTCCTTTAACTGACACAAATAAGGCTTGGAGGCCATTGGAAAAGGAGTTGATTTTTTCTTGGTGCTTTACCGTGGTTCTTCTAGACAAAAGACTCTACACATTCTTCCATGGTCTTTCTTTGATGTTTCTGCCTATGTCCCACAAGCCTTTTCACATTGGTTCCTCCATAATACATTAGTCTTCCATCTTTCAAATGTCCTTGAGTTCTTCGTTCATATATTCATGCCAAAGGAAAGAATCAAGTTGTTCATGATCCAAGTATTGCGAGTGTACGCTTATGAGGATCAGGTTGTTGTATCCTGGAGGGTAGGGCGCCATACAAACCTAGCTACACCGAGACATTGTCTCCGAGGGGCGAAATCTACTCTTAAGGACAATGTCTTTGACATGCCTCAACCAAAATCTTGTTCTATTCAAGGATGCGTGAAGACTGTTTTACTCGTCCCCAAAGCTAAGTATTTCATCCTTGTTATGTTATTTGTAATGAGCTATTTTCTAATTATTATCGTGTGTGATGTTTGCAGGAATATTAGCATCCATATATTTAAAGATTTCCAATAGGGGGGTATTTTAAAACTAATTCCTTTTTGTTTAACAAACAGTACAAACAATGATCACACAGATGACCAGTCACAGTGTGATGAACTTTACGGATTAACTGGATTAAGTTTTTAATAGATATTACTTGTGGATGCTTGTGATTTGATCAACAACACTCAGATGCAATGCCAACTTAGGTCCTCAACGAAATAAGTGAGTTTGATATTCGTGAGCTATCCACAACTACAACCATATCAAACCAGCGTTTCTAATGCAGCAGTTAAGATGACCAGTCAGGCAGAATTATCCAGTTTGCATGTTAAGTGATTTGGTGCAAAATTAAATCCAATTTTAGTTAAGCCGAATGTTTAACAATACACAAAGATGGACACAGAGTTTTGGTACCCGGAAAAATCCACAAAGGGATAAAAAATCGGGGGTCTATCAGAAGACCGGCCTTCCACTATGAAATGGCAAAGGATGCCCAGTACAAGGTTCAGACCAAGCTCAATATCTAGTTACCTAACTTAGATGCAGCAGTCCCTCGTGCGGCTTCTTCTCAATCACTTCACTTCCAGCGGATCCTTGCTTGGTCAACACGCTACAAGGACATACAGAAGTATTCCTCTAGCATGGCACCGAAAATATATGATGTGATGATTTATGACCAGTCACAGATTTATTTCCAGAAAGCAGTAAACTTCCGGGAAATAAAAAGGTGACTGTGTTTGCTTGCTTAAAGCTACAAACTGGGCAGCAAACCAACTCAGGTCAAGAGACCTCTAATACTCAACTAAGTCTATTAACATGCATGAACATGGAAGACTCTAGTTGCACACACCTAATCCGACTCAAGTATATGATCTTTTTAAAACAAGCCGAATCGAGGAAAGATAAAACCTTCTTCCAAAGATAGCTAGAATGTTTTCAATGAAACTTACTTGGAAAACAAAGGTTTTAACAACTCATACAATCCCCATAATTCATATGGTGTTTCTATGTAAGTGAACTAAAAGCACTCAAGAAAACAAGATGAAACCAGAGAGGAAGGTATGCTCAAAGGTGAGAGTTTTTCAAAGATTTTTTGTGAAATGAAACTTGAAAACCCTAGCCGATATTGAAGTTGAAGTTGTGTTTATATAGACACAACAAGATAAGAAACAAGCGGCCAAGATTAAACCTTAAATCTCACTTTTAACAAAACCTAGGCAGATCCGAGTGAGTGGGGTGTAATTGACTAACCGCTGGATAATAACTTGGGCTGTTTAATCAACTGTCAGAAAAAGCAGTCAACTTCACGTGCAGGAAATAGATGACTAGTCACAGAAAAACTGAAGTCCTTATTCTTGTAAGAACAAGTACAAAACCTTAAAGTGTTTTGGAAACGTTTGGACTAGAAAACATAAAGACCAGTTTTGACACAAAATATTAATGCAAATGAACACTAAATGTGAATGCATCTTCAATCATCATCTATCTTCAAAACTTCCAAGCTTCTTCAAATTTCCTAAAATCTAGAAATAAAACCTATAGACTAATTGAGCTTGTTACATTCTTTACAATGTTTTTGTGACAAGGATAGCCAATCATAAAATAACCTACATCAAATAACTTCTGTAAGATCAAATCAAGTGTAAGTAAACTATGTGCTGACGTCAGAGACCATTGACCGGCGTTGACCGACCACTTTTCTGAGTAACGACGTTCCGGATCCAATGGTGAACTCCATTTCGCCATTCGAGATAAGGTTAAACCCCATTTGAGCAAAACATGGAGAATTATGGTTTTAAAGTTATTCTTATCGTTCCATGTGTTAATCATGATTTATTGGAATTGTTAGGTGATCAGTTCCTGAGGAACCAGCGAAACCGACCCGAGCCTATGGACGACGACGATGATGATCGCCCGGCCCTTCTGTGAGTGGGCAGGTTTTTGTTTTGATTGTTGTTTGTGCATGTTTGAGTATATATATATATATAGGGTCCGGTTCCCATGACACACTATTTTGACACACCATGTGAAACATCCCTTTTTGACCGTTGATTTTGCAATATGGATCTGATCCAACGGATAAGAAGGGATGTTTCACATGGTATGTCAAAATAGTGTGTCCCATGATCCTCTCCCATATATATATATATATATATATATATATATATATATATATATATATATATATATATATATATATATATGTATGCAATGGTGATATGTTGGTTGGTTGATTTTGTATGGTTTATGGAGCATGTGATATACGTATATGCCTATAAGTTTGTTATGCTGGTTATTGTTGGTTAGGGTATGCGTATTACCTGGTACGGTTAGTATGGTCCCCTTACCCTATACATTAGTATTGCGAATATAGTCTCCTTGCCAATGTCCTCTGCCAATTGGTAGTGTGAATACAGTCTCCTTGCCAATGTCCTCTTACCCTTGCCAATTGGTAGTGTGAATACAGTCTCCTTGCCAATTGGTGGTATCCTTTACATTGGTATTGTGATTACAGTCTCCTTCCCAATGTGGATCACGACCGTAGACTCTACTTATGTAAAGTGCATAAGTATCTGTGTGACTGTTTATTGTTCCTTATCGCATGGTGAGTTGTGTGTTGCTGCATGCTTATTATGGTATAGTTGTATACTACTGTTTTAACTGTGGGGGTTATTATGTTATCGATAAATGTTTTAAAATGTGTTTTCACTAACATTTACTTTTCCCTGTCCACTCACCTTTGTTTCACGCCCCCCTTAGGACTTGATATTGTTGAGCACCACAAAGACGAGCGGCAGAAGTCAGAGTAGCTCTTTTCCGTGTCACAAAGAGTGGGAGACTCTTTGCTATCTGTCTAATGTTAGATAGACTCGTGTACGTAGTTGTATTTGTGTATTATTCTGCCTTCGGGCAGTACTGTTGTTATATTTACTTTCGCTGTAGACGCTCTGATACATTGTTGTTATTTGTATTTTTGGGCTTCGCCCCAACTTATCTTTTGTATTTCTTTTCTTCGGGTTGTCGTTGATAGTTGTTTAAGGCTTCGTCACTCTTTAGGGGAGATGGCCGCATGCCCGGACCCCCCCTTTTTGGGACGGTGTGTGTCAATACTCTCGATACCCAAATCTTGGATGCCAGGATGACCTGTCACTCTGTGATTGATAGGACCACTGCGTTATGGCAGCAATGTTTTGGACATATGAATTTCAATGACTTGTACACTTTAGCCAAGAAGCAGCTTGTTAGAGACATTCCCAAGTTAGATATGCCTTGTAAACACATCTGTGGTCCTTGTCAATTAGGCAAACAGTCATGTGTCACACATAAAAGAGTTAAAGACGTCGGAAATTCTCATCCTCTTAAACTCATTCACATGAATCTTGTTGGTCTAGTTCAAACCGTTTTAGTTGCTGGTAGGAAGTACATTCTCGTGATTGTGGATGATTTTACTATGTACACTTGGGTGTCTTTCTTGGTAAAAAAAAGTGATGCTTTTTAAAATTTTGTGACTGTTTTTGCGCAAATTCAGAATGAGGCGATGACTAGTCATTCCTCATTTCTTTGAATCAAGACGGATCATCGCACTGAATTTGAGAGGTCATTTTTTGTTGATTTCCGTGCCGGCGTGGGCATAAATCATGAGTTTTTGGCTCCAATTGCCCCTCAACAAAATAGAATTGTTGAAAGGAGAAATAGAGTCTTGATTGAAATGGCTAGAGTGATGCGGAATAGTAGAAATCTGGCTAAAAATTTGTAGGCTGAGGCTATTAACACTGCATGCTATATTTCTAATCGAGTCTACTTGAGACCAGGTGCAGACCATAATCCCTATGAGCTCTAGAAAGGGAAGAAACAAATGATCAGTCATCTAATGGTTTTTGGCAGTACATCTCATATTCTGAGAGGTAGAGAACACCTAGCCAAGTTGGATCCCCAGAGCGATGAAGGGATCTTTCTAGGGTATTCCACGACTAGTCAAACGTATAGATTTTTCAACCTTAGAACCAACACCATCATGGTGTCCATAAAAGTTATAATTGATGACCTTGATGTGTCAGTTGATCAAGCCGTAGATGAGGATGGGTTGTTTCCTGAGAAGGTCACTGAGTCAACTAATTAGACTCAGACATAACAAGATAACCATTCATCTAGTTCTGATTCTGATGGTTCAGAAGAGTCTAATCAACCGCCAAAGAAAAAGCCAAATTGTGTAGTGTCTAGACATCCTGAAGAAAACATAATTGGGTTAGTGAAAAAGGGTGTGACGACTAGAGGTTAATACCAAAATTAAAATGCACATGTGTGCTATGTCTGCATAATAGAACCCTAGAACATTAAAGAGGCTCTCATCGATGAAGAATGGGTGCTTGCAATGCAAGAGGAGCTCAATCAGTTTATCAAGAACCAAGTCTAGAATTTGGTAAAGAGACCATTCAACTCAAATGTCATAGGCACTAAGAGGATCTTCAAGAATAAGTGTGATGAGACCGACAGCATAGTGAAGAACAAAGCTAGGCTTGTTGCTCAGGAATACTCTCCAGTCCAAGGGATTGACTTTGAGAAAAGATTTGCACCTGTAACTAGACTTGAGTCAATCCGTTTGTTGTGTGCTATTGCTTGTCATCTTAAATTCAAGTTGTATCAAATGGATGTCAAGACGGCATTTCTTAATGGATACTTCAATGAGGATATGTTTGTTGAATAAGAAAAAGGTTTTGAGGATCCTCATATGCCCGATAGAGTGTATTATTTGAAAAAAGCTTTGTATGGTTTGAAGCAAGCTCCTAGAGCTTGGGTTGCCCAGTCATCTGCTAGCAAATGACTATACACGTGGATTTGTGGAGAAAACCTTGTTTATTAAGCTAACTAAGAATGATGTGGTCATTGTAAAGATCTATGTTGATGATATTGTGGTTGGTTCTACCTCTGAATCCCAAGTTCAACAGTTCATAAAGATTATGCCTAATGAATTTGAGATGAGTCTCATTTGTGAATTGAATTATTTTTTGGATCTTCAAGTTAAGTAGGAAGAGACTGGTCTCTTCATTTCACAATCTAAGTGTGCTGCGAACCTTTTCAGCGAATTTGGATTTTCAACGTCCAAACCTGCAAGGACACCCATGAGTAGAACCACTAAGCTGTCTATTGATAAGAAAGGGAAGAGAGTTGACCAGACACTCTTCAGAAGGATGATTGGCAGTTTGCTGTATCTTAGTAGCGAGTAGACCAAACATGTCCTTTTATGTTGGAGTATGTGCGCGATTCCTGAGTGACCCCTAAGAACCCCATCTTCTTGATGTGAAGAGTACGTAGGTGGGACGCTTTCTTATAGTAATTGGTATACATTTGATATTGTAGTTTATTTTATTATTGGTTGTTCTTTTACGAAAACGTTGTATAATATGTATCAAGCTAAATTAGTTTAATTAGGTTTATTTCTAGATATTTAGAACAATTGAAGAAGCTTGGAAGATTGAAGATAGATGATGATTGAAGATGCATTCGTATTTAATGATCACTTGCAAAATTTATTTGCGTCAAAATCTAGGTCCTAATTTCATTGAGTCAAAACTTTTCAAACAATTTAAAGTTTTGTAAGCATTTGTGTTAGAATAAGGATTTCAGATTTTTCGGGACTAGTCATCTATTTCATGCACGTGAACTTTGACTGATTTTCTGACAGGTTGATCATCTTTTTTATCCGTGCGTGCTTTTACCTAGTGGATAGTCAACTGACCCCCACTAACTCGGATCTGCCTAATTTTTCTTAAAGATAAGATGGGAGATTAAATCTAAGCCCTTGATTAACTCTCACCTTTGTTCATACTTTCCTCTCCGGTTTCTTCTTGCCTTCTTGAGTGCTTTTAGTTCAATTACATAGAAGCTTCATAAGAATTTTGAGGATAGTATGCGTTGTTAAACCTTTGTTTTCAAAGTTGTTTTCATAGAAAATATTCTAAGCAAAACTTTGAAAAGGGTTTGTTTTCCTAGTTCGGCTTATTTTTAAAGTTTTCATACTTTGAGTCGAATTAGTAGTGTGCAACTAGAGTTTTCCCTGTTCATGCATGTTCATAGACTTAGTTGAGTTTTTAGAGGTCAATGACCTTAGTTAGTTTGCTGCCCAGTTCATAACTGTAGCAGTAAACACAGTTACTGTTCATTCATGGAGATTTGTAGCTTTCTGGAAATGCAACTGTGACTGGTCATAAATCACTACTGCATTCGTACAACGGTGCCACCAATTAGGAATACTTGTGTATAACCCTATGACGTGTTGACCAAGCGAGGATCCGTTGGAAGTGAAGTGATTGAGAAGAAGCCGCACAAGAGACCACTGCATCTAAGATATTGAGCTTGGTTGAAATCTTGTATTGGGCATCTTTTGCCATTTCATAGTGGAAGGCCAGTCTTCTGATAGACCACCGGTTTTTTATCCCTTAGTGTATTTTTCCGGGTACCAAAATCGTGTGTGCATCTTTGTGTACTGTTAACTACTTGACTTAATTAAAATTGGACTTACTTTTGCACCAATGCTTATAACATGTAATCTGGACAAAACTGCCTGACTGGTCATCTTAATTGCTGCATTACAAAACGCTGAATTCAATAAGTTGTAGTTTTAGATAATTCTCGGATTCAAACTTCACTGTTTCTGTTGCGGACCTAAGTTGGCATTGCATTTGAGTGTTGTTGAAAAAATCACAAGCATACACAAGTTATATTTGTCAAGGAATAATTCACTTAACATCAGTCAAGATAAAGACAATCTGAAAGTAAACTGTCTAGGTTCATCACAACGTGACTGTTCATCTTTGTGATTCTGTTTGTGCTGTTTGTTAGAGAAGAGGGACATATTTTAAAATACCCCCCTCATTGCCAACCTGCAGATATCAATACTAATCTTGTAGGGTTTAGTGATGTTGATTGGGCAGGATATAGTGATGACTGGAAGAGTACCTCTGGTGGCGTCTTCTATCTAGGAAACAACATGGTTTCCTGGTATAGAAAGAAATAAAATTCTATTTCACTATCCACTGCTCGCAACTACTTTGGATGAAGTAGATGCTCAGTGACTATGGGATAGTCCAGGACCATATCATCATTTATTGCGATAACACAAGTGTAATCAGCATTCAAAGAATCCTGTGCAGAACTCTAGGACTAAACACATAGATATTAGGCATCACTTTATTAGAGAACTCGTTGAGTCAAAGGTCCTAATGCTTAAATTTGTGACTTCGGAGAAACAACTTGCTGATATTCTAACCAAGCCTTTGGAGGATCAGGTTCTGACTGGTCTTTGTAAGAGTCTTGGAATTTGTGTTATTGATTAGTACGACTAGTCATAGTCAGTGCTTGTACATATTTCAATTCATGCTTATCATCCATCATTTAAAAATTGAAAATTTCTTCTAAGACTGGTCTCTTTGTGTTGATATTATCAATAGGATGTTTGTTGGATATGATTGAAGCCCTAGATTGAGTCAAATGGCCATAATCCCGTAGAAGCAAAGGGTGTGTGTTTTTAAATTGGGGTATTGTGATTTTAGCCCTTTGCATAGCACAACTTTCATAATCAACCCTTTTTTATATATTATAAATATAAAATCATAGTCATCATCTATATAATCCTAATCAGCATGAACAAAAAATAAAAATATAGGATGACTCAAGTCAACTACTATTAGTTTCAATTACCGTTTCAAAAATTAATTTCTCTAGTAATTACACAAGCCCGTTTTTCAAGTTGAAATATCCTATAAATATGCTGTGCAGGTAAAGAAAGGTTCCCATTTTGTTGTTGTGGGGGGAGAGGGGGCTACCAGAAAGAAAAAGGAGGGTGGCGGACGGAAGAGAGAAAGGGGGTGGGGGAAGAAAAGAAGAGAGAAGAGGGGGGTTTTTGGGGTGGTGGGTTACGGGTGGGAGAGGAGCAATTTAAGGGAGAAAATGGAGGCTCTGATTGGGGAGGCTTTTGGAAAAATATTATTTTTCTTAGGTCAAATAGTATTTTTCTACCTTAATTCTAGGAAGGATAATATTCTTTCCTTACTCATTGGCAAAATAATACCCTCTACGGTAGGTATGAAATGAAAAACAAAAAAGACGAAAAATTGAAAACAAAACTCAAGGAAAACACTTAACCCAAATTTATCACCTAGGCTACAAACATATTTACATCATACCTGATCTATAGGTTTAGAAAAATATCAAAATAAATCTTATCTAATGTTAAAAAAAAGGAAGATTAGCAATCAAATTGCATTCCTATACGTCAAGTATTAGAATGCCTAGAGTTTTGACATTGTTCTACTATAAAGTTTATCATTTATTAATATACCTCTTTGAGAGGTAGCAATTATCAAAACCTCCTTGGTAGGTACGGTAAAAAATTTTGACAAAATATAATTCCTATATGTTAGGTGCGAAAATTTAGGAGTTGAATTTTCTTTCTTAAGGAATTGTTTATAGCAATTCAATACCATTTGATGGGGGCAATTCAATACCAATTCTCACAAATCAAAACAAGATTTGTAACGGCTAATTTAATGGAAAAAAATTTATAAGGACTTAAATAATTTCTGACTCATCAAGTCATAAAAGGAAAATTTGCTTGCATGGAATAACGTTAAATTATTATTTTGAGAAAATAATATATTTGGGCTTTTGTTAAAAGTTTTAGGACTTTTACTTAAATGACTAGTTTTGGTGGGCTAAAACCACATTTTTTTTTTTTTTTTTTTTTTTTTTTTTTTTTTTTTTTTTTTCTTTTTTTCTTCTTGTTTTTTTGTGATGAGTTGTTGTGTTGTTTTTTTTTTTTTTTTTATGGGTGGTGTAAAAAATGGGGTTTTTTCCCCAAAAGAAAAAGGAGAAACAAAAAAGGCCCTTAATAAAAAAGAAAAAAGGCCCCTTTTTTAAAAAAAAAAAAAAAATTAAAATTTAGGGGCTGAGTCAAAGAAAAGATGTGACAATGTTGCACAACTCCTTGAATTTCAATGTGTTTATCACAAATCTACACTTAAAATTAAAGTTTCCAAGTTGTTGATTGATTGAATGTCTTAGGATGTTGTGGGTGCGTGGTATAGTGTGTTATCAAATGGCAACACTTGATATGACCAGTCATCCCTTTCCCAAATATGTCGTTTGACATAGTCATTAAATCACTTTTATCCCTTGAATATGTTATTGGCAGTGACAATGCAAATATGAGAACTAGTCTGGGTTCAAAAATAAATCTCATGAATTCATTTGATTTTTCCATCTTTGCATCATGTTGTGTCAAGCACTAACTTTCGATGACTTGACTATATATTGCATATTATTTGTTGATTTGTGGTTCGTATTTGTCCACTTAGTAATTTGCTTCGAGAATCTTGATTGGTATCTCGGGTGCACAGTGTATTTCATGTGTCAATGCTCCGAAGGTAAATACCAAATCCGTCTCATGTCCTGCGCGACCGAACGTTTCAATGGTGAAAGTCTTGTGCAACACCCACGATGTCGATGAAGCCACGTGGGAGACGGTGGAGTACATGCGGAAGGAGTATTTGCACCTGTCATCCTCTGGTTTGTTTTTGAATTTCGAGGATGAAATTCTTATGGGGGGGTAGATTGATACGAGCCGTTCCAAAAATTTCCCAAAATATTGTGAAAAGACCAAAATGCCCTTGAATGGTCAAACGTTGACTTCGTGAACAGTAGGAATTTACATATCCAATATTGGACTCTATGGGAAGAGCTCGACGATAGGAATACTTCCGAAGAGACGGGATTGGAATACGAGTAGTAACAAACAAGTTACGGGCGAAAAACAAAAATGAGGTGTAATGCGTTTTGACACGTGGCGAGCCCTGATTGGCTGTTGCCACAGTGTCATCATATGATTGGGGGCTTCTAATTTTGGGGTTTTTAAACCCAAAACTGATCCGAGTTTCCCAAAGAGGAAACCCGAACCCGCACCCATGCACCCCCACCCTCCTTTGTCGTTGACTCGCCGGCGGCCACGGATCGGAGAAAGAAAACCCAGAAACAGCTTCCCCACGCCAAGACAAAGCCGGAGCACCCCACATTGTCGACGGAAACTCACAGAATCGCCGGCAACGAGATGAACGGAATCCGCGAGCTTTCCGGTGTGATTCCGGTTAGCACAGTGTGAGGTGAGTTCCGAAAGTTGCATATTTGGATTCCTTGGCTTCCGTAGATAGATTTTGACATAAAATTCATTTGATTTGGTTGAGAAATGAAGAAATTGGAATTTTGGGAGTTTCGGCCAAAACAGTCGCTGTCGCAGGCGACGGTGCGGCGGTGCTGACGTTAGTTAGCCGTAAAAGTTAACGGCGGTCCGTTAACTTTAACAATGCTGACGTCCGCAGTGACTCAGCACCCGAGTGCTGACGTCAGCCCCACCGTTGACTGTCAGTCAACGCCGTTGACCGGTGTTGACCGACCACTTTTCCGAGCGGAAACGACATTCCGGATCAAATGGCAAACTCTGTTTTGCCATCCGAGATATGGTTATACCCCAATTGAGCAAAATAAAGAGGATTAGGGTTTTACGGTTATTCATTTAGCTTCGGTTATTAACTCTGGATTTTTGGGACTTTTAGGTGATCAGTTTATGAGGAACGAGCATAACTGAGTCGTGCCTGCAGAGGATGACGATGGCGATTGCCCGGTATCACTGTGAGTGGACGGGTTTTGCTTTTAAATGTTGTTTAAGCATATTATATATTTATGCTTCTGATGGTTCTTGCTGGTTTTGTTGTTTATCATTGATACAGTTAGTAGCACACTTATGACATGTGTGAATCTGTGTCATTACACTAGCATGGGTCCAGTCCCTTGTTTGTTAGATCACGGCCGTAGATTTATGATATGTTAGTGTACAGTTGTTGTGATGTATCTCGTGTGGCTGACTAACTGTTATACTTGTGTTTTGTGGAAGACGTAGTATAGTCATATACTAGTTTTAAACGTGGTATTGTCATATGCTGCACTGTTTTAACTGAGGGGATTACGGGCACTTGTTTAAACTGAGTTTTACACTGACATTTATTTTTTCCGTCCACTCACCCTTGTTTTTGTGCCCCCTCAGGATTTGATTTTGAAATGCATCACCGAGAGGACTAAGACCTGTCGATAGCTCTACTTCCATCAACGAAGAATAGGAGCTCTTTGTTATCTTTGTCAGGCAGGTCGTGAGTTAAGCTGTACAGCTGTTGTATCCGCCCTTGGGGCAGTTGTAGTTGTGTTTTCTTTTCCGATGTAGATGCTTTGATATTATTTTGTATTTCTTTTCTTCTGTTTTTGTCGTTTTTAGTTGTTTAAGGCTTCGTCACCATGTGTCGTAGATGGCCGCACTCCAAGGCCCCACTTTTTGGGGCGGGGTGTGTCAGTTGGTATCAACGCTCTAGGTTTCCGACTTCTGGTCGAGTGTTCATTGGTCAATGTTGTTCTTGAACCTCTGTTTTGTCTTGTCAGAGCTATGCCGTCTCGTCAGCGTGGTGCACATAGGCAGCAGGGTGGACGTGGTATCAATAACCCCCATAATGTCAACAGATTTCCCGCCCTAGATCAGTTTAGTGCGGCTTTGGATAACGCCTTTCCGGTCCATCGAAGCCATGGGGGACCCACTTTGCGTGAGTTAGCCCGTAGCTTGGGGGCTCTGGAGATGGATGGCCTAGGTGGTGATGAGGCTGCAGATCACTGGTGGGACAGGATGGAAACTGTGTTGCAGACTATGCATTGTCAGCCAGAGAGAAAAGTAGAAGTGGCATCCTCTTTCTTTTCGGGAGATGCCGCAGGTTGGTGGTTGAGTACACTGGAGTATTACCCCGAAGGTTTAGTTACCTGGGAACAATTTATGAGCATCTTTGGGGACCAATTCTACAGCTCTGAGTTTCGATGGAGGAAGATGTCCGAGTTTATTAACTTTGGCAAGGAGGAGCTTTCCGTTAGCGATTATGAACATCGTTTTCGAGGACTCTCACGCTTTTACCCTACAGCAGCTGATCGCCCACTTGATTTGATGATTCAGTTCCAAATTGGATTATGAGATGACATCAGACTGGCTGTAGGTGGTAGACAGTTCACCACGTACAACTATCTGTTTCAGGCAGCTCTGAGTGTAGAGCAGTACATGGTAAGACGACCCTTTGGGATGGACCATGGAGGCAGTAGCAGTGGAGCCAGTCAAGGAACTGGTGGCAGCGCAGTTAGTCGTAGTTCCAGGCGATAGGGGAGAAAGAGACCTTCGGTAGGAGGCCCAAGGCAGCATCTGTCTTTTAGGAGGACATCACGGAGTTCCGGATCTTCTAGTGGAGCCTCTAGCTCGAGTGGAAGATCTTCCGGGGGTTCTCGTGTCCTGGGCTCCCGTCGATGTAATGATAGGCCTGGATGTCGCATCTGTAGTGATCCGAGCCAATGGCAACTCCAATGTCCCTTCTATATAGTAAGTTATGCAAAGTCTAACCAGGGAGACTAGCGAGCGCCAGGATTTAGTGGGAACACGGTGGGGGGCGGTGGGGGACGTTGTTTTTTCCTATTTGGAGCAGCGAAAGGCGTGGGCGGGGGAGTGGGTGGGGGGGGGGGGGAGGGGGGGGGGGGGGGGGGGGGGGGGGGGGGGGGGGGGGGGGTGTCGTCGTGGTTTTGTTGGTGTTTTTTGTGTTTTTTGCGGCGCCCTCCCTCTCCCTGTTTTTTTTTTTTGGGGGGGGGGTTGTTGGGTGGTTGTTTGGGGGGGGCGGGTGTTATTTTTCTTTCCCTTGTGTAGCCCTACTTTTTCTTCTTGTGGTCTTCTCCTTTTGTGTGTTTTTTTGGGGGGGGTGGTTTATTTTTTTTTTTTTTTTTGGTAATTTTGGGTGAAAAAATGGTGGTTTTCCTAAACCCTTTTTTTTTTTTTTTTCCAAATGTTGAGTGTCACGAACCGTGAATTTCCAATTCTCAATTACTATTTACCATTAACTATTAACCTTTTACCATATTAATAATTATATATGGTAAATTACTATTGTACCCCTGCTGCTTAATCACTTGTTCTGCCGCTTGCCCTTGTGATGCCGCATGCCATGTTTGATGAACAGCCACATGGCCTTTGTGCACTTCATCAGCCACTGCCATCTATAGATGTTTATATATTTTTTTATATTGGGCCTTTGTTATTGTTTAAGAAGGCTTGATTAAGAATTCTGGGGTGAGTTAGGCTGCCGAAAGAGAGCAGCCGAGAGCGAACGAAAAGAAAAGAAAAGAGAGGAAAGGAAGTGAGAGCTGCCGAGAGATAAAAGAAAACAGATGAGATTGGGAGTTTGGAAACACCGTTTTCTGGGGCTCAGATCATGAAGCTTTCTTCTTGAAAGTTGTTCATCAGCTCGAATTCTACAACATATCGAAAATTCAGCCCAATCCACGCTTTGAAGGTTCATGAAATCAGGTTGGATCTTGACCTGTTCGTTAACATCTGATATTTTGCGGGTTCTATTAAAAGTGACTTGTACGTCAATTTGCAGTTCTCTAATGAGTAAGGTGTCTTCATCAAAGTTTCTCAGGAGTGTATCCTCTATAACATATCCGAAATTCGTGGTAATTCATCCTGAATAACTCCAGAAATTTGGTAAATATACTACTATGCTCACTGCTGCAGTTGTGATTGGCAGTTTCATGATTCAATTGGTTCAATTATGTTGTTTTGGTCGTTTTGGATAGCTTTCCAGGGAAATTGGACAGAGTTGGGATTATCGAGACTAAGAGCTTCGGTATTCGAGGAGCTAGCATTGGATTAGCTTCGGAATTGAGGTAGGGGATAGCAAGTAAATTGATTATAGTCTCTATTCTATTTGAGTTATGCATTTGGTGTATATGTATGTATGTTGCATTGAGCGTGAATTGATGGAATGATCTTGGAATTGCGATGAACCTCTATGTACGGAATTGAGAGTTGATTGAACAGGTTAGACCCAAGATATTGATGTTGAATAAGGAGGGTTTGTATTCCCTAGGGTGAAAGACCCCAAACCTGATCAGGGTCCGTGAAAGCGGGGTGTACTCGGACCCTAAATCTGAGGTTGTTGCCATGTCTGACGATTAGAGCTCGTGAACGCGGTGTTGGGCTAACTAACCTAAGAAAATACTCTCATGTTTATGCTATCTGTATGCTTGGTGGAGTTTTGGCTTAATTGATTATTTGTTGAACCTACTGGGCTTGGTGAAGATCACCCTTCTCTATCATTTCAAGAAAAAATTGTGGACGAAGGAGATCGTTCGAGATGACGTTCGCTGCGATGATTTGGTACCTCATGCTGCCAAGGTGGTTTTGGGGCGTGACATTGAGTTTGGGGGGGTGTGGGGGGGGGGGGGTGTCGGGGGGGGGGGGGGTGGGGTGGTTGTTTTGTTTGCCCCTCCCCCGGTGTGTGGGTTTTTTTTTATTGTGGTGGTGGTGGTTATCCTGCGTTGTGTGTTGGTGACACGGGTGAGGAGGGGTTTTTGGGGGTCCTGGTGGTGTGGGTTTTCTCTGGTGCCAAGGCACCAACAATTATCCTTGGGATGGATGTATCCCATGGCTCACGCTTGGGCAGTTTGTTGTGCCATCAATTGTTACGGTGGTCAACTCCAGGCAATGGCCACTTATTTCTCATTATCAGGTTTCTGATCGTACTCAGTTTCATAAGATGGGATGATAGACTCACTATACAAGTGGATTTCTGAAACTGAAGATGATGACTATGAGATTACACGCAAGGAATTGAGAGAACTACCTGCTTGGGTGATTCATGAAGGCATGGTATAAGCGTAATGAAGATTTGAGTGCTGATGCAAGTTCACTCTGAAGTTGGTTCCGTATGTGGACATGTGAGTCGACCAAACCTTTGCATCAGCTGAGTATAACAGTGTTGAAGATTTTCCAAGGGAAAATGAAATGACTGCATAGGAGTGACACATATGCAGTAATAAAATTCATAATTCAATCGTAAACATACATGGTTGGGGGAACGTTGAATTCCATTAATCATATTAATTAATCCGCGTGCATGGTTAATCGACGTACCATGTGGTTCTTGGCATACCAATAAGATCACCCATAATCTAAAAGAAGATTAGAGTTACCAACCTTTGCTCGCCATGATGATGGTGATGAATTCCTATACGTTCAAGTGTCCATCCTCTACAAGTATCGACACGAACGGTATTCGGTTGATGAGGCAGAGAGAGGATAGATCAGCTAGAAGCACCAAATTCCGATAGACAATGACGAGCACCACCAATAGATGTGGCAACTCACAGGATTTGCGGCACACAAAGAGTTTCAAAGAAACAATTTTTTCTGATTGTGTTTTAGTAAAGAATGTATTCTCAGAAAATGAGATTCTTTACTGATAGGTGAGTTCTATCTCTCTTTTAGGTCAATACAAGCCTATATATAGAGAAGTTTTTTCTAACAGGCTTGGGCTCTTGTTTAACAATTAAACAACCATCCTTGTCTCATAAGGAATAGGGTGCAGCAACTCTGGGAGAAACCCTGGAGTTGCCATTTCGCTATGATGCCGCACCTCTTAATGGGCTTAGCCCACTAATATGTCATCAATCCTGATTTATTTAATTGGTCAATTCCAAATTGTATTGGGCTAATATTAATACCAAGCCCAAAAGACTTGTATTTCTTTGTTCAAACCCAATCACAAACTTAAATAAATTTTCTATTTAACACAAAATGATTTATATTAAGGGTTTTTATCATGAGTGGTGCCTAAACTTTCACTAATCGGATTTCATAGTGGCTGAACTTTAAAAGTGATCAATTTGGTACTTAGACTTTTAAAAAGAGGATTATGTGGTACCTCAGTCAATTTTTTGTCAATTTTTTCTTTAAAATGAATTATAAAATGGTCTTTTGATATTAATTTTAATATAAAATACTAATTTTTACCTCTCAACCTCTATAAATGTGTATTATGGTGTTTCGAAAAGATAAAAATGTGTACATAGCTATTTTAGAATAATAAATAAATTGATTAATGAAAATATACTCGAACGGTAGACTTTTTCTATTACTCAATTTATTTTAGAAATATTTTTTTATGTTCGAATATATTTTTATTCATCAATTTATTTATTATTTTGAAATAGCCATATAGAAATATAGTTTTTGAAACACCATAATACATATTTATATAGATTTTGAGATATAAAAAATAGTATTTTACAAAAAAATTATATTAAATGACCATTTTATAATTCATTTTAAAAAAAACTTTGACAAAAAATTCACTGAGGTACCACATTGTCACGAACCGTGAATTACCATTCATTATTTTAGCATCTACTATTTTACCATTTACCTTTTACCATACTAATATTTAATTATGGTGAAATGACCACTTTGTCCTCACTTGATAAGCACCCTTGCCGCCTCCTTTAGAGCAATTCCACCGGGAGGTCGAGCGCGCAGGCGGGCGGTCCGGCTAGCCCGCCGGACCCACTGTTCATGCCACACCGGGAGGAAAGGAGGTCGGCGAGCGGCGGGCTAGGCGGCGGGGGGGCGGCGCGGCGAGCGTCGCTCGCGCCCGCGCCTCCGGGCGGTGAGCAGCTGGTGGGCCCCAGCTGACGCGGAATCGCACTTCTTTTTTTTTTATTCTGGCGCGTGCAGTGCACGCGCGCGTGAGGGAGCGTGAGAAGCCTTCAGCGTTCGGTAGTGGGTGCCGAACAGGGGTTTTGGGCTGATTTTTGTGTTCGGCAGTGGCTGCCGAACACTTCAAAACTTTTTTTTAAAATTTTTTATATAAAATCAACATTTTCTTTTACAAAAAAATCACAATTTTTTTTATATACAATTTTTTTTTATATCAATTTTTTTTTGAGAATGTAATATTAAATTTTAAGCACAAATAAAATTTAACATGTGATAATTCTACATGTTTTTTATAATAATTATTTGTATGTAAAATTCAATTTTGTGTGAAAAAGTATTCAATTTTGATGTTTTCTAAAAAAAAATCACATTTTTTTTATATCAAAATTTTCAAGTATGTAATATTAAATTGTAAGCACAAAAATAATTTTGATGTTGGTGATAATTTTTATCCAAATTTATTTTCTGAAATTTAGATGTCCAAATTTTATATGTCGATTACTTGAATATAATGTTGGTGTAATTCTTATACATGTTTTTGAAAAAAAATAAAATTAAAATTAGTTATCGCCCGCAGGCCTGCGCCTACATGGGTGTGCGCTGTTTTTTTGACGGAAGGCTTGCCCGATCACTATTCATCGCCTGCTCGCCTGAGGAGGGCAACAACCCACTTCACGCCTGCGCCTGGGCCTGCATGGGTGGAAATGCTCTTAGTTGCTGCCGCCTCCCACTTCTCGCTTTACATATATAATACCTATTATATTGGCCACTTGGCCTTATAAGAATTATGTGGGGACGGGTGTTGATTAAGAAACTGCCGAAAGAGAAAGGAAACAGAAAGAAAAGAGAAGAAATGATGATCAGCTAGACTCATGTGTGTTGTATTGGCTTTGCCTATCGTACCGAGAGCAATCGGCCATGGGTTCGCAGAGACAAGAAAAAAGGAAATAGGGGGAGCCAAGAAGAGACGAAAGACAGAAGGCCATCGCCAACGTTTTTGTAAGCTCTGAAAGATGGGTATGTACTGGGTATGTTACTGCAACTTTTATATTGGTTAGATTATTGGAATTTTAGCTAATTAAGCATCAATTCTTTGAATTCAAGATGGAGTTTGGCTGAATTTGATATTCCGTGCCCTAATTGAGAATCAGAGGTTGAATTGGTTAACAAAGTGCGTCTTTGAAGCTTGTTGCAACGTGAAAATGGTTACATTGTATGATGATTCTCAATTTCTTGGTGTTAATAGTGATTTTGGTATATATATATATGGCGTTTTGTACAGATTGGTAGAGGTGGTTACGAGTCTCTCTTAATATTCGGTGGTGTTTAATGTTGGATTTGGAAATCTGACCTGTTCTATTGGCTTGGATGGTGTTGTTAGCAGCTGCGTTTGGTATTCGAGGTAGGGGATAGCAAGTAAATTGATTATAGTCTCTATTCTATTTGAGTTATGCATTTGGTGTATATGTATATATGTTTCATTGAGCTGAAATTCATGGAACGATCTCTGAGTTGTGATGAACCTCTGTGTACGGAATTGAGAGTTGATTGAACAGGTTAGACCCAAGATATTGATGTTGAATAAGGAGGGTTTGTATTCCCTAGGGTGAAAGACCCCAAACTTGATCAGGGTCCGTGAAAGTGGGGTGTACTCGGACCCTAATTCCGAGGTTGTTGCCGTGTCTGACATTAGAGGTCGTGAACACGGTGTTGGGCTACCTAACCTAGGATATTCTCTCATAATTATGCTATCTGTATGCTTGGTGGAGTTTTGGCTTAATTGATTATTTGTTGAACCTACTGGGCTTGGTGAAGCTCACCCTACTTTATTATTTCAGGAAAAATTGTGGACGAAGGAGATCGTTCGAGATGACGTTCGTTGCAATGATTTGGTACCTCATGCTGCCAAGGTGGTTTTGGAGCGTGACACACATAGTCCGCTTTTTTAAAATCTGGATACCAA
Source organism: Spiraea crenata (assembly GCA_033992175.1). NCBI lineage: Eukaryota > Viridiplantae > Streptophyta > Magnoliopsida > Rosales > Rosaceae > Spiraea > Spiraea crenata. The sequence goes on along the minus strand of JAVBHV010000035.1, from coordinate 8,456 downwards.
ATTGATCAGTTTCAAAGTTCAGACACTATGAAGTCCGATTTTTGAAAGTCTGGGTACCAAATTGATCACTTTTAAAGTTCAGACACTATAAAGTCTGGTCAGAGAAAGTTCAGGCACTATTCATGATAAAAACCCTTATATTAAATACCCTCATCAATTTACCCGAAGGCATGCGTTCTTGTGTGTCCGATCTCGGTAGGTTCCGATAAAGATGGCAGTAAACAATCTTATTTTCTAAATTTGGAAATTACCCATATTCAATCTTATAAGGAAGATCATTCACAAATTGAGTAATAACATCTAGCTATGGCTCTCTGCTACCAGATTATCAAGAATGTATTTTGAACTTCTTCATTACATATCGAGCATAACCATTAGTTATGGTTACAGTGCAATACAGTTTCATCGTCTCCTATATTCCGATCAAATCATTTAGGGCATGGAAACTCATTGTCAAGCTCTAATGCATTAGTATGCCGATATGATCACCCTGATGTATCTCTTTACTTATATGCTTCAGCTGAAGATTTTGAGATAGATCTTCAAGGGGCTCTTGGATTATCAACCTTCACTGATTACCTATGTGAAGACTTGTATTTTAAATATGTTTTTTATTGAGTTATTTCTACTATGTACAAGTTTGTTTAGTCACCAAGTATGCTTAGTCACCATTTGGGAGCCGCCTCCACTTGCTAAAAAGGCCATGTGGGCTTTCATCTTTTGTTTCAATAAGAAACATCAAAGGGATATGTTTCAGATGCTTTGGGGTTAAGGCACACCGCCACTTGATTAGTACTTTTAAGGGGGTCCTTGTTTGTTGTGGAGCAGAGAGAAGAACAACGGAGAAAGAAAGAAAGAGGGAAAGAGAGAAGAAAAAAAAGGAAGGAAGAGAAAGTAAACAGAAAGAGAGAGAAAGAGAAAATAAAAGGAATTAAATAGGTGAGTTGGTAGGGGAAGTCAGAGGAATTGTGAATGGTCTATTCGGTCTTGTTTTCTTGTTTGGTCAGAAGAGAATGGAGCCGAGAGAAGGAAAGGAAAGGAGAAAGAAAGGGAAAAGAAAAAGAAAGAGAGAAAGGCAAACGGTTCAAGGTAGGGGGACTTGGATTGGAGTTTAATTTTATGTTGGTTTATTGTTTCATTGATGGTTGTAATTTTTTGCTTTCTTCAATTGTTATTTGGTATTATTTGGTTATGTGTATATGGATTCATGATTGTTATGAATTTGGTTATTGAATCATGTGATGTAATCCCTCATATAGCATGATACCATTGGCATTTCATACATCATGTTAATCATGGGATTTGAGTGAGTGGTGAAAGTGAAAGATGGGTTAGATTAGTCGAATGATCTTTTATTGAGTTTGAATTTAACTTTTAGAAGGTACCAGGATCGAAGGTATGTACAGAGTCCATTCTGGGTTTCCTGACTGACGACGAAAAGTTCAATAAGAGAACTAGCAAAAGACGGGGGGTTTACTTTATGAGTTTACTTTCATATAATATAGCTCTTCGGTTGTCCGAGCATGGTATGGGACATGTTGGGAGGACCTGCCATGTTATATGGATGGTGAGAATCGAGGAAGGTTAGCATCGCATTCATGCATCGTCATCGTGCCCTTATGTGTTGTATTGGTTTTAGCTATCTGTTTATCTATATTGATTGTTTTCCCCCCTATTGAGCTCCGGCTGGCTCACCCCTATAAATTTGTGCCGCGGGTTTGGGAGATGGAGTAGAGGAGAAGAAGGAATTTCACTTATTTTTGTGTAAATTTGTAAACGTTTTGACCTATTTTTAATTAATAAAGTTGTTATTGGTTTTCGGTCCAATTTTTTGATTTATTTACTAAAATTTTAACTAATCACGTCTCGGACCCGCTGTTTCTTCCAGCCTCGGGTCCAGGGCGTGACAACCTAGAAGGTGACGAATCCCTTTTTGCGCATTCACAAATCGTCATGCTTGAATCCATGCACCCAATCCTCACCTGCTTGGTCCAAATCATTCTTGATGAACTGTGAGTTTGAGGTCAAAGTTCAAGTCTTCTAACACGAGATATTCGGTGAAGCCTCAGGTCTAAGAACTAGTTTGCATCCATAACTAGCTAGAGCGTTGTACGATTGAATAGAAGGTAAACTTCCATTTGTACGCTCTGTTGTTGGTCAGTGTTCAGTGAACTCGTATCTATATAAGAGCACCTTCATGCCAATTTCATATCACTATATGCTTAGTCTGAGATCGACTACTAAATACGACATGAACCGACCTTAACGGATAACCAACAGCTCTAGTTGGATATCTTATGGCTAGGAACGTTCTTTAGGAGTCAAGGACAATAGGGCACATATCTCAAAACAAAACCTCTTTATGATTCTATCCCTACGCTCGATGTTCTCTTATGACTCACCCTGACATTCGACAGCGAGCCTCCCTTATACAGTTATTAGGTCACACACATCGTCGAGGGTGTCTATATTTGCCCTTGTTGTTGATTTTTCAACTTTGGATTGACACGTGTCTCCCGTCACGTATTGCCAAGTCAATGCCTTAACGGGCATAATCCAACAATCTCCCACTTGCACGCTAAGGCAACTTGACACGCACGTCCATTCTTACCATACGAATCTTGATCCAACTATATGCATCAATTGCTCTTAATCGCTTTAGGGTCCACTTCGCTTATTTTGATCGTTGCGCTGAGAGTGCTTATGCTCGTATTTAAAATATGTAGGGTTGTTCAGAAAGAATCCGTGAAACCTATCTGTTTCGGTGGCTTGAGCTATCGCCCCATCAAGGCCATGTCTAAGGGAATCCATGGTTTACTTGATTGGTTCAAAACCTTAAATTCATTCGCAATGTATTTCAGAGTCTCTAAACAACCCCGCTTAGAACTTCATAAGTCTCTAAGCCTGCTCTCTTATCATGACAAAAAAAAACTTCGAGTTTCATTCTCGAGTGTAATGGCGTGAGGCAGCACTTGTGTCGCCCATATCTCAAACGTTTAACTTTTCAACAAACCACATTAATTCAACCTTTGAATTAATTGTATAATCAACAACCACGTCTGTACACTTGTAGAACATCACATGTTATGGCTCAAGGGCATTACATGCGGGATTGAGCTTGCCAGATCTTGTTCCGAAATTTGGTAGAGGCCTCTAACTTTTTGGAACTCCAAGTCCAAGTACCATACTTGACTCAAATCCATGAGTTTTGATCATCAAGATCTGTATCTTGACGAATTGTTGTGATTATCAACAGCAAATCCAACGCACCCCTTTTACCATAACTTTCTTTTTGGCTCAAACCATTCAATCCAATCGCGTTGGACATTGTCACACCCACGGAGCAGATGAACTCAAGCTCCCACTGCTTGAATGTTCACTCAATCCCTTGGTCTCAATTTTCGGCAATAAATTGAAGTCAACATTTGAGTTCAATTTCAACATATTCATTCATTCACATATGATGTGAACTAGTATGAACCTTTACTATTGATCTCATATCAATTAATAAAGTTAATCATTTCCGAGACTATGTTTCAATACTAGAATCAAGCTTCCGCTTATTGCTTGATACGAATGAAGGCCTCAACCAAAATAGATGGGAACGATCTCGATGTCATCTTTAAAGATTATCGAGATTTCCTTGGTTATAGAACAATTCTATTACCAAACATACCAATATGTATGATTTGATCTATTATGGTATTTAGATCAAATCTAATTAAATTGAGTCGAATCTCATCGTGATTTCTCTTGCGTTGTCCTATCGAAGGACTTCTCCATGCATTTTAATCCCATCTAGCTTGGGTACAATTTACAGTCATACGTTTATTCCATTTAACAGAATACGTTTATATCATTTGAGAGATCTTTGACTATAATTAAAACTATCACGAGAATCTTGGACAACACTTGTCCTTTGAGATGTTGATATCTAATATCATTGATTTTAGAATTCTCAATTCCTTTATTGCAGGTTGGCAATGAGGGGGGTAATTTTTAATTAAGTCACGGCACGTACAATCAATTCACACAAAAGATCACTTTCAGGTGACTAGTCACCTAAAGTGATGAACCTGATACTTGTTTCAATACTTGAATCACGTGACCAGTCACGTTGTTTCCAAACTCAAGTATCTGACTAGTCCCTTAGATTACAGATTGTGTATGCTTGTGAATTTGTTCAACCACACGCGAATGCTACGCCAACTTAGGTCCCCAGAACAGATTCAGTGAAGATGAAATCTGCGGGCTATCCACAACTACAACCTATTCAAATCTAGCGGTTCTAATGCAACAGTTTATATGATGACCAGTCACACAGATTTGTCCAGATTGCAAGTTAAGTTAAGTTGGTGCATAATTAAATCCGATTTTATAATTGGCCAAGTTATTAACAAATCAAAGAGATGGACACAATGTTTTGGTACCCGGAAAAACCCCAAAAAGGTAAAAAACCGGGGGTCTATCAGAAGACCGGCCTTCCACTATGAAACGGCAAAAAGATGCCCAATACAAGGTTCATACAATGCTCAATATCTAATGTACCTAGTCTTAGATGCAGCAGTTCCTCGTGCGGCTTCTTCTTCAATCGTTTCACCTCCAGTGGTACAGATGACTGGTCAATCACTTTCCAGAGAATACACACGTATGTCTGGTCAGCGGCACCAAATGTATGAGCTGTGATTATGTGTGACTAGTCACCAGCAAATTAACAGAGAGCTAAAGAGCTTCAGTAAAACCGCTGGATAACTGAGTGTTCTACTGCAACAGTTACAAAACTGGGCAAAAAAACATGAAGTCACAAGACTCCTAAATATCAACCTTGTCTCAAATAATGTGTGAACATGGGAGACAAGATCGAAGACCACTATTTCAACTTCTAAACTAAATGAGTTTTGAAAACAAGGAAGTTGAAACGGTGAAGATGAGAACTTCTTCAAGGTTTCCTTCAAAGATATGATTTTGAAAAGAACCGAAACTTAGAAGAAATTCATGTGCATGCCATCTTATGAATCCTTGTAGAAACTTAACATGAATGAAAGTTCACAAGGATGTAAGATATGATTCCGAACTAGAAGGCAGCAAATATGAGAGCTTTTGAAAATATGCAGGAAGATATGTTATGCGCAAAAAACCTAACTGAATAGTGGGGGAAGAGTTTGAAATATATAGCCCTAAAGGATAAGAATCCAACGGTTGAGATTACCTTAAGATCTGCAAAAAGAATAGTCAAACCGAGGTAGTGGTGTGTAGCTGATTGTCCAGCGGGTAAACAGATGTTTGGTCTGCCCGGATAAAGGCTTGAGCTGTTTAAAAGATCAATCAGCGTTACTGTCAGAAAAGTGACTGTCATATGCGGATCAAGTGACCAGTCACGGTTGTAAGAAAACTGAGTTTTTTATGAGAAATACATTTTTCTTAATTTCAATCCTAAGTTTTGAAAAGTTTATGCAAATGCAATTTATACTAAGTGCTGAGTTAATCATAACACCTCCAAGCATGTCTTCATTTCTTGATCTTCAACTCGACCACTTATCACTAACCTTAAGGCTAACTACTAAACACCTAGATTGAGCATGTGAATGATTTTACAATGTTTTTGTGAGACAAGGATAGCCAATTACATTTATGTCTAAGATACAAATATCCTACAATCTCCCCCTTTGGCTTTCCTTGACAAAAACAACCCGATATGCTCACATCTCTCACACTCACCCAGAATTGACTAGCGGTGACTAGTCACCAAATGTACCTGCAAGAGACACATATATATCCATGCATATGTGACTAGTCACCAAATGACTGTGACCAGTCAATGAATGTTCCTGCAATTGAAATTCAAGAAATATGTATATATGTATGCATTTTCTCCCCCTAAGTACCATAACATGATATCCACAATTAAGAGAGTTAGCCAGATAAAAAATAGCAATCATGAACATGGCAATTTTTATACTCCCCCTAACTCCAAACTTACTCCTCCTTTTTGTCATGGGAAGACAAAGGATTAGCACAAACGGAAGCTTTAGACATGGTAAACTCGGAGAGATAACTTAAACAAACTATGCAGTAACAGAAACAGTGAAAAAGGCAGTACTGTACAAATATGACTAGTCAACAGAAATTGGGAAACTCACACAAAACTAGACATATAAGATCAAGGAAGATATGCATGACTTATTAAACATGAAAACATAAACCATGTAGTACTGAAGGAAACTGAAATCAGAGCTTGACAATCATTAAAGCAAACACACACTAGCCTCAATGTCCAAAAGGGCTAATTAAGTTACAACCAGCAAAAAAACAACCGACATAAACATTGTTCACAGAGACTAGACACGACAGAAAGTAAACAACAAACACAACAACAACACAACATCAACACTCGATCACTCCTGATCAGTCGCCTTCGCAGATGAGGTCTTGGACTTCTTTTTCTTCACACCAAAAGCTTCGAGAAGCTATGATGTGGCCTTCTTAACAGCAGCGTCAATGGTGGCAGACAGTGACTCCTCAGTGACTGATCCTAGATTGACCTTAACCTTTCGAGCGTTGTTAACCGCAGTCTCACTCTTTTGCACAAAATCCGCAGTCATAGGACTGGTGGGAGCCTGAAACACATCCTCAGGACCAGACATGTCGACTCCAGAGGTCTCACACAGATGATGGATCAGACAGGGGAAGACAATAGAACCACGTGACCCTTCCATTTTCCCAAAATTCCTAGTCTTAGACACTATTGCATCATAAATGAGGTGACCAAACGGAACAGGAAAATGATGATACAAGAGAATTGCTAGACGGGCTGCTTCTAAGGTGACATTGGCTGCATTGCTGGTAGGAACAAGATTGGTTTTAATGAAATGCAGCAAATACCTAAAGCTAGGGGACAAGTGGTGTCTAGACGGCTTTGTATCATGGGCCAAGACTAGTTCTGGATCATGAAAAGCTAAGACAGAGAAATCATGCATAAAATATCTACTCGACTCGTCAAGATAGTTATCATATGCATCATGACTTGAAGGACTAGGCAAGGAGAAATGATCATAAATTATAGAAGGACTCAACCTAACCACTGTGTCTCTAACCGAAACCTGTGTACCATACTCAAATTCTTCTAGGACAGGGAAGTTTGCATAAAATTCACGCACAACTGACACATTAAATCGGAAAGAACTGGGAAACCCAGCCACCAAATTTTCAAGATTTAAGCTCCTAATGACCTCTTGAACCCAACCCATACCTAAGGACTTGACCAATTTGGAAGGAAAGTTTAGAATGGGATACCCTCGTTCGGTCACAATCATCCGTGTAGAGACTTGGTTGTAATACCTCTGCGCATCTTCATCTACGAAGCGGGACTGACTGGTCGTCGACTGAGAGGTGGATCCTCGTGATTTCCGCGGGGGAGCCAGGTGCTTTACACGTTTGCCGCGGCTATTTGGAGGAGGAGATGGGTTGGTCTGAATAGAAGATGGACGAGCAGAGAACTCTTCAGGAGGTTCATCAGAGTTCTTTTCATGGTTGTCAGGAGCAGCCAAGGGTGTTGACACGAAGTCGGACTGCGATTCGGAGGGGTGCTGAGTCACAACAACCTGGGGCTCTTCATCGGAGCCTGAACCGTAGCGAAGATGCACCAAATGTGCAATTAGCAGTGCCAAAAACATGTTGGCAGTGAGATCAGTGATGGGTTTGAAGGAATTTCTTAGAATTTCTTGTGATTTTCATAAGTTGAGAAATTTTGGGTAGAGGTTTGAAAGCGGCGGTTGAAGAATGGAAATAGAGAGAGGCCGAACCCTAGACTTAAAAACCCACTCAAACCCTTTTTCCGAAACGCTCCCATGGATCATGAAAGAACACGCTGGTCTGTGACCAGAGAACACGTGGCAGAGAACCGGACATTCTGGAAACGGGAGATTGAAAGAAACCCGGTTCATGAAACCTTACCTTATTTTGAAAATGTAACGGTCATTATGGTAGTCTAAACTGGTCAACCTTAACATAAAGATATGAGGACCCACTACCATATTTGATAACTCGAAGCAAACACATTAATGAGCAATATTTACACTCGGGTCAACAACTAACCATCACCAATTAGTATGACTTGTCCTAGTTAATGCTTGAACAAATATGATGCAAACATAAATAAATTAAGTAAAATGCATGAATTGTATTTTTGTATTCAAACTGATTTTCTCATTCATTTTGACACTTTCAATAACATATTCGAGAGATAAAAGAGATTCAATGACTAAGTCAAACAGCATATTTGGGAAGGGGATGACTAGTCATATTGAGTGTACATTACAAAGAAAACAGATTACTATTTGAAGACTCACTATTTCATGCACCCACAACATCTTAAGACTTTCAAACAAGTGATAACTTGCACAATTATACTTTTTGAATGTAGATCAATCATATCGATTTGAAGTAGTGGTGCAACA
>JAVBHV010000033.1:0-260612 GCA_033992175.1 Spiraea crenata | reverse complement strand
AGATAATGGAAATACGTTTAACATTATGTATTATATTTGTTCTGGAGCTCATAATGATTTTTTCACCTATCGCTGTCTACGAGGTGTTATCTATTATACTTTGTGGCCTAGTGAGGAGATGTAGCTCCATCAAACTACTAACTTAAAAACAGCTACATCAAACTACTAACTGTAAAGATGCAAAAGCCCTGTTTGTTCTTTATGGAGTGATTTTTTTCTTTAGAAAAGACGGTAAATGAAGATAACAAGAACCACGAGAAACGTACTATACCAGCACAAAACATAGTTTTAGTTTTAACCAATTGCGATGACATCCTAGGCGTCATAAGCAACTTCTAGCACATCTAAAACCCAACTGCGAAGGCCGTCGTCTTCTTCTTGCCTCTTGTCCGCATCTTTCAAAAAGCATTGCATCTGCCTTAATTCTACTCGGATTTGGTCAACTTGTTGCTTGACCCCATGTGAGTTATGTAACAAGATAGCCTTTTCAATCAGCAGGTACCCAATCCTTTCAACAACAAAAGACACCACAAACTCTGACATGATATGCTGTTAATGATAAGTTTTTGACACATACATATATGATATATCCCTCTAACTAGTGTACTGCAGTTTAAACTCTTAACTTGGAAAATGAAATGATAGTACATTGAAATCTATACTGATTTAAAATAGGGTATAGACACAAATGTCATATTCAAAGGAAAGAACTGAGAACCAGCAGTTGGCCATTAATCTGGTGAGTGTATTATACGCGGTTGAAATGGTCCAATCTGGTATGCGGTGCATCCTTGGGTCATGTCAATGCAGGACTTTCTAGGAAGGGGTGACCAAGACCTTCTGTGTAATTATGCATTTCGATTTCGTAATCAAGTTTAATGAGAAATGGTTGAAGTCCTTGTCAATCTTTTGTCCTTTGGTCTTTGGAATAATTCTGTAATGGTTGAGGACTTATGATGATCTTTCTCAGCGTCAACAACTCCTGGTCAATGGTTTTGATTAATGAAACTTACATATATGGTTGAATGGAACAAAGCTCCAGCTGGATTGAAAGAAAAGCAAAACTCATGACTATGTGGTGATTACCTTCATACGAACAGCCTGTGCTCGACTCTTGATCAAAGCCAACAGTAGATGCATGTGTAAAAGTAAGAACCACCGATTATGGGGTTTATTACTTCACAGTCTCTCACCTGTTTCTTGTCTCCTTGGGACGTATCCCATAAAAGAAAATCTACACAAGGTAAAAATAGGACCTTGGTAGAAGAGTTATGCCATCGCTTTTCTCTTGATGAAATTATTGCCGCGACTCATTGCTTCGATCATAACTTAAAGATCGGTCAGGGTTCTGTTGGCAAGGTGTATAAAGGCTATGTCAAAGTCCCCGGGTATCAGACACAAGCGGTTGCAATCAAACGCTTTTCACCATATTCCGGAGCACGCGAATTCAGGGAGGAGGTGCAATTACTCTGCCAGCTGCGCCACCCCAACATCATCTCTCTCATTGGTTTCTGTGAAGAAAAAGGAGAGCGTATCCTTGTTTACGAGTACATGCATAATGGTACCCTCTCTAATTACCTACACAGCAGAATTGGTCCCTTACATCCTGAAGGTCCACTACTTTGGAAGCAGAGATTGGAAATATGCATTGCCCTGGCCGCTGCAGTCCACCACCTCCACACAGGGGTTAAGTATGCTATTGTCCACCGGAATATGAGCTGTCGTGACATCCTGCTGGACGAGCGCTTGGTGCCTAAGCTTTCGGGCTTTCATAGGTATGTGTGGGGTCCTCCTAGTTTGTCAAATACATTATTAATCAAAGAACTGGATGAAGTGCGTAGTGGTACCATCGGCTATATTGATCCAGAGTTGTTGTTCTCTTCTGGCAAACTTACCGAAAAGTTTGATGTGTTCTCATTTGGAATAGTGTTAACTGAATTACTGTGCGGGCCTCTTCGATTGATCCTTAGAGAATACGATGGGAGTAGCAACTTACATGATATCATTGATCCGTATCTGGTTGGAAGAGTAGCTCCAGAATGCTTGAAAAAGTTTATTAACATTGCTGCTAGATGTACGCGTGCGACAGGAGCTGAACGACCCACAATGGGTGAAGTGCAGGTGGAGCTCCAGTATGCGCTTGCGCTGCAGGAGAGCGCAGACGCCGACAAAGAGAGGGATACTAGTACTTCTGCTGGTGGTGACTACATATATAACGACGAGACATCATTTAGTGAAATTCATGATATTTTCTGCTTTGGGAAAATATAATAGTACATTCTATATTCAACTGTGGAAAATCTGATCGAACTGATGAGAAGTGAAATGCTCAAAGAGGAATTACCAGATTGTGGTAAGCGTGAACCATCGAGTTTGTTAGATTTAGATATTTTGTGAAGAAAGATGTCAAGCTTTCGTTATGTTTTAAAGAAACCAAAACCTGTAATAATCATTCTCATTCAGTTGAGTTAATGAAATCTTCAATTACTTTCTGTCTAGCTGAACAGTTTCCCAGTAGCCAAAAACTCACGTATGCATGGTTGAATGTTAGTAGATGCACATATATATTGCTATAGTGTGATTAAATGTTCAACACACTAGTGCAAACATCTCATTTGCTCAACTCTGTGGTCCTACCTATAGTGTGTACAAACCAACTCTATCGGTTTATGGACACCGTGTCGTCCAATACGGAAGATGAGGCTCTACACAATTGTAAGAATGTTTTCAATTACCCGATATCGGTTTAGCCTTTTCAAAAGCATTCCCAAAGAAGCTCTAAGTGTTAGTAACGTTATTATTGCAGGAGTAACTGTACTGTTGAGGTCTATTGGAGTCCACTTTACAATGCATGGAGCTAGATATGAATCAAGAACAGAGTTGCTAACGCAGCCAAGAAGTGGGCAGGAGCAGAGACATCATGGTCTTTAACATGGGTGGATCGAGGGAAGACCAAGGCGCGTAAGTCATTCTTATTTTCTCCACTTTCTTTACGCAACAACCAACAGTTAGTGATCCTTACCAAAATTGGGCAAATTACAATTTCGTACATTGTGGTTTGGGTCAAATTTCAAAATGATACATGTATTTTTTTCTTTGCATTTTAGTACCCTGTACTTTCAAATCATTGCAATTGTGTTTCATCGCTTGTAAAATCATCAATTTTCGGTCGTCCAGAGATGATGCGGATGCTGTGGAGCTCACATATTCACACTTCCATGTCATATGTGGTCTACAACGAGTGGTAAAAGTACATCGAGTGAGTCCGAATCATCTCTGGACAGGTGAAAATTGATGATTCTACAAATATTGGTACACAATTGCAATAATTTGAAAGTACAGGGTACTAAAATGCAAAAAAAAGAGTATATGTATCATTTTGAAATTTGACACAAACCACTGGGTACAAAATTATAATTTTCCCGCCAAAATTATATATGTTTCTTTTGGTGTGTAATGCGGGAAATAAGAAATTAATTTCAATGGTTTGGAGTTTGCTTAACAGAAGTCAACGGATTTTAGGTGGGACATGTTTGTTTACTACTATGCTAGATGCTAAGGAGGTTCGAGAAGGCTATACTTACCCAGGCAAGTTGGATTGATCAAAATGTGGATGTGACCAAAATGAGTGTCTGTTCCGGAGCATTTCGCCAGAGCACAAGGGAATGGACCCAACCCACCATGGACGATTCCTATGAAACAACATTTCCTTAGAAAATTATAGATGTCGCGGAGAGAACAAGGTAGCGTATGAAGACTCAGATCACATACCTGAATACTACAAAGATGTCTCAGCATTGCAGAGATGCACATCCAACAGTTCACACGAAAGGAAAAAGCAGTAGAAGTAGTGGTTGGCTCGTTGCTAGCCGCACAACAAAGGCAGCTAGAGTCTATGCTGATTGCAGTGGCGATTCAGAGGAAGCTAGCCGCCATAATATATAATGTCCATAAATTTTTTTAATTAAAAATACTTTTTAAAATTGAAAGATGATACAGCAGTTTAAAATCAAATACAAAACAGCCTATGCCAGAGACAATAGAAAGATAAGAAAAATTGAAATTTAGGGTCTAGAATTTTGGCCTTTTGTGAGTAATGGAGGATGTTGAGGGTGTCACACAGGATGTTGGGGGTGTTACACACAGGCCATGGGCTTCTTTTGTTCTTTATTTTTTTTTTCCTTTTTTAATTATAAAAATCTACTAGAGGAGAGTGATATGAAAAGTCAGCTAATCCCTATGATGTCGTTTTCAAACCAACAATTTTTCAAGACTTTCCATCCCAAAACGACAACACCATCTCCAACGCTTTTAAAAAAAGCCAGGGGCCTCCTTCCTGGTCTTATAGGCCATCTCTAGCCTTATAGGCTACATTGTAGCCCTCAGAATATACTTTTTAAAAAGAATAGTGAATGTCTATATTTTGCCATTTTCAGTCGTACTGAGCTACATTTTAGTTTTTTAAATGTTTTATTAATTTTTTACTATATTATTTAAATTTAATATATATTTTAGTTAAATTAGTACTTATATTTTATTTTATTGAAATTGAAACGCGACAACAAATTAAACATTAATGACCATAACTAATTTTCTAAATTCTATGGAGGTTCTGGCACATAGTAGTCGGATGATGAACCCTCATTGGGAAATAACTGGCGTGCGCGATGTCGATCCAAAATTTCCCTCTTCTTATCCCCAAAATAAAGGGCGCTCATTGGAGTCATTACATCGGTATTCATAAGCATGATCCTCTCCTCCCTCTCTAGTTGGCGTCTAGTCTCCATATCTTCGTGTCTCTTGCGCGTCTCTTCGACATCCTTGATACCTTCTCTTGATGACGAACCCCTCTCCCTCCCTCGTTAATGCCCCTCTTTTATATAATATGGAAAAAGTAATGTCAGATTAATGGTTGGAAGATAGTGGGTTTATGATTGTTGAGAAATCAATTTAATGAATATCAAGAATATAAGAACCGGTGGTAGTGGTCCTTGTTGGCCGGAAGAGAAGAAAAACAAAAAGCAGCGGCAGTCGTGGCCGTCAATAGGGATGGGAAGGCGTTGCCGGCAACGATGAATTACCAATTTCTTTATTTCTTTTTTTAACTTCTTTTAATATTATTTGAATTACGTATCATGTACTTTCAAATTCTTGCAGTTGTGTTCCCCATTTGTAGAATTATCAATTTTTAGCTGTTCAATGATGGTGTGGACTCTATGGGCTCGTTTGGCACACATGATTGTCTTGGCCAGGACTGTATCCTAGGCTTAGCTCGGATTGTACTGGACTACCTTTTATCGAACTAAATCCTGACTTACGTTTGGTGTCTCATCGGACTGACTAAAAACACAAATACGTTTGTCGGTGATTTCCTGAGATGGGATTCGCCGATAAAGCACCTCCGACGATGACGTGATTTTGTAGCGATTGAATGCTTGAAAATCTCACGCTCACTTTTCAATGGAGTTGCATAAACAAATTAACACAACCAAAATTCAAAATCCATGAAATTCCAATATCAAAGCTCAAAAACAACAAGAATGTGATAAAAAATGCTTCAGGGTTTTTGTGGGTTTTGAGTTTACAAAAACAACCCTGATTCATTAGGAATTCATTAACTCTGAACATAAACCCAGATTCATTACAAACACAAACACAAACCCAAAGTCATTACAAATACAAACCCAATTCTTTCCAATCTCGCCTTCGACTTTAGCTCCGGCGACAATTACGACTTTGAGCTCACCTTTGACGACTTAGAGGACCTCTAGCTGCCTTCCAAGACCAACGGAATAAACTTCCTCATCCCCAATGGCTTTGACCCATCGTCTGGTTCCGCAACAATCTCCATCATCTGGTTCTACAACGATCTCCGAGGTTGGTTTCAACAACATGGGTGAGTGAGCAGCTCCGGCGACAAGGTTGGTAAGGACAACGTGGGCGAGATGGATGAGCGAGTGATGAGGGTGAGCAAGCGGCACGACGTGCTATTTAGCAAGCTACAAGGCGAGATGGGCGAGGAGTGATGAGGGCGAGCAAGCGGCACGGCGTGCTATTTAGCGAGCTGCTTTTGTAGCTCGCTATTTTAGGCGAGATAAGCCAGTCAAATGGAAACACGGGTGCTATTTACGCCCATTTAAATTAGTCCGGGTATACACCATACATGGGACACATGACTAATTTTAGATAGTTCTGTCCAGTCAAGTCCAGTCCAGGGGGTGTACCAAAAAAGACCTATAAGGCCTACGTATTTACTATTTCTTGTCATATGTGGTCTATAGCGGGTGGTGCAAGTATATCGAGTAGTTTTGAGTCATTAGAGAATGTGGCATTTGATAGTTTCAGCGTCGTTGCTTTTACTTCAGATACACAACCCATTTATCAAACGCCAACTAATCAAATTCACCAAGTCCACATCATCGTTGAACACTCGAAAATTGAAGATTCTACAAACAGTGAAATAGAATTGTAAGAATTTAAAAGTACAAGATACTAAAATGCAAAAAAAAGAGTACAGTATCATAGTGAAACTTGATCCAAATAACATGGTACATAATTGTAATTTACCCTATTTTAAAATATTAAAGACTGTAAATCAAGGGGTATAAAATTCGAGAAGTGTCAAAATTTGACTGCTGGGTTTGCTAGATTGTAGCCCCAACTTGAAAATAAGACAGAAGTACCCGCGTCCATGGCAGCATTTCTGACAAGGTTATGTTTAGTTTTGATGGTGGGTACTAAATTGGGATAACTTTTGACTGTGAAGGTAGTAAAACGGAACATTTTAACTCTTAGGTACTAAATAAGAATTTGACCACAATATCTGGTTGTTTTGATCTGTCATGACTGTTAATAAATTTAGCACACTTTGTTCTTCCTACTATTTCATACCTTCCTGCAGCATACGACCCTTCTGCCTCCACCCATTACCTACTCCATATCTTGTCTTATCTTGCTCATTAGGGTGCCTCAAATTCCAAGTGAGGGGGGATCAACCATAGGGGTGGGCGAAAAAACCGTAAACTTGAAAACCGAACCCAAATCGAAGAAAAAGAATCCAAAAGAAATCATGTTGATTAAAAAAAAAAAAACAAGTAAAATCTGGTGCCTAGCCCGCCCTGAATCGCCCTTGCCGGGTAAATTTCAAATCTACGGCTAACCATGGGTATCCAGTATTAATTAATTTAAATTAGATGGGAGAAGAGAAATAATGGGTGTAGATGTAATCTCCCTTTAAGGTTTTGATTATAATTTGCGATCAACACAAAAATGATTTTCAACGTCTTTATTAAAAGAGGCACCTAAATAGGAAAAAAGCCAAAGCATGGTGCAATTCTGTCGCGAATTCACTCGGCATGCCATTGCTGAACGAGGAACTAAGCACTCTAATTCTGTTCTAGATTTAGCTCCTCAATGGAGGATGTTCATTGATTCCTTGTTAAGTTGACTTTTATCGTCATTTGATGACGATGTATAATGATCAAATTGTTTATTTTATAACTTATTTAGTAAAGATTGTATTAGCAAAAAATGAATAGAATCTGAATTTTTTTGATCACTTAACTGTGTAAATTATATGAACGGTCTAATTGCATAACTAAACTAGCTATTTATATATTTGATATATATTTACATAATTATGTGATCATATAATTTTGGATTTGATTCATTTTTTATAGAGATGATTTTTACTAGATAAGTTATAAAATGAACGGTTTCGATCATTATATATCATTGTTAAACAATAACAAAAGTCGACTCAATATGAAATCAATGAACACCCCCTCAACACCTCAACAGAGGATTCAGACTCCCTTATCTGGCTTTGTACCATCGTGTACCTTATCTTAAGTTAACCACATCATGTAAATTCCAATTTTCCACTTAGTTGAGAGGGTTTGCTTCATAACACGTTAAAAATAGCACACTTCTAATAACCCAGTTATTATAACTAACATAGAACGATAATCTAAAATAGGACTCATGTCAAGCTCCAAAACCAAAAACGTCAATAAAAAAATCACTTATCAATATAGAAGCAAAATGTGTGGTTTATTAGAGTTTCGTGGCTGCACCCGAGAAATGGCATCGAGTTGCCTACGTATTTGTAGAATGGAATCAGGTCACTCGTAGTTTCCATACTATCCCTAAGTATTTACAACATTTACTAAATGATCCCTAAAATCTTCTTATGTTATGAATCTGCCCCAAAACTGCAGAATCTTGCTGTTTAGTCCTTGATTGGAAACCAGTGAGTTCCATGGTTCAATTTCCAGATTTGAAAGATTTTCCTTTCAAACCTGCAATCCAATACACGTACCCAAACAAATGCTTTAGACTTTACATCCGAAGCTAAATGTGCATGTTGCTAATTGCGTGATTAGCTCCATTAAATTTGACTCCAGCCTCTTTGACAAAATCAATATCAATGGCTTACAAATTAATATCCAAAAAGGTTTATTTCATGCAACAACATGCTAGCTCAGATTATAAGATATTCAAAGAACACAAGATCGTTCACAATTGCCAAATATAACCTCCCTCAAATCGGTGACCCAAAACACAATCACAATTAATAATTTTTTAGCTTAATTAGTCAACAATCACTTAACATCAGCAACCTCTAGGGGTGGGTATGATAAGTATACCGTACCAAACCCTCAATAAACAAATACATGCAACTTGGTATTCTTAAGATAGAACATATGTATTATATATAAAATTTGGTAATTGGTATACCATGGTATTGGATATTCAATACCGTGTACCGTACCAAAATTATCGAACAGTAATGTACCGAAATTGTACCATACCAATTGATATTGTACGGTATGATACGGGAGGTATTTGGTAAGTAGTATTAAAATTCCACCCCTAGCAACCTCAACCAATAAATTCATAACCTAGTTTGAAAATTGCTCAAGAACCCAGAATATACAAACCAGATTTAGGATAGAATCCACCTCTCCCATAATCAGAAAATAATGATCATGCCTTCGTTTTACCTGAACTGCCGAAGATTCAGTGATCAGACCAATTTGATTTTTTTGTGTGTATGATTATAGGAATTGAGCTAATGAACAACTATGAAGAAGAAAGTTTCTCAATTTGAACAACGTAAAAAAGTCGTCTAGAGCCCTGAACATATTTGACGGTTTTTCTTTCAATTTGCCCTTATCTTTTTATCTTTTTTTTTTTTTTTTGTGTTCTTCTTTGGATTCCTCTTTTCCTCAAACCTCTCCCCCTGACAATACCGCCAAAACTTATGGCCACATGGCCTTTTCATAATTGAGGAAGCCACACAAGAAAAGGGAGGATGTGGTTTGATGGTTATCACACCATATAGGCAAAATGGTAATTACATTAAAAGAAGATGTTTATCCCGTAATCTATAAATAGTAAATAATAATTGTTATTGAAAATTGATAATTTATGGATTGTCACAAAAAAATACCAAAACAAATGTTACTGATCCGATATAGATGTAAGAACCGTCACCATTACTACAGCACATCTCTCTGACCACCACAATCAGCACGCCCATAGGAACACCGCTATGAGTCTATGACCATCACTTAAGCCCTCCTTACAAGTGGAAAAAAGCTGCACTAACACCACCACTTTTACGGTATCAGCCGTGAAAGTGAGAGTTATATTTGTGAACAGTGCTCAACTTAGTGCAATAGCAAGTTAACATAGACAGTCGAAAATATCCAAAATCTAATGGAAAAAAAAAAAAGAAAAATTTCGCAAATCACAAAAAAAAAAAAAAAAAAATTCAACTTTTTTTAGCAAACAACTCCAAATTCTTATCAGAATTATGAAAGGAACAAAGAAAGAAAAGAGAACTTATCTTCATGTCCTCATTGGAGACGCCATAATCAAGATTGGAGATGTATAGCTTAGTTCCAATCTCAATGGCCGCTGCTCTGTCCGAAATTGCAGTATAGATTGCTAAGATGATACCAAGATATTCATGTAGTTTGTCGTCCTGCAATAAATACAAAATGATTCAGCTATAACAAAAATAGAAGAAAAGAAAACTGGATAATAGAGGAATATTGTGATAACAGCCTTCCCCATGTTAAGACATATACTGTGATAATCTCTTCCTATATTTTTTTTGAAATGTTGTTCAAAATGCAAATAATTCACTGCGCTCAATGTAACAAATTTAAAGCATGTTAAGTGGATTTAATTTTTATATGTTTGTGTTTAATTACCTGCAGAAGTAAAGCCTCTTCGACAGGGAGCTCTGCACCAAGATCTCCTCTTTCAACCATTGCCTAATATGCATTATCAAATGTGTTGTTATTTCTGTTGAAGACTAAGTGTTGGAGCTGATCGTTTCATGAAGAAAGAAATGAAGCTGTGCGTATTGGGAATGCATTAAAGCCACGAGGTTTGTGTGATTAGTTAGTAATTCTGTGTAAGCCTATGTGGCATGAGTGTGTGCATGTGAGTGATTCAAGGATCCGCACGAAAGCATTGTAAAGGGAATATTTGCATTGCTGTATAAAATGTTAGAATTACAGAGAAATGAAAAGTAAGAATGTTGTGATACAATTTCTGCTACTTGCTCTCTTCTCTCTCTTCTCTCACTCTTCTTATCGTCTTCTTCAATACCAAACCACCATCTTTGTACCTTAAAACTTCCTCTGCAAGAAATAACCATAACACTGTCAAACACTAACATGGCCTCAAAGCAAGGTCGATCGTGAATCTCTGGGACTAATCCTATCGAAAATCGGTTGAATCGCCGATCGGAGTTAGCTGAAGCTATTTCGAGCTCAACAAAAGCTTAATTAGAATCTCACGAAGCTCAATTCAAACCCAGAAATTGGCAACTGAAACCCAGTTTTAGGCAAACAAACCCAGATTTCTGCGACGATGTCAAGCTCGGGAAGTTCCGAAGTACGGACTCCGATCTTCTCTGGAGAGAACTATGAGTTCTGGAGGATAAAAATGGTGACTATATTCAAGTCACATGGTCTGTGGAAGATGGTAGAACAAGGTGTCGTACCAGAAGTGAAGAAGAAGAAGAAACGGGAGAAATCGGACAAACCGGAGAATGTAGATGTCATCGATGATGAAGACGACGCGTTGATGCTGGAGCTGTCTATGATGAAAGACGCCAAAGCTCTTGGAATCATTCAAAACGCGGTCTCCGATCAGATTTTCCCCAGAATTGCAAATGCATAATCATCCAAGGAAGCTTGGGAACTACTGTACAAAGAGTACCACGGTGGTGATCACGTGAGATCTGTGAAGCTGCAAAATCTGAGGCGTGAATTTGAATACACAAGGATGAGAGATGATGAGAGTTTATCAACATATCTTACACGGTTAAATGAGTTGATAAATCAGATGAAAATATTTGGTGAAGAACTTCCTAACACTAGATTAGTACAGAAGGTGCTAATTGGTTTGACAAGGGTATATGATCCCATCTGTCTTGCAATAGAGAATACCAAAGATTTGAGTGTTGTTGAGTTGCAAGAGGTAGTTGCTATTTTGAAAAGTCAAGAGCAACGGCTAGATTTGCACTCTGAAACAGTGAATGAGAAAGCATTCTCATCACTATCGGTGAGTGCTAAACCACAGAACAAGAATAGCACACAGAAGAATTGGCACTCTAAGGGGAAGAAGAGTGATGGAAAACCAAAGTTTAAGTAGAAGACTAGTGGTGGATCACAAGGGGAACACTCATCCCACAGTGGAAGTGGCCAAGACACTAGAAAACCTCAATGTAAAACATGTTCCAAGTATCACTATGAGGAATGTAGGTACAAGGGTCAATCCAAATGTCACAACTGTGATAGATTTGGTCATTGGTCTAAAGAGTGTACTGCTGAGAAAAGGGTGCAGAAAGCAAATAATGCTAGTCATGTAGAGGTTTATGGAAATCTGTTTTATGCAAACAACACTATTACAGAACCTAGAACCAAGGGTGAGTGGTATATTGACAGTGGTTGCAGCAACCACATGACTGGGGATGCAAGCCTACTGGTAAATATGAATACTAATGTAGCAGGAAAAATGCAGATGCCTAATGGAAGACTTGAGAGTGTAGCTGGTATGGGGGCATTGCCTATTGAGACCAATAGAGGCAGGAAATACATTAGGGAAGTGATGCTATTGCCTTGTTTGAAAGAAAATTTGTTGAGTGTGGGGCAAATGGATGAGCATGGATACTATTTGTTATTTGGAGGTGGGAGATGTAGTATCTTTGATGGTCCAACACTGGAAAACATGATTCTCACAGTGAAATCAAAAGAAAACATATGCTATCCCTTGACTCTGGTACCAAATCAACAATTGGTATTAAGAACAAGTGTTTTTCACAACAGTAGTATTTGGCACAGAAGATTAGGGCATTTACATTCTAATGGTCTTAAGCAGTTGAGAGATAAGGAAATGGTGCATGGTTTACCCTATTTGGATGAAATTGATGAAATCTGTGAGGGTTGTCAGCTTGGTAAGCAGCACAGAGACTGGTTTCCTAAGGAACAAGCTTGGAGGGCTAAACAACCACTTGAATTGGTTCACATTGATCTTTGTGGACCAATGCAAACTGAGTTACTTGCAGGAAATAAGTACTTTATGCTCATAGTTGATGACTGCACTAGGATGAATTGGGTATACTTTCTGAGTTATAAATCAGATGCTTTGAGCTATTTTTAAGAAGTTTAAATCTATGGTTGAGTTGTAGAGTGGGTTCAAGGTGAAATGTGTTAGAAGTGACAGAGGTGGTGAATTTCTATCTACTCAGTTCACTCAACTCTGTGAAGATCAAGGAATCCAGAGGCAATTAACTGTAGGTTATACACCACAATAGAATGATGTTGTGGAAAGGAAGAACAGATCTGTAATGGAGATGGCCAAAGCAATGTTGCATGAGAAGAAAATGCCATATTATCTGTGGGCTGAAGAAGTACATAGTGCAGTGTATATACTCAACAGATGTCCTACCAAGGCTTTGAAGGACCAAACTCCATTTGAAGCATATAGTGGAAGAAAGCCTGGTATATCACATTTGAAGGTGTTTGGCTCACTATGCTATATGCATGTTCCAGCACAAATGAGGCAGAAATTGGATGCAAAGAGTCTAAAAGGAGTATTTGTGGGATATGGCACATGTGAGAAAGGCTACATGATTTTTGATCCTCAAACCAAGAAGCTGTTGTTGTCAAGAGATGTTACTTTTGATGAAAATGCAGAATGGAAGTGGGATGTTGGATCAAACAATCAGATTGGAAGCACTAGTGCATATATTCCAGCAGAAACTGAAGAATCTACTGCGGCTGAAGGAACTGAAGAACCTGCATCACCTGCAACTGCTATTTCGCCTAGACTTATGCAAACACCTCAGTCAATTAGATCTAACATAAGTGAAGAGATAGGAGAGTCATCAAGTTCTGGATCGAGGAGTACAGATATCACAGATACTTATGACCATACACCACTGAAATGGAGGGATATCAATGAAGTTATAGCCAAATGCAATCTGGTTATTGTGGAACCAGAAAGATATGATGAAGCTGCTCAGGACAAGTCCTGGATAAAGGCTATGGAGGATGAACTTCATATGATTGAGAGGAACCAAACCTGGGAATTGGTAGATAGGCCATCCAATAAACCAGTTATAGGTGTTAAGTGGGTGTATAAGACAAAACTGAACCTAAATGGTACAGTACAGAAGAAGAAAGCTAGATTGGTTGCAAAAGGATATGCTCAGAAGCCTGGAATCGATTATAATGAGACTTTTGCACCAATTGCTAGACTTGATACTATTAGAACCTTAATTGCTCTTGCTGCACAGAAAAGCTGGAAAATATACAAGTTGGATGTGAAATCAGCTTTCTTGAATGGTGTTTTGGAGGAAGAAGTATATGTAGAGCAACCTAAAGGTTTCATTGAAGCTGGAAAAGAAGAGAAGGTATACAAGCTGCATAAGGCCCTCTATGGATTGAAGCATGCACCAAGAGCCTGGTATGGTGAAATCGATGCTTATTTCCCAGATGTGGATTCATTAAGAGCCAAAGTGAGGCTACCTTGTATACCAAGGCAAGGGGAGCTGAAGAAATGCTAATAGTGTCAATCTATGTTGATGATATAATCTATACTGGCAGCAGCAAGAGTTTGATTGAGGAATTCAAAGAAGACATGATGCATCAATATGAAATGACAGATCTTGGATTGCTGTATCATTTTCTTGGAATGGGGATTGTGCAAACTGAGTCCTACATCTTCATTCAACAAAGTAAATATGCTAAGAGTTTGCTGAAGAAATTTGGATTACTGGAGTGTAAACCAGCAATCACACCATTAGTTGCATCAGATAAACTGAGCAAAGAAGATTGAGAGTGGTGTAGTGAATGAAGATTGAGAGTGGTGTAGTGAATGAGGAGCAGTATAGGAAGCTAGTTGGTAGTTTGGTGTATCTCACAACAACCAGACTTGACATTATGCATTCAGCTAGCCTACTAGCACGTTTCATGCACTGTCCATCAAACAAGCATTTTGGTACTGCAAGAAGGGTGCTTAGGTATGTTAAAGGGGCATTGGATTATGGGAATGCATATGAAAAGGGGCAAGGCTCTATGTTATTTGGCTAATGTGATAGCGATTGGAGTGGTTCTGTGGACGATATAAAGAGCACATCGGGGTATGCATTCACGTTTGGAAGTGGAGTGTTCTCGTGGGCCTCTGTAAAGCAGAACTGTGTTGCTCTCTCAACAGCAGAAGCCGAGTATGTGAGCGCAGCAGAAGCCACAACTCAGGCGGTGTGGCTCAGGTTTGTCTTGGAGGATTTCGAGGAGCTTCAAGCTGAGGCAACTCCATTGCATTGTGGCAACACCTCAGCAATTGCCATCTCCAGAAATCCAGTTTTCCACTAGAAAACAAAGCACATTGACAGAAGGTATCATTTCATTAAGGATGCATTGCAAGAAGGTGTTATAGATTTGAAGTCTCGTCCAACAGATGAACAGTTGGCAGGTATATTTACCAAACCTCTTCCCAGAGAGCATTTTAATTATTTGAGGGAGAAACTTGGGGTGAAGTCAGCTCAACACTTGAAGGAGAGTGTTGAGGACTAAGTGTTGGAGCTGATCGTTTCATGAAGAAAGAAATGAAGCTGTGCATATTGGGAATGCATTAAAGCCACGTGCTTTGTGTGATTAGTTAGTAATTCTGTGTACGCCTATGTGGCATGAGTGTGTGCGTGTGAGTGATTCAAGGAACCGCACGAAAGCATTGTAAAGGGAATATTTGCATTGCTGTATAAAATGTCAGAATTACAGAGAAATGAAACGTGAGAATGCCGAGATACAATTTCTGCTACTTGCTCTCTTCTGTCACTCTTCTTATCGTCTTCTTCAATACCAAACCGCCATCTTTGTACCTTAAAAATTCCTCTGCAAGAAATAACCAAAACACTGTCAAACACTAACAATTTCAACATGCAAAAATATTATAATGAGGAAAAAAGAGTATGCAAATAATTAATTGAGCAAGGTCCCATTCATTGAACCAGGAGATTACCCCATCGGATGATGTATGTGAAAATGGAACGCAAATTAGTGATAGAGCCTGCACTTTCAATTGGTACCATAGCATGAAAATGTGCATTCTGACCTGCATCAAATGGAAAAATACATTTATTAGTAAGTATCAGCAAAGAGAACAATAACCAAATAAATCTTCTGAATATAAGATCAACAATATTCGCACACTTACTTTGTAGCTAGTTCTTCAATTCATCATCAAACCTACCAAGCTGCCCTTCTGCAACCAAAATATTCAAAACCACGCAGTATATAAACTCATTAGGCCTGCAATTGTTCTCCACCATTTTCTTGAACACAATGATGGCCTTCTCAAGAGCCTGAATCATAGTATTGTAAGCAATCATAGTAGGACTACAACCCTTTGTCACCATCCATCTCCTGAAACAACCCCAGAACCTCATCACCTTTGCCGAATTTCCCAATCATTCGAATCATGATTGTGTATGTAAACTCATCCGGTTCGCAATGCTTCTTCTTCATATCATCAAAACCTTGTAACGCTTGCTCAACCTGCCAAATTGCATCTGCACATCAGAAAAACAGAATCCCTCAAATACCCACATCGAATTTTAAGCATGTGAGTCAAACAAAATCAGCATTCATACATTCAGTTCCATTCAAATTTCGAACCTTTTCATATTTGGCCACTCCAACAATATCAGAAAATCAGAATCCAATAAAAACCCACATCGAATTTCAAACATTTGAGTGCCAAAACACCTTCATACATTCAATTTGATTCAAAATCGATTCAAAGTTTGAACCTTTTCGTCTTTGGCCAATGCATACGATTGTAGGCGAGAACGTCCAATTTATAGACTCGTCACCGCATTTCCATGTAAGTATCGAACGCTTTGGTCGAATCGCGAGAGCGCAAGAAGGCTTAAAGCAACCACGTGTAAGTGTACGCGGGGGAGGGGTAGCCACGGATGTCGGTGGGGAGGGGAGGCGGCGGGGTGATCTCGGTGGAGACAGAGAGGCCTGTGGGGGAAGTTTAGGTGACTTGGGTGGCGAAGTGGCGGCGACTGGTGGTTGAACGACGGCGGGGGTATGGGAAGGCTGAGGTGGTGGCTCGGTCTCATGGTGTTCAAATGTGGATACAGAGAGAAACCCGAATTTAGGGAGCAGAGGAAAAGATTGGGGGATGTCCAAGACTAACGGAGGAAAAGGTGGTTTAAACTAGGGGTGGCAAAAAGACCCGACAAATCCGACCCGACCCGACGCTCAATCCATGCCCAATCCCGATTTTGCCCAACTTGATTTTTGCCCGACCCGATAATAAGGCCATCTTTAGAGATAAAGGGGTTAAAGGGCTATTTGGCTAAATTTTAGCCTTTCAAAAAATAATTTTTTAAGATTTAGATTACCCCTAAATTTTATCATCTTTAGTGGTTTGGGGGGCTTTGCTTGTGGGTTTTAGAAATTTAGTATGGGCACCCTAATTAGTAAAATACGGGATGCGTATAGTACGTTAAAAATATGTACTTGTTTTATTTGGTAACCTTCTTGAAAAAATTCGACCACTTATAATTTTTTATTAATTTCTTTTTTATAATTAATATTCTCAATAATACGGATAAAATACGGGAAAAATACTTGTATTATTATTAAATTTTAGAAAATACATGTATTATTTGGAAATAATATGTACGGACGCATATAATACGCGAATAATACATCCAAGGTAAAAAATACGTATATTTTACCGTATCTTTGAAACCAATATGGAAAGTGAAAGTATTTTTAAAAAATACGTACAAATGCGTATAATACATCAAAAGTAAAAAATATACATATTTTACCGTATCTTTCAAACCAATACGGAAAGCGAAAGTATTTTTAAAAAATACGTACAAATGCGTATAATACATCAAAGGTAAAAAATATACGTATTTTACCGTATCTTTCAAATTAATACGGAAAGCGAAAGTATTTTAAAAAATACGTGCAAACCCGTATAATATATCAAAGGTAAAAAATATACGTATTTTACCGTATTTTTCAAACTAATTCGAAAAATGGAAGTATTTTTGAAAAATACGTACGGACGCGTATAATACACGTATTTTTCAACTATGGTGGGCACCACAAAAAGAGAGCTTGATAGAGGCTAAAGGGCTAGCTAAAGGGCTAAAGGTAGCCACCTCCCAAGCCCTTTGACCCCCTTGATAGCCCTTTGGCCATTTAGCCCACTCATTGCTAAAGATGGTTTTTTACAAAAAAAGAAGGCTAATAGTGTTTAGGGTACCCCTAAAGTCCATTGCTAGAGATGGTCTAATAGGATTCGGGTTCGGGCTAAAATATGAAACCTGACGGGTACCCGAACCCGACCCCGACATAATTTATTTTTAATATATATATATATATAGTAAATAATATTTACTAACCCAGCAGCCTCCAAACCCGCCTCCAATATCCCATCTCCAGACTCCTCCAAACTCGACAAAATCGCCATCGACCTCGACAAACCTAGCTCCCCAACCCCGACCCCTAAATTTCCGCCGTCGACCTCAACAAACCCGACAAACCCATCCCTGTTCGACAACTCCAACCCCAAATTTCCGCCGTCGACTTCGACAAATCTGACAAACCCAACTCCCTACAATCGACCTCGACCCCAAAAACCCACCGATCCTGACTCACAGCCTCCGTGCGACCTCCACAACCTCGACCCCGACCCCAACCCCAAATTTCCATCGCCAGCAGCCATTCGATCGTTCCCAAATTTAGTCGGCAAGCACATCGTCTCCAACCGACCTTGCCGTGAACGACGGGCTAGTCTGGGACAACGGCACGCCGTTTCCGAAGCTCTGCACCGTCGGAATCGAGGGTTGATCGACCTCGCCGCCGAATGGACCTGTTTTTGTTGGGATTTTTGATTTAATCGCTTCTGGTTTTGCTTTGATTGTGTTGGGGTTTGTTCCGGTGTTGATTTTTGATAGATCTATGGACTTTGCTCATGGGTTTTGGCTGGGAATTCCAGTGGAGGTTGGCCGAGAAGAATAGGGAGAATCATTAGTCGGGATTTCACCCACCCGACCCGAAAAATACCCGATGGGGTCGGGGTACCCGATCGTCGGGACCCGAAGCTTATCGAGGTCGGGATCGAGGTGGAAGACGCTTGCCCGAGCGGGTGTCGGGTCGGAAGTCGGGGTGGGGGTTTTCGGGTCGGGACCCAACCCGATTCCAGCCCTAGTTTAAACACATCTGAATAGAGTCAAGTTAAAAAATTGATTTTAAATTATTTTAACAAATAGTCACGTGTCAATTTTTGGTTGGCAAAGTGCACCACATAGCACTGCCACGTGGCATGCCGGTCATACCCAATAATTTCTCCATTTTCCCCTTCACATTAGAAAATCATACATCTTTTTCCTTTAAATTTTTTCACTCTACTTTTTTCCTCTTATTTTTTTCCCTCATATTGTTTTTCCTATTAAAGATAGAATTGATCAGAAATTGAAACCTCGTGAAAAGAATCGTTGGCATGTGATTAGAGTGATGAAAATGGTGAATCGGGCATCTCCACCATCTTCAGACCTTTAAGCGTCAACAACGCAACCGCGAGCAAGGCAAAAGCATATTCGGCCTACAAAATCAATAGAAAAATTCTATCGCAACTTAATTTTGAGAAATCAGACAAGTTTTGGGTGAAAAATGGAAAATTTTGGGAGAAAGAAAAACTGGATGTGAGAGACAAGAAAGTGAAGGTCGCATGAGAACAGGAGAGGCAACGAATCTCAACAATGGTGAGAGTAGTGTGGCAGTTGAGAGGAGTGACAACAGATTGGACAACTCAAACTCAACCCACCTGTCAGCTAAATGCTGGATGGCAAAATCGCAATTTCTATGAACAGTCTATGAACCATAATTTGGAATTCATAGTATAGATAATTCAAAATATGATATAGACACAAATAGGGGTGGATTCGGTTCCGTTACCATACCTAAAATCTGGTTACCAATACCGAATATTTACCAAATGTAAGAAATTTTCAATACCATTACCGTACCTAAATTTTCGGTTATCGATATTCCGGTTCGGTAAAATTCGGTTCGGATCTGGTCATTATTGACCATTTACCGGATTTATTCGTGAATATTTTTTGGGCAAATTACAATTACGTACCTTGTGGTTTAGGTCAAATTTCAAAATGATACATGTATTTTTTTCTTGCATTTTAGTACCCTGTACTTTCAAATCTTTACAGCTATGTTCCACCATTTGTCGAATCGTCAATTTTAGGCTTTTTAATGATGATATGAATGATGTGGAGCCCACATAGTCACTCTTCTCTGTCATCTGTGGTCTACAGTGCATGGTACAAGTACATTGAGTAGCTTCGAGTCATTGGAGAATGCAACTTTTATTAGTTTTGACACCATAATTTTTGCTTTTGGATATACACAATTCATTACCCAAACACTAGTTAATCGGACCCACATAGTCCACATCATCATTAAGTAGCCAAAAATTGATGGTTCGACAAATCGTGGAACACAATTGGAAGGATTTGAAGGTACAAATATCATTTTAAAATTTGACCCAAACCACATGGTACATAATTGTAATTTGCCCATATTTTTTTTGTTCTCATAACTATTTCTTCATAAATTTTAACAAAAAAAGATACTTACTAGTCTCCAACTTGCAATTTATACATTGTTGTTCACAGATTTAGCAATGTACCCAAGTTATAAAATCAAACTTCAAATTCAACAATGTAAACAAGCAACACAATCAAAAAGTCTTACACAACCAAAGTTAAGTTACAAAAACATCAAATTTGATTAGAGTTTTTTTTCCTTAATTCAAGAGGTGAAAGGAGAAGATCATCAATGTCTAAGTGAAGTAGAGGAAGCACCATGAGCTTTAGATGGTGAAGTTGAAGATGAACCATGTATAGGAGGAACAGACCTGGAAGTAGAAACTCTTGGAGTTGAAGAAGTAAGTGAAGATATTGTAGAACTACTAGGTTGAGGAGAAGGAGGAGGCATTTATGGTTGAGTATTAAACCAATCTACATATAAGTTGGTTGTCGATTTCTTTTTTTTTTTCTTTTCTTTTTTTGTTTGGGTGAGAATTAGTTCTCATATATAATACATATGATATATTAGTGTTCTATTCTAATTTACATTAACATATTTATATAAATTATTCATATATATTGTATATATATTTATAAAATAAATAAAATTAGTACTGGTAATTCGGTTTCGGTATACCAATTTTTAAGAGTATGATACCGTTTACCATATCGGATTATTCGATTCGATACAAAAATTGAAATTTTAATTTGGTAAAATTTTGGTTCTGTTTCGATCCGATTCAGAACGGTTTTTAGTTTTCAGTATGAAAATGCCAGCTCTAAACACAAATGTCATATTCCCACGGAAAAGCGATGTCAATTGATTCCAATCTGGCAAGCGTTGCATTGCATACTTGGGTCATGTCAATGCAGGACTTTCTAGGAAGGGGTGACGAGCAGGTGGCCGACATGGTGAGTATATAATATTCAGACGCGGTTGCAATGGTCCAATCTGGTGTGCGTATCCTTGTATCAATTTTTTTTTTTTTTTGGCTCATCCGTGGATCTTTTCAATGCAGGACTTTCTAGGAAGAGGGGACCTTCTATTTTATATGGCAACCGGCTGGAGACAGATGGCAATTTTTGTAAGGGGACTGGTCAATGATTTTGATTAAGGAAACTTACTCTACGGTTGTCTAGACAATGCGAAAAGAATACAAAGGCTAGAACAGCCTGGCATAATACTACGCGGTGATTACCTTTATATGAATAGCCTGTCTTCGATTCTTGATCAAAGGCTAGAACCACTGATCATGGGGTTTATTCCTTCAAAGTATGTTTCATGTTTCCTGTGTCCATAGAGGAAAATCACTAGATAACCAAAATCGGGCCTTTCCAGAAGAATTATGCCGTCGCTTTTCCCTGGATGAAATCAAGGCAGCAACTCGATGTTTCGATGATAGCTTATTTGTTTGTCAGGGTTACTTTGGCAAAGTGTATAAAGGGTATGTCAATGTCGACAAGATAAGTACAGACGTGGTTGCAATCAAGTGCCTTTCGGGAGATTCAGTTAGTTTGAGCGTGCGCGTGTTCAGGGCGGAGGTGCAGTTACTATGTCAGCTGCGCCACCCTAACCTGATTTCTCTCGTTGGATTCTGTGAAGAAGAAGGAGAGTACATCATTGTTTACAAATACATGCCTAATTCCCTCTCCAGTTACCTTTACCCCAATAATGGCACGAATCCTCAGGACAGACGTCCACTACTTTGGAAGCAAAGATTGGAAATATGTATTTCGACAGCAAGCGCAATTCACCACCTCCACACAGGGGTTAAGTATACTATCATCCACCGGAATGTGAGAAGTGGGAATATCCTGCTGGACGACAGCTTGAAGCCTAAGCTTTCCAGCCTTTCCCTGTCCGCGATGGGTCCTCGTAGTATGTCAAATGCATTAACCAAAATAATGGATACAGATATAATTGGTGTAATTGGCTACATAGATCCAGAGTATGCTTCTTTTGGCAAACTAAGCCAAAAGTCTGATGTGTACTCATTTGGGAGAGTGCTAACTGAAGTACTGTGTGGGAAACAAATATCAATAGTCCAAGAAGAATACACAGAAAGGTATGATCATGTTACGAGTAGTACCTTACTTGATATTTTGGATCCGTTTCTGGTCGGAAGAGTAGCACCAGATAGCTTGAAAAGGTTTATAAACATAGTTGCTAGATGTGTGCGTGCCACGGGAGTTGAACGACCCACAATGGGTGAAGTGCAGGTGGAGCTTGAGTATGCACTCGCGCTGCAGGAGAGAGCAGACACTGACAAAGAGAGGGACGCGGCTAATAATTCTTCTATTGATTATGCTGGTGGCTACACCTATAATGACGAGGCATTATTTCGTGAAATTCATGATATTTTTTCGTTCGAGAAATCGCCATCTCCTTCCAGCGTTGATGTATCACCTTTACCACCTATGTCACCATTCTCCCTTTCTTTCTCGTCATGTGATGAACGTAGGTGAGATACGTACTGTTGCATCTGATGATGAGCAATCAACTGCTCCATAGGAATTACCAGCTCAAGCGCTGGCTCTAGAACTATTAATTGAATTTGTTATAGGTAGTTATTTTGTGAAGAAAGATGTCAAGCTTTAGTTATGTTTTAAAGCAATGAATAATGTTCAGTTCAGTTCATTTCTTTATCACTTTTTGTCATGCTGAGCATATAAGAGTATGTAATATAATTGTTAAAATATGAGAATTGTGGGTTAAAATTCGATAATCATTCGTGGTTATGTATTGGTATGTATAGGCTCACAACAGAGAAATCAAAGGCTTTTTTTGCCCAGATTAATTATATACAAAATATACATAAAATGGAAAATTGTAATTGATGGTGAATTTATCTTCTTGATTTCTGAAAAATGAAGCCTCAAAAACTGCCAGGATATATGTGTAGGATTTGCTGATTCCTGAGAAGTGATGCCACAGATCATGGGAATTGAGCGAGTCAAATTCCTTCCATTAACAGCCAAATACTACCATGTTATATCTCATTATCTTAGTAGATGCACATAGTACCATACGGTGATTGAATATTTATAAAACGACTGCAAACATCTCATATTTGCTCAACTCAGTGGTCATACATTTTTTTTTTGGGGACCAACTCAGTGGTCATACTAGGTGGCAGACACATTAAAATCTAAAATCATATAATTCTGTATAGATGCAAAAACCCTGTTTGTTCTTTACCCAGTGATTCCTTCTTTAGAAAAGACACACAATATAACAAAGAACCATGAGAAACACACCATACCAGCACAAACAATCGATTAAGTTTTAACCATATAGGGTGGCCACGTACGTTAACATTTCGAAGTACTTAATCACATGGATACTACATATTTGTTTAATATACTCGATGGCAGAGCAGCAGATATTTGGGTACTTTACACATTCGGTACAACTTTTTTTTTTTTTTTGGGTATCTATGGTAAGAATCTTGAACAATGATCATCAAGGAGAGGCTGCAGGGTGGCGGCTTATCTACACAAGATTTTTACAAAGGGAACTAGAGAATCACCCATTCGGTTTCACAAAAATTAGGAGCTGGTGATTTCTTTGACTCCTCTGCATTAATAGAATGCAATACACTGTCTTCACATTCGACATACGATTTGTCGTCATCTCCATACCATAATGCAAGCTGCTCATATTCTTGCTTCCTCGCTGATCTAGCATCACAAAGCTCTTGCTAGATTGAAAGAAAAGGCAAAACTCATGACTATGCGGTGATTACCTTCATACCAACAGCTTGTCTTCAACTCTTGATCAAACTTATCTATTGAATGATGTTGTGTAGTGGTTGAATGTCATAGCTTCATGGCTAGTTGTTATAGCTTAGCTTCATAAGTCTTCTTTTCCCTTCTTTCAAGCATAGTGTAGTATGGCTGGTATTAAGAGGGTTGTTGTAGTAGTTGACTGTTCCATACTTTCTTCCTTCTATTTATTTCAGTTCATTGTAAATCTTTACACCCAAAAATCAATATGCTTCTTTTATCAAATTTCCACATGGTATCAGAGCAGGAATCCAAAATGGCCTGCCTCTGAGTTTTTCCATATTTTGCTTCCTAAATTCTACTCAAGAATGGCTGAAGTCAATCCTTTTAGTTCAGAGACTGAGAGTTCTTCAACTCCTTCCTATTCGGGTGTTTCTGAGGTTGATGTCAACCCAAATCAGCGGCTTTGTTCTGTATTGTTGAATGAGTTCAACTATCTTCCTTGGTCAAGAGCAGTTACACTTGCTCTTGGTGGAAGATTCAAACTTGGATTCATCAAAGGGAGCATATAAGTTCCTGAATTCTCTTCCCCTGCGTATGAAGCTTGGTTGTGCAAGGATCAACTTGTTATGTCTCTGCTCCTTAATTCCATGGAGCAAAGGGTGTCTGACATCTTCAGTTTCTCTGAATCTTCCTTGTCTCTATGGAATGCAGTCAAAGAAATGTATGACAATCAAAATAATTCTGCTCGTATTTTTCAGCTCAAGAAAGATATTGCTAGTCTTCAACAAGAAGGTAAGGCTTTTGTTCAACACCTTGGTAGCATGAAAGGTATGTGGAATGAACTAAATGTATATCGGCCACATACCACTAATGCTGCTGTGTTGCTAAAGAGAGACCTGAAGAAGACAAGATTTTTCAGTTGCTGGCAAGCCTAACTTCAGAATATGAAGATCTCCACAGCCACATCTTAATGAATACAGACCTCCCATCATTGACCAATGTTTGTGCCATTATTCAAAGAGAAGAAATTCGTAGAAAGGTAATGAATGTGGAGACAAAGGCAAGTATGTCTTAATCTAGAGCTTATGTGTCCAACCATAAGCAGTATGAAGAGAAGGTTTACAAGGGCAAGAGGCCAGATTTGAAATGCACTTATTGCAACAATATTGGGCATGTGAGAGATAAATGTTGGATTTTACATCCAGAATTGAAACCAAGGTTTGAAAAAGATCATAAGACTTCAAAAGATCATAAGGGGTTTCAGAAAGGTCCACAGAATCATAATCACAAAGCAAGCCATGCAGCTATTGCTTCTACTGAGGGGTTGTTGAATTTTATTGCAAATCCAGTTGCCTTGATTAATGAATTTACAGCTTATCTCCTGAAGAAGATAGGGAGTGGTGAAGCTGAA
Source organism: Spiraea crenata (assembly GCA_033992175.1). NCBI lineage: Eukaryota > Viridiplantae > Streptophyta > Magnoliopsida > Rosales > Rosaceae > Spiraea > Spiraea crenata. The sequence continues at coordinate 235,311 of JAVBHV010000033.1, read as the reverse complement.
GGCATGACCGGTGCTGAAAATAACAATCACACTGCTCTTCTAGGCAAGTTTGCAGGATTTCTTGCAGAAACTGATGGATTATCTCATGAAGAGATTCCAGGTATCTTAAATGCTTTTTCAACTGCTCTCAATGTTAATCTTGTGCATGATTTTTGAGTCATAGATTCAGGTGCCACTGATCACATGACAAATCAAACTACAAACTTGTATGATTTTGAGAAATTTCCAAAACCTTCACAAGTTTCTGTTGGCAATGGTAGAGGTGCTTCAATTTTGGGTAGAGGAAAGATAACGTTAATCTGAGAAAATGTTGAGTCCGTAGCTTTATATGTTCCTTCTTTTCCTTTTCAACTCTTGTCAGTTGGAAGAATCACTGACTCTCTACACTGTCTTGCAATCTTCTCTCCTCATAATGTTATTTTTCAGGACCTAGCCACCAAGAAGCTGATTGGTGAAGGTTTCTACTTGAATGGATTGTATTATCTATCAAAGGACTTTAAAATTCCAAAGGGTTTTCAAGTCAGCTCCAGCCTAGCTCAAGACCATCTTTTGTGGCACCAACGTCTAGCACATCCCTCAGAACCTGTTTTGTCCACCATGTTTCCCAGTTTATGTAAAGCACCTATCAAATGTGAAACATGTCATTTGTCCAAATTTGCTAGATTGTCGTTTAATTCCTCCATGTCTAGAGCTAGTAAGCTTTTTGAAATTGTACATTCTGATGTTTGGGGTCCAGCACTCCTTGAATCCTTTGGTGGCTACAAGTATTTTGTTACTTTTGTTGATGATTTCTCAAGAATTACTTGGTTGTATCTCTTAAAGTTCAAAAGTGAAGTTGTGAATGTTTTCAAAGATTTTCATAATCTTGTCATGAATCAGTTTTCTTCACAAATTCAAATCCTAAGATCAGATAATGGCACTGAATACATGTCAACTATCATGTCACAATACCTGAGTGCACATGGCATTATGCATCAAACACGCTGTGCTAGTACACCTCAACAAAATGGGGTAGATGAAACGAAAAATAGAGATCTACTTGAAAAAAAAAAAAAAGAGCACTGATGTTTCAAATGAATGTTCCAAAGAAATTTTGGTCTCAAGGAGTGCTTACTGCCACATATCTCATTAACAGGTTGCCTAGTAGGGTTTAGACTCAGAATCTCCTCATGAGGTTATGAAAGGTCAAAAACTAAATCTGTCACACCTAAGAGTGTTTGGATGTACTTGTTATGCACATATACAATCACTCCATCGAGATAAGCTAGATCCAAGGGCTGCTAAATGTGTTTTCTTAGGGTACTCTTCCACTCAAAAAGGGTACAAATGCTATAATCCTAGAACTAAGAAGCTTTTTGTGTCAAGAGATGTTAAGTTTGATGAGAACAAGCCATATTTCAGCAAGCCATCAGAGAGCTCTAGTCAAGGGGAGAATTTTCTTGATTTCTTACCCTTGCCAAAACCCATTGCAAGCACAGATTGTACTTCCTCAGTGTTTCCCAACTCTGATACATCAGTCATTGAAAATGCTAATGTGATCACTGAAGAAGTTGAAGTCTTAGAGGTTCAAGTGAACCCCAATGATGTGCCAATCCATGTTGATGCTACAGAACATTCCTCCCTAACTCCAGCTCCACCTAGAAGAAATCCTTCTTGTGATCGACATCCACCATCAAGGCTGCAGGATTATGTTACCTATACTGCAAGGTATCCAGTCCATAATTTCATACATTATCACAAACTCTCACCATCTCATGCTGCTTTCCTCAGTCAGATATCCAGTAAGAGTGAGCCAAGAAGTTTTCAGGAGGCTAATCTTCAAGCGGTGTGGAGGCAAGCAATGGAAGAAGAATTGCAAGCTTTGGACGCTAATAAAACATGGAGTATTGTCAAACTTCCAAAGGGAAAAAAGCTAGTAGGCAGCAGGTGGATTTATAAGACAAAATTTCATTCTGATGGTTCCATTGAAAGCCACAAGGCAAGAGTGGTGGCTCAAGGTTTTACTCAAACATTTGGGATTGATTATAAAGAAACATTTGCTCCTGTTGCTAAGATGAATACAATGAGGGTTTTATTATCTGTTGCAGTGAGTCATGCATGGCCATTATATCAAATGGATGTGAAAAATGCATTCTTGCATGGTGAGCTTGAAGAGGAAGTCTATATGAGATTGCCCCTGGTCATCCACAAATAAATGACTCTGATATGGTTTGCAGACTTCACAAATCCATTTATGGATTGAAGCAATCTCCTCGTGCCTGGTATGCCAAGTTGAGCTCAGTGCTTGAAGCAGTTGGTTTCAAGAGAAGCAATGATGATTCATCTCTTTTTGTTCGAATTGGATCTGCTGGAAGGTTAGTTGTTCTTATCTATGTTGATGATATTATCATCACAGGTGATAATAGTGATGAGATTAATACACTTATGTCTTCCCTTCATCAGAAATTTGCCATTAAAGACTTGGGAGTATTAAAATATTTTCTTGGGATTGAAATGGCCACCTCTCAGAAGGGACTATTTTTAAATCAAAGAAAGTATGTGCTTGACTTGCTTCAAGAAGCTAAGATGCTGGACTGCAAACCAGCGAGAACACCTTTGGCCAGTAAACTGAAGTTGGATTTGGAAGGAGAGCCTCTAAGTAATCTCAGTTACTATCAAAGATTAGTTGGTAAACTCATTTACCTCACTTTTAAAAGACATGATCTCACTTATGCAGTCAGCTTAGTGAGTCAATTCATGGATGTTGTTGTAAGCTCCTAACTGAGCATTTGTTTTATGTATTAGCTTGAGTGGTTGTAATCTGGTGAGGAGTGTGTAGTGAGTAGTTAGTTATGCTGGAATGTAATTGGTGTAGATGATCTCATAGGATCATGGACCACAAGTGCACGTGGAGCTCATAGGCTCTGATGCTTTCTGTGTACAGCTGTTATATCAGCAAATGAATTCTTATATATGAAAGAAAACACGCACAATTCATGTGTGTGTGAGATTTTACAGAAACTCACTCTCCCTTCTCTCTACAATATTTCTTCTTCTACAAGTTCTTTATCTCTCAAAAACTACCAACAAAAACACTACAAACAATCCCAGAAAATACACATAAACACTGCTTAAACACCAACATGGTATCTAGAGCTTAGTTCGATCACGAGCTGGGCGTCAAATCTGTGAAGTTTGAGAGAATCCAACGTGAAAACTCTCAAGTAGTAGATCTGAGCTAGATGGCTGGATCTGGAGGTGGTGAGCTGAAGACACCTGTGTTTGATGGCACAGAGTTTGAGTTCTGGAAAGTCAGGATGATTACTATCTTCAAGTCGCATGGGATCTGGAAACTTGTTGACAAAGGAATCAAAATTCCAGAAAAGAAGAAGAAGCAGAGAAGGAGGTCTGATGGAGATTCATCCTCATCTTCATCAGAAGAGGAAGATAATGAGTATGATGCTTACCTGGAGGAGCAGATGATGAAGGATGCCAAGGCACTCTGCATAATCCAAGGTGCTGTGTCGAAGGAGATCTTCCCTAGATTAATCAACCAAGACACCTCAAAAGGAGCTTGGGATCTGTTGCAGAAGGAGTTCAGAGGTGATGAACAAGCAAGGTCAGTTAAACTACAAAGCCTACGCAGAGAGTTTGAGTACATGAGAATGAGAGATAATGAAACATTATCTGATTATCTGACGAGGCTATTTGATCTAATCAACCAAATGAAAACTTATGGTGAAAACCTTACTCATCAAAGAGAAGTGCAGAAAGTTTTAATCAGTTTGTCAAGAGTATATGATCCAATATGTGTTGTGATAGAGAGAACATCAGATCTGAACACTGTTACAGTGCAAGAAGTTGTTGGATCTCTGAAGAGTTATGAACAGAGACTAAATCGACATGCTGAGGAAACTATGGGGACTGAGAAGGCTTTTACTAGCATGAGTTTGAATGAAAACAGGTCAAACTCACAGGGAAACTCCAGCAAGTCCAAGAAGGGTTGGAATGGGAAGTCTAAGAAAGCAGAAAACAGGCCACAGCAGAATGAGAAGCATCATGAAAATGCAGACACAAATAAGGAGAAATGCAAACATTGTGAGAAGCTGCATTATGGAGAATGCTGGTTCAAAGGGAAGGTTAAATGCAGAAATTGTAACAAGTTTGGTCATATAGCAAGGGATTGCAATCAACCAAAGAAGAATCAGATAGCAAACTATGCAAATAAGGAACCAGATACTGCTATGATGTTCTATGCATGTCACAAGGCCACTTTGCAACAGAACTGTGGTACTTGGTATCTTGATAGTGCATGCAGCAACCATATGACTAGCAATACCTCATTGCTTCTCAAAATAGATAGAACAATAAAGTGCAAAGTTAAAATGGGAAATGGAAGCCTCGTGGAGTCAATTGGAAAGGGAATTCTTGTTGTGGAAACTAAAAGAGGTACAAGGCACATTCCAGAAGTGATGATAGTGCCAGGACTTGATGAAAACCTACTGAGTGTTGGTCAGATGATTGAGCATGGGTATTGGCTGTTATTTGGAGATTTTATGGCAAGCATATTTACTGATAGGGCCCTGCAAGATCATGTGGCTACTGTGCAAATGAAGGGCAATAGATGTTTTCCACTAGAGTTTAAATCTGTGGACCACATGATAGCAAATAAGGCTACCATAACTGACAGCGCATGGAAATGGCACAGAAGACTTGGCCATTTGAACTATTCTAGTCTGAAGATGCTGCAAGACAAGGAAATGGTCCATGGCTTGCCTCACTTATCAGAGTGTGATCATGTGTGTGAAGGGTGTGCAACTGGGAAAGCTCACAGAGAAGCATTCAGCAGAGAAAAGACTTGGAGAGCATCACAGCTGCTGGAATTGGTACACACAGATGTATGTGGACCAATGACAGAAACTATTGGGGGAAACAAGTATTTTCTCACTTTTATTGATGACAAATCAAGAATGTGTTGGGTTTACTTTCTCAGGAATAAATCAGATGTGTTTGGAGTATTCAAGAAGTTCAAGGCCATGGTTGAACTGCAATCTGGTTTTCAGCTAAAGAAACTGAGAAGTGACAGAGGAGGTGAGTATACATCACAAGAATTTGAAAAATTCTGTGATGATGTAGGTATACAAAAGCAGCTTACAGTGGCCTATTCCCCACAGCAAAATGGAGTTGCTGAGAGGAAGAATAGGACCATAGTTGAGATGGCAAGAACTCTCTTATATGAGAAGAAGCTTCCACTGAAATTCTGGGGAGAAGCAGTTAACACTGCTGTGTATTTGCTAAACAGGTGTCCAACGAAGAGCTTGGAGGAAAGGACACCTTTTGAGGCCTTCAGTGGAAGAAAACCAGGTGTAAAACACCTGAGGATCTTTGGTTGTGTATGCTATATACACATACCAACTCAGTTGAGGCAGAAATTGGATGAAACTGGTCAGAAGGGAGTATTTATGGGCTATGGAACAAGGGAAAAAGGCTACAGAGTGTTTGATCTGAAGAAGAACATGATTGTGGTTGCTAGAAGTGTTACATTTGATGAAGGATCACTGATGAACTGGGAAACAATGGAGACTCAGACAGTGATACTACCATGGACTGAATCAAATGAGCCTTCTAACATTACTGAGATTGAAGATTCTACTGAAGCTAGTCCTGCAGCTCATATTACAGATCCAAATACTCCCAGTACTAGTTCAAGACCTACTGGTACTACTGAAGGAGGTCTCAAACTCTCTGAGACCTATGATGACACCCCTAAGAAGTGGAAGAACTTAAATGAAGTGTTTGCTCACTGCAGAATGAGCATTATAGATCCTGAGAGTTATACTGAAGCAGCTAAAGATGAAGCATGGAAAGTAGCTATGCAAGAGGAGATTCGGATGATTGAGAAAAACCAGACTTGGGAGTTGGTTAACAGACCAACTAATAAACCAGTAGTGGGAGTTAAATGGATTTTCAAAACTAAATTGAATATGGATGGTTCAATTCAGAAGCTAAAGGCAAGACTGGTTGCAAAGGGGTATACACAGAAGCCTGGGGTAGATTTCAATGAGACCTTTGCACCAGTTGCCAGACTAGACACTATAAGGACTCTAATTGCTCTTGCTGCACAGAGAGGCTGGAAACTGTTTCAACTTGATGTTAAATCAGCTTTCCTAAATGGTGTTCTAGAAGAAGAAGTGTATGTGGATCAGCCGGATGGATTTGTGATTCAAAATGAGGAGGCTAAGGTTTACAAATTGAAGAAAGCTTTATATGGTTTGAAACAAGCTCCCAGAGCTTGGTATTCAAACATTGATGCTTACTTGTTGAGCTGTGAGTTTAAGAAAAGTCCTAGTGAAGCTACTCTATATGTCAAGCACAGAGAAGGGTTTGGAACACTCATAGTGTCCATTTATGTGGACGATATAGTTTACACAGGAAATTCTGCAGAAATGATTGAAGAATTCAAAACTGAGATGATGAGTAGGTATGAGATGTCTGATCTCAGGGTTACTTCATCACTTTCTGGGGATTGGAGTGATTCAGAAAGAAGAGAGTATCTTCATTCACCAGAAAAAGTATGCTCTTAGCTTACTTGACAAGTTTGGCCTCAAGGATTGCAAACCTCTCACCATACCTTTATCCCCTACTGATAAGCTAAGAAGAGAAGATGGGAGTGGAGCTGCAGATGAAGAGAAATTCAGGAAAATTGTTGGGAGTCTATTGTACTTGACAGCAACAAGGCCAGACATCATGTTCTCAGCATGTATGTTGGCCAGATTCATGCACAATCCATCTAAGAAACATCTTGGAACTGCAATGAGGGTGTTAAGATATGTTCAGGGCACTGTGGACTATGGTTTGAGCTACAAGAAGGGAGGTTCTGCTCTACTTATTGGGTTCTGTGACAGTGACTGGAGTGGAGATGAGGAAGATATGAAGTCCACCTCAGGTTATGCTTTCAGCTTTGGCAGTGGAGCATTTTCCTGGGCTTCAGTGAAGCAGCAAAGTGTTGCCCTCTCCACTGCAGAGGCTGAATATATGAGTGCTGCAGAAGCAACTACTCAAGCCATCTGGCTTAGGTTTGTACTGCAGGACTTTGGTGAAGAATTGATAGAACCTACAACTCTAATGTGTGATAACACATCTGCTATAGCTATGGCTAAGAACCCTGTGTTTCACCAGAGGTCCAAGCACATCAAGAGGAAGTTCCACTTCATCAGAGATGCAATCCAAGATGGAACAATCGAGCTACAATACTGCACAAGTGAAGAACAGCTTGCTGACATCTTCACCAAGGCATTGGCCAAGGACAGGTTCAACTACCTAAGACTCAAGCTAGGGGTAATCTCAGTTAAAAGCTTAGAAGGGAGTGTTGTTGTAAGCTCCTAACTGAGCATTTGTTTTATGTATTAGCTTGAGTGGTTGTAATCTGGTGAGGAGTGTGTAGTGAGTAGTTAGTTATGCTGGAATGTAATTGGTGTAGATGATCTCATAGGATCATGGACCACAAGTGCACGTGGAGCTCATAGGCTCTGATGCTTTCTGTGTACAGCTGTTATATCAGCAAATGAATTCTTATATATGAAAGAAAACACGCACAATTCATGTGTGTGTGAGATTTTACAGAAACTCACTCTCCCTTCTCTCTACAATATTTCTTCTTCTACAAGTTCTTTATCTCTCAAAAACTACCAACAAAAACACTACAAACAATCCCAGAAAATACACATAAACACTGCTTAAACACCAACAATGGATGCTCCAACTGTGGCACATTTACATGTTGTTAAAAGATTTCTTTGGTATCTCAAAGGTTCTATTGGTAGAGGAATTCTCATGCAAAACAATGGTAACACTCAGATTATGGGCTACACTGATGCTGATTGGGCAGGCAATGCCCTTGATAGAAAATCAACCACTGGATACTGCACGTTTGTTGGAGGAAATCTTGTTACTTGGAAGAGCAAAAAAGCAAAATGTCATTGCACGTTCTAGTGCAGAAGCAGAATATAGGGCAATGGCTTCCACTGCTTGTGAGCTTGTATGGCTAAAGGGTCTTCTCTCAGATTTGGGGTTTCACTGCAGCAAACCTATGTCCCTTTTCTGTGACAATCAAGCAGCGATACACATTGCATCGAATCCAGTGTTTCATGAAAGAACAAAGCATATTGAAGTTGACTATCATTACTTTCGTGAGCAAGTTCAGTCCAAAGTGATTCAAGCAACTTATACTCGTAGCTCTGATCATATAGCTGATATCTTCACCAAGGCATTAGCCTCAGGGCAGTTTCAACGATTGCTTTCAATGCTTGGATCAATGAATCTTCTTGATCCAGCTTGAAGGGGAGTATTGAATGATGTTGTGTAGTGGTTGAATGTCATAGTTTCATGGCTAGTTGTTATAGCTTAGCTTCATAAGTCTTCTTTTCCCTTCTTTCACGCATAGTGTAGTATGGCTGGTATTAAGAGGGTTGTTGTAGTAGTTGACTGTTCCATTCTTTCTTCCTTCTATTTATTTCAGTTCATTGTAAATCTTTACACCCAAAAATCAATATACTTCTTTTATCAAATTTCCACATTATCCCATTTTAATATGAACCATCAATTTAATGCCCCCGATAATGCCCCTCTTTTATGTAATTTGGGATAAGTAATGTCAGATTAATGGTTGGAAGATGGTGGGTTTATGATTGTTGAGAAATCGATTTAATGAATATAAAGAATATATGAATCGATGGTAGTGGCCCTTGTTGGCCGGAAGAAAAGAAAAACAAAAAGCAGTGGCAGTCGTGGCCGTCAATGGGGATGGGAGGGCGTTGCCGGCAACGATGAATTAGCAATTTCTTTATTTCTGTTTTTAACTTCTTATTGTTGTCGAATAAGAAATAGGGGATTCATCTTTGAATATGTGTTTAGTCTCTTGTATAGTGCTTGTATTTATAGTGGAGCAATCCTAATGTTTACCAACCCTAATAGGAATGAGCCTAACTATTAAATAGAATCCATATAAAATTCCTATTACTGAATACATTGAATGTAGACTGTATTCATACTTCTAGTTTACACAGTCATACTGGAATACAGTTTACAACACTTCCCCTTGAATGTGTAGAACTTAAGAACTAGTCGCATCAAATCTTCGTAGGCAGTTGATGAACTCATTGTGGTAGGCACTCGAGGATACGTATGTCCAAAAACGATCCATCTAGGGATATGCTAATACCAAAACCTTGCTAAGGAAAACCCAGTGCGAAAAAACCAAAGGGAAGGGAAAAAGTGAGCATGCGAATGTCGATACTTAAACAGTCATAGGTATGACCAACCCAACGCGGGTGCCTCGTTAAAAACCTTGTCAGGCAACAAAACTTGGCGGGAAAAAGTTGACATGTGCTAAGGGAAAAAGAGTACATTAAGGTCAAGGGAGTATAATTTCGTATACTTCCCCTGAAGTCGACCATGCTCCCCCTGAAGACTACATACACTTCAAATCTGACAATCGACGCAATCCGATTCCACGAAAGAGCTTCTGGAAAGTGGCCTTCGGCAGAGACTTGGTGAACAAATCTGCGAGGTTGTCTTGCGATTGAACTTGCGTGACTTCAATCTTCCGATGCTCTTGTTGCTGATGTGAGAAGAAAGACTTCGGCGCGATGTGCTTGGTGTTGTCTTGTTTGATATATCCTTTCTTAATCTAGTTGATACATGCGGCATTGTATTCGTAGATATTTGTTGGGACATCACTAACGAACGACAATCCGCTAGTTTGCCGAATATGCTCAATAACAGCTTGCAGCCAAATACACTCACGTGTGGCTTCATGAAGGGCGATGAGTTCGACATGATTCGAAGAAGTCACAACTAAGATCTTCTTTGTAGACCTCCAAGACATCGCAGTATTCCCTATGGTAAAGACATAACCAGTCTGGGAATGTGCCTTTTGCGGGTCTGATAAGTAACCTGCGTCGGCATAACTAACAAGGCAAGCATTACTCAGAGGATCAAGGGGGGATGATCCATCCTGAGATGCATAGGGATAGAATAAGCCCATATCCTCATTCCCTAAGGTAGTAGAATATGTCTTTAACACCAATCTAGTGGTGGCGTGTTGGCGCACAGCTATACCATGCTTGACAAATTCACAACAAACGAGATGTCCGGCCTAGTGCATTGAGCTAAGTACAATAAAGCGCTAATTGCACTTAGATATGGAACTTCTGGTTCCAATACCTCTGCATCATCCTCTTTAGGATGGAATGGGTCTCGTTTAGCATCTACCACTCGGACAACCATGGGTGTACTCAAAGGCTTCACTTTATCCTCATTAAAGCGTTGCAACACCTTGTGGGTGTAGTTTGACTGATAGACCAGAATACCATCAGCACAGTGCTCAAGCACAAGGCCTAGACGAAATCAAGTTTTCCCTAGGTCCTTCATCTCAAATTCCGATTTCAAGTGCAAGGCAGTAATATCAAGCTCTTCTGGAGTACTAATGAGATTCATGTCATCGACATAGACTGCAACTATCGCAAATCTGGAATGTGATTTCTTGATAAACACGCTGAGGCATAATTCGTTATTCACATATCTCTTATTGATCAAATATTCACTTAGATGGTTATACCACATCCACCCGGATTGTTTCATTCCGTAAAGTGAATGCCTCAACTGAATCGAGAGGATTTTCCGTGGTTTAGAACTATTTGACTTAACTTAAGTCCTTTTAAGACTCTCATCAATATCTCTGTATCAAGATCCCCATGGAGATATGCTATAACCACATTCATAAGCTGCATCTTCAGTTCTTGGGAAACTACCAAACTGATAAGGTAGTGGAACATTATTACGTCCATTACTCGTAATCAATGCCAAGGCCAATGAGAGAAGCCTTGCGTCATGAGGCATGCCTTACATTGCACTATTTCATTCTTCTCATTACACTTCCTTACGAATACCCACATGTAACCTACAGGGTTCACATTGGGGGTATAGACAATACTGGTCCAAACACCTTTCACTTTTAGTAAGGAATCTACTTCAACCTGCATTGTTTATTTCCATTTTGACCAATTAGTTTTATGTCGACATTCATCAACGGAACGCGGTTCGATATTTTCGCATTTTGTAGTATCAGTGGCCACTGCATAAGCAAATATATCATCGATGATTATCTCATTCCAATTCTACAACTCATCCAAAACTAGTATAATGGACAAAGATCTTCTGATTCTCAGGTGCAAGATCTGGGGTCTCCCCAGGGACGCCTCCCAGAACACTTCCAGAATCATCAACAATTTCATGAGTTGGATCGGTTGAGATAGCGATAGGATTTGGTTGTGCCATACTTCTCCTCTTCTAGGGAGTGAATCCTTCTAACCGATTAATCTGCCTCGTCTCTGGCCGACGACAGATGATTGGCTAGCCGCCGGTACATGCTGTCTTTCTAGGACAACACATCATTCTTACAGGCATGTTTGCAGCGGGTATATGTGATCTCGTCACTTTAGCTAGATCAGAGAGGGCGTCTGGCAGGCATGTGCAACACTCTGAAGATCTAAAAAATACATCGCACTTGCTTATCACACTATGCGGTGCGGGGATCAGGATGAGACAGAGTGGGTACAATCCACCCCAATTCGCGTCGTTCATCAGGAACATTGACGTTCTTATCTCCCCCTAACGGTGGGAAGACTATCTCATCAAAGTGACAATTCGCAAATATGCGAGAAAGAGATTGCCTGTGAATGGCTTGTAAAAGCACATAATGGAGGGGGATTCATAACTGACAGAGATTCCAAGCCTTTGTTGAGGACCCAATTCGGTACATTGTGGCGGCGCAATTGGCACACAACCTACAAACCCAAAAATGCGTAACGCCAAAAAGGGTTGGGTAGAGGTGGGCCTCAAGTGGAGTAATATGGCTACAAGTAGAATTGCATAGCCCCACACAGAAACAGGAAGCCTGGTGCTCATCATCAAGGTCCTCACGATTCACTAAAGACGCTTTATGAACGCTTCTGCGAGACTGTGGGAACATGGGGGATCATAATGTTCAACCGCAATCATAAGAGACGTGCAATAATCATCGAAAACCTTCGATATAAACTCTCCGGCATTATCCAGTCTTCTATACTTCAGAGGATAACCGGGGTGGTGAATCCTCAATATGGGCCAGGAGTTTAGCAAAAGTAGCATTTCGTGTGGACCATAGACATGTGACCAGCAAGTCGGTGCATCAACTAAAACCATAAAACTTTTAAATGGACCGCTTAGTGGTTGGACTTCTCCACAAACTTCCCCGTAAATCTGCTGTAGAAAAGAAGGAGATCATTAAATATCTTTGCAAGGGAAGGTAGAGTATACCACGTTCCCAATGAGCATGCTCGGCAAGGTGTATTTAAATACACAAGATCTTTATGAACATGGGGATACCCGTTGTGGTTACGGCGCATCCATTTCGACCAGGCACTAGGCCAAAATTGGATTTTTATAGCATTGAATTATAGCATTTTTTTTAAATGCTGTTAGTGGGCTTTGAAAACACTATAGGGAAAAGACTGCCGCACGCAGGCACGAGATTTACTGTAGAAACGCTGTATTGCATTAAAAGATTGGGCAGGCACGCGCGGGATAATAAAATTTTAGGGCATTTCTCTTTCATCAAAACAGATCTATCGGCTCCAAACCTCCACTCTCGCCTTTAAACTCCAAACCTCCAAAATCTCGCCTCCAACTATCGGCTCTCATCACCCAACCACTCTTTCTTCCTGAAAAAATTGACGCCTCTCTCTCATCTCAATGTGATTTCATCTCCTATTCCTGTGATTTCGTCTTAGCACTCTCTCAGGGTGAGTATATCTATGCCGCTTTCGTCTTTTTCTTTCATCGTCTTCGGTCTTCTCTTCGCTTACGTCTTTAATTTGAAGTAATATATAGTGGGTATGAGGCTAGGGTGGTGAAATTTCAATTTAGGGTTCAGATTAAGGGGTTTACAACAATGAATTTAATTTGGGTTTGATGCATGTGAATCGGCAGTGAGTTCCTATCGTTCCCGAGCATGACAAGTTCCTCAAAGCCATCCAGCTGTAAGAACGTCATTTCTTCTCAATTCTTCTCAAAGTTTTAAGTTTCGAGAAATTTGTCACGATGGTTTTAGTTTCGTTAACTCTTTGATTGATTGGGCATTCAATTCATAGTATTTGACGGCTGATTTGGTTGATTTGATTGTTGTTTTTGGTTCTCTCTTTAATTGCATAAACGAAGGGAGGGATGACAGTTTGACAAATTAACATATTCACGCGTGCATCCATGGAGACTTCCGGTATGATTTTTGTTTTTTGATTTTTAATCTCCAAAGTTCTCATTTGGTTCAGTATGCGGAGATTATCTGTACGAACATCACCTGGTGCGGTAATTGTAGCTTACTCATGTGCTACAAACAAATACTAAGTCAGTTTTTTGATATTCAATTTCAAAAATTGCATTTTATTTTATTTAGAAAGTGTAGATTCATAATCTGTCTTCTAACAGATAGTTTAACATTGTACTCAACTGGGGATGTAGTGAAACCATTGGTATGGGTCACCGATTTCGCTGTATGAGATTAAGCACTCTCTCTGTGCTCAGTTCAGTGTCTTGCAGAACTTCAACAAAACTTATTCTAGCTTTTGTTGTGGAATTGCAGGAATACTTGACTAACCTAGTGCAAGTGAAGGTGGGAAAAGTAAGTAGCCCTACAGCATATGCAACTTAGATTTTGAAGAAAATATCTGAGAGTGAGAAGGTTGGTTCACCCATTAGCATTATTTGTTGCTCTGTATGTTTTCTTGGCATGAATATGGGGTTTCTGGAGACTGCTTTTTAATTCCACTAATTGCTGCTTTTTAACTCCACTCATTGTTCAGCCACTTGTGTTTTCCACTGGATTCAGGAAACTCTTGCTAAACGCAGCGTGTGAACAATGTATCATTTGGTTTTTGTTTCCCATGTATGTATGTGGTTGTTGATGTTATTATTTGACAAGCATCTTCCGAAGATTATCTTCATTAGCTATATATTGGCATATGTGTCTGAGGCCCTTTATGGCCTCATTTTTAACACAAGAATGGTGCTATGTCTGTGTAGATTGATCGGATTTTGGCTTTCTCGGGTTGAAACTTCTGGCCATCCCTTGTTGAAAGGAAGGTACGATGTGCTCCATATATCATCATGACATTGATTATCATTTGTAGCTTATAATGAAAAGTTGTCTCCGCATAAGTAATTCATGTGCAAGTTTCCATTCATTTTGCCTTCTTGTTCTTTTAATCTCCATCCTATTAAGTACTTGAAATTTCTGTTCAAAGTCAATGTGTACATTTTTATTGCAAGATGCTATGAGACTGCTTTACACGCATCCTGGGGGCAAAAGTACTAATAAATGTGCTGTGACTTAGTTTTCTTAGAATTCTATTGCCAGACAAAGGCTTGCCGTTCAGATGGGAATGGGGCCGACTCTGTATCCTCAACGATTTGGAGAAATGGAATGTGATGTAAGCATAGTTACATTTGGTATGCTCATTGTTCTGAATCATTACTTTGACGACTGGTCTCATGTCTATCTGTTGTGAATTTTTCCATGTTGTAGTACTATATGAAGACATGCATATGCAAGTTTGGCGAACAATGCAAGTTCCATCACCCAATCAATAGGACTGCCCTGACGCTGCCAACAATTCAAATCCTGTTGTTAAGCTATCTCTTGCTGGATTAGCTAGGAGAGAGGTATGAATCCTTTTCTACTGAATGTGGGAGTTATTATCTGCTAGGATTAGCAAGGTTCAGGGTTTTTTGTATTTTTAAACAGGTGCTAGTATATTTGAAAAGGCTTGAAAAAGAACATGGTAGAAATTGGGGATTTAGTTATATGTGGACAAGTATTGAAATTTAAGGACAGTCACTTAAAAATCAAGGTATACACAACTGATGAACTTTTCCTTGCAGCACTCCTCAGATAAATACTTGGTCATCAGATTGGATTCATTTTATGGGGAGCGTAGATTGGGTTATCAGTTGCAGCTAGCATTGGACCTGCATGGTGATAGTACCATCTATGAAAAAGGTAAATATCATCCACTTGAATGATATAGATAGAAAACTTCGGAAAGGTGATTTGAACAACCAAAGTGAAAGGAAATAACTAACTTGCACCATAAGATCAAAGTGTAATCCAACCTTCTTTAGGATTCTGAAGTTTTTCTCGCAATATTGGTGGTGTTATTGTTCCTTCTAGCTAGAGCTTTTAGTATACTGGCATTTGACTTTCAATGTTGGAAGAGATCTAAGTTGAAATCCCCAATTCTTTTACTTACTTCTTAGCAGTCCAACCACACACACAAGTGGTATCATATGCAATTGAATGCCTATTCTGTATCTACCAATTGTATCATATGCAAGTACATAGATCATTACTGAAGATTATATTCATATATTGTTGGATTATCATATCTTTAACAGGACAAAAATTGGTGAAGAGTATGGGACCTCTATTTGATAATTTAGAAATTGAGTCATGCTTGTTACATGGGGACTTATGTAGCGGAAATATCAGCTCTGGCAAGAATGGAGAGCCAGTTATACTAGACCCCATGCTACTGTAAGTTAAAGGATTACAGCCTCATTCATATTTTTCAAATACATGTCCATTTGCACTCTCTGTGCATGCCATATTGTATTGTCTTTTGCTGGTTTTTATCGGTACACAATGTACTGTCTTTTGCCTTTTCAAATTCTTACATGATTATATTGTATATGCAGCTTTTAGAACAACTCAACATTGGAGGGCCCAGAACAGAAGCTGATAATGGCAACATCCCTCGCCTTTCATTTCTTCTAGCATTGCTTGTCAGGTTATCAATTAGTATTGTGTTTTTGGTTGAAAACTTGGAACAATATTATGTAAGCTAAATTGATCCTTGAATAAGTAGGATTGATGTATTTTGGAATGGTTTGTAATGCAAATGCTACTTCAAATGTCATTTTGTTTCATGGTTGGCATTTGTTGCTCAATATGAGATTACTTTATCATAAAAGCAATCTGTACAGCTCAGCTCTAGTAAAATGCATGAATTTGATGGACAACTTTTGTGGAAACGCTATGTTGAAGGTAGATAGCATTTCTGCAAATGCTGTCTTAAAACTATACCCCAGCATTTCTAAAACGCTGTTATAAGATCCAACAATAGCGTTCTTAAAACGTTGTTATAAGATCTTAACATAGCGTTCATAAAACGCTGTGGAAAAGGACCTATAATAGCGTTTATCTTTCTTAGTGTGTCATAATACAGCGGTTTCTATAACGCCATTGTATTCTACAATAGCGTTTCTGAGATGCTGTAAAATGGTAATTCTTGCCTAGTGAGGATGTCCCAAACGGTCATGCCAAAGCAAATAAGTGCTGGAGTTCGCTAGCTTAATGCTAGCTATATGGTGCGCCCTAGTTTCAAGCTTGCGACACGATGCGCCTCAATCGAGCGAATGATTCTGTAATACAACTCATGCGAAAGGCATTCCATCTTCTCCAGTATATGCTCATGGCCGTATAAGTAGGAGGTAATGCAAAGACATTCCTTACCACTTTCTTCAGCAGTTTCGTCATGGTAATTGCTCAATTGAATATCCTTATGACCCAATAATGTTCTTCCAGAACAGGGTGAGTATAGGGACGTTGCAGGTCTACATGGACGTATGCAGTTAGATTTATATCTCCAGGCAGGGAGAATATCATGCGTAGTCGCGCTATCAGCCAGACATCTAACTTCCCACTAGACATACCTCAATATGAATTAATTGAATCGGTCATATGATCAAGGAAACTTTTAGTTCTAATTGATTCAATTAATTGGTGTTCGAGAACAATATACAAATACTAAAATAAACACCAAAGTCTGAGATTTAAATCCGAATAATAAAGAAAAATCTCAGATTGCTAAATCATATCGGCCAACAAGGCCGTACCAAGTCTCTCTTGGTTGCATATCGGAGTTGTACTCATCATCGACATTGGTAGGGGTTCTACGAGTGCGCAACCAATAGATGTACCACTACCACAATAGCATGTGATTGGCTGGTTTGTGATTGGGAAGGTTGAACCTTTCCCTTACTCTGGAAGCTTGGTGCTAGATAATCACGGTTTGAGCTCTAGAAAACGCTTATGTTTGCTCTCGGCAAAGGGAGCTGTTTGAGCTAAGACGCGAGCAGTTGTGCTCTTTAGCGAACAACAAAGCACTAATCGGATCTAGGGACTTGATGAACTTTCACTCTCTATATTGCTACAACAAGAACATATTAGGAGCATAGAAAGTCGAGAAGATCTACTACAAAAGATCATTCTAGGTCAAGTCTGACTTTCAAAGCCCAATGAGGGATCGGATTCCACAAACTTCAGACTTATGTTTATTCACAGACTTCTAATCTGGAAACACAAGTTTTGCCAATCATGTCTTGCTTTAGGCAAATCGTGCTTCTCGCGATTACCGTATAAGAGACGGATGTCAGTTTTGTGCATAAACAAACAACTAACAATAATGGCATCGACAGCTCCAATGGGGGAAACCATTATGTGGGCGTGGTCTCGAAGGTCCGAGTTGAGAGCTCAAGGTCCTTGCTGCCATGAATCTGGTGAGATTTAAAATCTCAATGACGGCAGCCGTGGGGTTTATTTCGACGAGAAGCACTCCGGGGAGAAAAATTGATTCTCTGTGACGAAAGCTCGATTCCAGCAACAATTTTGGTTCTCTGCGACGTAAATTCTATTCTAGCGAGATTTCTCTCTGTTTTTTCAAATTCCAGGCTAGAAACTTGGGGTTTCTCCGCGACGAGAAAGTAAGACATAGTTCGGATTTTAAGCATGGAAACTTCAGGTTTCACCATGCTTGGTGAGTTTTCGGAAACTTCATGTTTCTATGCTCGAAAACTTCAAGTCCAGACTTTTGTATGAATTTATAGTTCAATAGTATTTGCGTACTCAAGCGCATTGCCAAAGTATGCACGAGTCTAGTGCAAAAGTCATGCGATTTGGTCTTGTAGACTTGCAAGATTTGTGTGGAGCCATTCGGGCTCAAATTGGAATGGAATCCAATTGTAAGGAATGAGGGACAATACATCGTCAAGGCCCAATTTAAGATTGTTGGGAAACAACAATCTAGCCCAAAAATAATGAGACACATCCCAAAATAAAATAGAGGTGGGAAGGGGGGCCTACAAAACTGGCCCATTTTGTGGCCCAAATTGGTGCTACCCCTAACTGTTTTGGCCCAACAGAAGCGTAAATGGCGCTGCCCTTTCATGTTCGGGAAAGGCCTTTGAACAAGTAGAAGACACAGTGGCGCGAGTTCGGGAAAGGCCTCCGAACAGCGAAAAAGCTCAAAGCACACTTTGTTTGGTTAGGGTTTCCGAACAAACCCTTGACCCAGCCGTTGAAATCGTTCGGTTGGGTCATCCGAACGAGCTCAAAAGCCCAATTGGGGGCGAAGGCCCAATGCCTTCAGGCCATATTTTTTGTTCGGTTTGGTCATCCGAACGTCTATGCGGCGAGTTCGATCTGTTTCTTCTGAACCTTACATGCCATTGTCCCCATGGTGGTGTAGCGTTTACGCGTACGGGGTTTGATGACGACGAGTTGCTGAGACCGTGGCGACGGCAGCGCTGCGGCTTATTCGTCGTCATTGTCGCGGCAGCAAATCGCGGTGATTCGGCGGTGAGTTTTAACTCTCGGGTTCAGCGAAATCGCAACAGGTTTTCTCCCAATGGCATCGTTTTTGGCCTGGGCGCTGCCTGAGCCGCGACTGGTGTGGCAGATGGCACAACTCTCTCGGGAGCCCTTTTTCTTTGGTTTTTGAGCCGCGGCTAGCGCGGCTCAAATGGAGTCCCTGCAGAACCCCTGTTTGTTTAAAGTCGTGGCTATTGCACGCGGCTGGTGGACTCCCATCAGGACCCCATTGTGTTTCGAGCCGTGGCTATTGTATACGGCTCGATTGTGCTCCCTGTAGGAACCGTTTTTTTGTTGTTTTTGTGGCTCCCCAAAGGAACCGTTTTTCTTTTCTCAAACATTGGGTTTGAGAAAATTAGTTGATAATCCTTCGAACTCCATAAGCGCAGTGTAGGAGCGTGCTAATAACGTGTTGTAGAATAATATGAGCAAGGAGAGAGAAGGAGAGAGAGATATCAGAAATAGGGGATTCATCTCTGAATGTGTGTTTAGCCATTTATATAGTGTCTGTATTTATAGTGGAGCAATCCTAGGGTTTACCAACCCTAATAGGAATGAGCCTAACTATTACATAGAATCCATATAGGGATTCCTATTACTGGATACATTGAATGTAGACAGTATTCCTACGGCTTAGAGGACCTCTAGCTGCCTTCTGAGACCAACAGAATAAACTTCCTCATCCCCAACGGCTTTGATCCATCATTTGGTTCTACAACGATCTCCATCATCTGGTTCCGAAACGATCTCCGAGGTTGGTTTGGATAACATGGGTGAGTGAGCAACTCCGACGATGAGGTTGGTAAGGACGACGTGGGCGAGATGGGCGAGCGAGCGACGAGGGCGAGCAATCGGCACTGCGTGCTATTTAGCAAGCTGCTCTTGTAGCTCGGTATTTTGGGCGAGATAAGCCCGTCAAATGGAAACAGGGGTGTTATTTACGCTCATTTAAATTAGTCCGGGTATACACCAAACATGGGACACAGGACTAATTTTGGATAGTTATGTCCAGTCCAGTCTAGGGAGGTGTACCAAACAGGCCCTATAAGGCCTACGTATTCACTATTTCCTGTCGTATGTGGTCTATACCGGGTGGTGCAAATATATTGAGTAGTTTTGAGTCATTAGAGAATGTGGCATTTGATAGTTTCAACGTCGTTTCTTTTACTTCAGATACACAACCCATTTACCAAACACAAACTAATCAAATTCACCAAGTCCAGATCGTCATTGAACACCCGAAATTGAAGATTCTACAAACAGTGAAATAGCATTGCAAGAATTTAAAAGTACAAGATACTAAAATGCAAAAAAAAAAAAAAAATACAGTATCTTATTGAAACTTGATCAAACCAACATTGTACGTAATTGTCATTTGCCGTATTTTAAAATATTATAGACTGAAATCAAGGGGTATAAAATTCAACAAGTGCCAAAATTTGACTGCTGGGTTTGCTAGATTGTGGCCCCAACTTGAAAAATAGACAGAAGTACCCGCGTCCATGGCAGCTTTTCTGACAAGGTTAAGTTTAGTTTTGATGGTGAGTACTAAATTGGGATAACTTTTGACCGCGAGGGTACTAAAACCGAACATTTTAACCCTTAGGTACTAAATAAGAATTTGACCACAATATCTGGTTGTTTTGATCTGTCATGACTTCGTGCAGCATACGACCCTTCTGCCCCCACCCCTTACCTACTCCATACCCTATATTATCTTGCTCAATAGGGTGCATCAAATTCCATGTGAGGGGGGATCAATCATAGGGGTGGGTGAAAAAACCGTAAATCTTAGGGAGAATGGAATATAAACCCAAAAAATTTTCACTTATTTGATGCATACCCATGTACATTTTTTTTGTAGAATTAAACCCATACAATAAGTATCTTGCCACATTGGATGTACAACTAACCTATTAATTCATAATATTTACCCATATGCCACTTTATTTACCTTTCTCATTTCAGGTGTCTTTTTTTTAGCAGTGTTAATGTGTCTTCTCCTGGACCATTTCTGTACTCTGCCCCTACAGTCTCACATGCCTTCGAGTATGCAGGTGTCTTGGGATATACAATTAGGTGGTTATATGTTTAGTTGATTAAACTCAGGTGTCTTGGAGTATGCAAGTGGTTATATATTTTAGTTGATTAAACTTAGGTGTCTTGGGATATACAAAGAATGTACATTTAGCCACCTGGTGAAAGAATGACACAAAGAATGTACATTTAGCCACCTTGAATGTACATTTAGCCACCTAGTGAAAGTGATTAATGTTACATTTAGCCACCTTGAATGTGCATTTAGCCACCTGCTAAAAAGAATGACACAAAGCACCGCTTGATGAGCGGCAAAGTAAATCACTTCATACATTAAAAATCCATTAATTCACCTTCAATATCCATTAAATATCCATTAAATCACCTTCAACATCCACTTGATTGCACCAGGTTATCTCAATTTGAATGCGTAGGGATTTCTATCATTCCCATATGTAATCAAAAGGGGTATTTTAGGAATCAAAAATTTATAAACTCTCTAAATATAGTAATTTGATGATGTATAATCCTAGTCATGGGCCTCCTTCAACTAAAAAGATTGAGGTGAGTTTTATCTTAAAAAGAAAAAAAAACAAGGGTATTTGTCTAATTTTGCCTAAATCTTAAAACTGAACCCAAACCAAAGAAAAAAACACCCCGAAAGAAATCATGTTGGTTAAAAAAAAGTAACATCTAGTGCCCAGCCAGCCCTGAATCGCCCTTGCCGACTAAATTTCAAATCCGCGGGTAACCACTGGCATACAGTATTAATTAATTTAAATTAGATGGGAGAAGAGTAATAATGAGTGTAGATATAATCTCCCTTTAAGGTTTTGATTATAATTTGCGATCAAAGCAAATCAACATCTTTATTAAAAGAGGCACCTAAATAGGAAAAGGCCAAAGCATGGTGCAATTCTGTCGCGAATTCACTTGGCATGCCAATGCCGAATGAGTAACTAAGCACTCTAATTCTGTTCTGGATTTAGCTCCTCAATGGAGGATGTTCATTGATTCCTTGTTAAGTTGACTTTTATCATCATTTGATGATGATATATAATGATCAAATTGTTTATGTTATAACTTATTAAATAAAGCTTGTATCCGCAAAAAATGAATTGAATATGAAATTTTTTTATATATGAAATTTTTTTATGTTATCACTTAATTGTGTAAAATATATATGAACGGTCTAATTACATAACTAATAAACTAGCTGTTTATATATTTGATATATATTTACATAATTATGTGATCATACGATTTGGATCTGATTCATTTTTTATAGAAATGATTTTCACTAGATAAGTTATAAAATGAATGGTTCCGATCATTGTATATCATTGCTAAACAATAACAAAAGTTGACTCAATATGAAATCAATGAACACCCCCTCGACACCTCAACAGAGGATTCATACCCCCTTATCTGGCTTTGTACCACGTGTACCTTATCTTAAGTTAACCACAACATGTAATTTCCAATTTTCCACTTACTTGACAGGTTCTACTTCATAACACACTAAACATAGCACACTTCTAATAACCTAGTTATTATACCTAACATAGAACGATAATCTAAAATAGGACTCATGTCATGCTCCAAAACCAAGGACGTGAATAAGGAAATCACTTATCAATATAGAAGCAAGAAGTGTGGTTTATTAGAGTTTCGTGGCTACACCTGAGAAATGATATCGAGTTGCCTACGTATCCGTAGAATGGAATCAAGCCACTAGTAGTTTCCATACTTATTCCTAAATATTTACAAAATTTACAAAATGATCCCTAAAATCTTCTTATGTTATGAATCTGCCCCAAAACTGCAGAATCTTGCAGTTTAGTCTCTGATTGGAAACCAGTGAGTTCCATGGTTCAATTTCCAGATTTTCCTTTCCAATCTGCAGTCCAATACACGTGCCCAAACAAATGCTCTTGACTTTACATCCGAAGCTAAACGTGCATGTTGCTAATTGCATGATTAGCTCCATTAAATTTGACTCCAACCTCTTTGACAAAATCAATATCAATGGCTTACAAATTAATATCCAAAAAGGTCTATTTCATGCAAACAACATGCTAGCTCAGATTACAAGATATTCAAAGAACACAAGATCGTTCACAATCACTACTCCAAAACAAGCATCAGACGACACCACTCAGATGACACTTTCGTATTTTACTGTCGTCAATTATTTCAGCCTTAGAGAAAAAAAAAATCTGTCGTCTGATAGCTTAATATCCAACACCCCAGTTTTCATCATTTCATAAGACAACAGTTTTAAAATCAATACTGTCGTTTGTTTCACCGAAAAAAAGAGCGGTAATATTTCCCCCCTAAAATTTTGAGTGAATCCCAGCTTTTGACTAGAATCCCTAAATTGCATTCGACACTTAACATCAAAACGTCAAACTTCTCTCGTTCCTTTCTCCATCTGTTTCATCCTCGATTCTCCACAGCTATTTTTTTTTCAGTTCTCAGTGTGTTCTTGGCCGAAGCTCTCATCTCAAATCTACTCGGATCTCTTCGACACCCTCATCAGATCTACTCCGATCTCTTCAGCCTTTTGAACTCGGCGTCATCCCTTTGGTCGCGAAGATTCAGCCTTCGCTCTCAAGGCCGCTAGACTTCAAGGCCGTGTGACTTCCATTGATTCGTTGTGGGTTTTTGAGTTTTCAGAAGTGGAAAACGATAGGTAAGTTTCAATTCGTGGTTTTCTTTGTTGAATTTAGGGTTGGGTTCTTGTATTTTGGGTTCGAATTGAGTAATTAGGGTTTTTTTTCTTTGATTTGTTGTTGGTTTTTGAGTTT
This sequence comes from Spiraea crenata, assembly GCA_033992175.1. Lineage (NCBI taxonomy): Eukaryota > Viridiplantae > Streptophyta > Magnoliopsida > Rosales > Rosaceae > Spiraea > Spiraea crenata. The sequence continues at coordinate 211,743 of JAVBHV010000033.1, read as the reverse complement.
TCAGGGGTGGAGAAAGATAGGCAAGTTTCAATTTGTGGGGTTTTCGGTTGAATTTTGGGTTGGGTTCTCCCCCCAGTCGCTCTCCTCCGCCCTCTTCCGCCGCTGATTCTACGTCTCCGGCATCTACTCCGGCTTCGTCTCCTCCTTCGGCCTCCGCACTCACCTCTGGAGCAAGGTCCGGACCCTCCGCCTCCCCATCGTCATCTTCTCGTTCCTCCTCGCCGGAATCTGCAACAGCCCGACCGGCTCCTCTTTCAACTTATGGAAAATTGATGAGTCCACCATGGAGTTCTCCAAAATTGCAATTATGGGCAGTGAAGCAATACCACCAAGGAGGACTTATGAAGATGTTCCGCACATAGATGGGTAAGCTCTTTAGAAATTTCTCTAAGTTGCATTTTAGCAAAGCCAAGAAAGTTCGATACTCTAAGATTCAGATAGTTTCAAGGACTGATTATAAATTGTTTTCATCAGTTGCTTTTATTGATTTCTTCTGAGCAATGTTTCTTCTTACTTGAAACCAGATATTCATATGCCCAGATGACTTGAGCTTTATCGAATCATGGGTTCTGTCATGACAGGTGGAGGACAATGTTGATGTTTGTTCTGTCTGTTTGTTTGTTTAGTGTTAGTACTGCTGATTCAGCTCTGGAGCACTGGAAAAAGACTCAGAAGTCTGTTAATGATATGGGAAACAATCATGTTTCAGCTATGGTATCATTTATCAGGTAGGAAGTCTTGTTCACTAGAGTTTCTGTTGCGTATACCAAGTACTGCTGAATCACAGCTTTGATTTAGCAGAATGGGGTGGCTCAGATGGGGTGAAAGGTTTGCCAATGCAAGTGCTGTGGTCGAGTGGTTGGTCCAAGGAATGGAGTGAAGAAGGAAACCGGCTAGCAAGTGCACTTCCACAAGCAAATTTTGTCACCCATTCTGGCGGGCAGTGGCCTCAGGTGAGAATTCAGTACATTCATGAACTATTTTTTTGCTTCTCTTGTATGTGGGATACAATTGTTTAGCATATTACTGTTAGAACTTTAGAATGGTTTGAAATTTTAGCAATAAGTGTGTTTCTGAGAAACAATGGACAATGTCTCTCGTAGATGTTTATAGCTTAAAATGGGTTAGAGATAGAATGTATTCACAGAATAGTATCTACACTAGGTCTCCATCTAAGTTTCCATATAGAACACGAATGTTGGGGGTAAGAGGCTTGAACGACCAGCCATGATTTAAAATCCATATAACCGGATTGTTCCTGCTTGATACTGTAGAATATGTTAAAGTGGATTGTTGGAAGGATATCTTTGTAGTTTAAGTCAAGAAGGTGGTTTCTGGTTATTTAGATGATGTTAAATACTGAAAGACACTGCCTTGGTATGAATTTGGTATTAAATGTTACTACTAACTCTAAATGCTTCGGGTGGAAATCGTTTTTCAAATCTTATATGGTAAAAAAAAAACAAGGTTGAAGATCTGCATTTTTATTAACAAAAGTCAGCAACTTTTGGAATAGAGGCATTTACTATTTGCAAATTCATGGCCAACCTTGTGTTTTGATGCTTAAAAGACTCTGAAGGGACTAATTTTCTGGAGCTTTTTTAGAAAATTTGCTTTCTTACCAAACTATTTCTTCTTTCGCGTTGTGTGGGCAACCTACTTTGATGTTCTTCAAAGTATACTGGAGAAAAGGGCCATTTGTTAGACAATAGGACACGTTTACTGTTCTTAGCAGGGTGTATATATTTGTTTGTCATCTCATCTCAATTGCTGTAAATCATTAAGACTTTGTTTTGGTGCAGCAATGCTTCTGATAGTAATGAGCAGCACGACATTGAGATCAATTTTATGAGGGATGCAGATAGCAGGGATTTCCTTGAGCATGTGGATAGTGAGTTTTTGTTTATCTTTTGATGTGAAATCTTTTGAGGCTGGGTCGATTTGCTCTTCATATGTATGGATATACATTAAATAGATTTAGCTTCTAATTGGACAGTTTTATGTAGTTGGTTTTGGTTATTTTTTATTAAGTAATGTTTGTTTTAAAATTTGACACAGAAGGTCATAAAGGAATACAGAGAAGCTCACTGCCGAGGGATGCACTCATCCTTTTTTGCAAGTAGAACCATTGAGCAGACATGAAGGAGAAGGTTCACACATGCATAATGAGTGAATTTGGTATTTGTGGAGTTTTTTTTTGTTAGGATCATTGCATTTCTAGAACTTTTGTAATGCATTTGTTGGAAGAAATTATACATGTTTTTGTTGTGTATTTTTGGGGAGAGTGTATTGAACAAAGTTATTATATCAATAAATTTGATTTTTTTTATAAAATACGAATATGTATAAATACGAAAACAAATATGTATCAATACAAATACAAATACAAATACTCAAAAGTCAATGATAATTTCAACAAAGTCACTGAAAAGAGACGACAGTTTTAAGAAAAAAGTGTAGTTACATATACAATTCCACTACAGAATTAGAATTAAAATTGTGGTTAAAGATATACTCGGACGACACTAATAATTAGAACTGTCGTAAAATGGTATATCAAATGACAGTTTTAAGCTTATCAGACGATAATTTTAACAACAAAAGTATCGTCTAATATGGTTTCAGACGACAGAAAAAAAACTGTCGTCTGATGCATAGCATCAGGCGGGAGGAGCTCAGATGACAGTTTTTTGCACTTATCAGACGACGGATTTTCTCCGTCGTCTGATGCGATTTTTGACGTAGTGAATTGCCAAATATAACCTCCCTCAAATCAGTGACCCAAAACTGTTAGTGTTTGATAGTTTTTATGATTATTCCTTGCAGAGGAAGTTTGAGCTCAAAGATGGCAGTTTTGGTATTGAGGAAGGCGATAAGAAGAGAGAGAATAGACAAAGAAGAGACCAATAGTGGGAAATTGTATCACAACATTCTCATTTCATTTCTATGTAATTCTGACAATTATACAGCAATGCAAATATTCCTACAATGCTTTCGTGCGGATCCTTGGATCACTCACACACACACACTCATGCCACATAGGCTTACACAAAATTACTAACTCGTCACACAAAGCTCGTGGCTTTAATGCATTCCCAATACGCATAGCTTCAGTCCTTTCTTCATGAAATGATCAGCTCCAACACTTAGTCTTCAACACTCCCCTTCAAGTGTTGAGCTGACTTCACCCCAAGTTTCTCCCTTAAATAATTAAACCGATCTCTAGGAAGAGGTTTTGTAAATATATATGCCAACTGTTCATATGTTGGACAATACTTCAAATCTATAACACCTTCTTGCAATGCATCTTTTATAAAATGGTACCTTCGATCAATGTGCTTTGTTTTTTTTGGTGGAAAACTGGATTTCTGGTGATGGCAATTTCAGAAGTGTTATCACAATGCAATGGAGTTGATCACAATGCAATGGAGTTGCCTCCGCTTTATTCTCCACGAAATCTTCTGAGACAAACCTAAGCCATACTGACTGAGTTGTAGCTTCTGCTGGGCTCACATACTCGGCTTATGCTGTTGAGAGAGTAACACAGTTCTGCTCTACAGAAGCCCACAAGAATACTCCACTTGCAAAAGTGAACGCATACCTCGATGTGCTCTTCATATCATCTAAAGAACCGCTCCAGTCGCTGTCACAATAGCCAAATAGCACAGAGCCTTGCCCCTTTTCATATGCAATCCCATAATCCAATGTTCCTTTAACATATCTACGCACCCTTCTTGCAGTACCATAATGCTTGTTTGATGGATAGTGCATGAATCGTGCAAGTAGGCTAGCTGAATGCATAATGTCTGGTCTGGTTGCAGTGAGATACAACAAGCTACCAACAAACTTCCTATACTGCTCCTCATTCACTGCACCACTCCCATCTTCTTTGCTTAGTTTATCTGATGCAGCCAATGGTGTTATTGCTGGTTTACACTCTAGCAATTCAAATTTCTTCAACAAACTCTCAGCATATTTTCTTTGTTGAATGAAGATGTGAGACTCATTTTGCACAACCCCCATCCTAAGGAAATGATGCAGCTATCCAAGATCTGTCATTTCATATTGATGCATCAGGGCTTCTTTGAATTCCTCAATCAAACTCTTGCAGCTGCCAGTATATATAATGTCATCAACATAAATTGACACTATTAGCATTTCTTCAGCTCCCCTTGCCTTGGTATACAAGGTAGCTTCACTTTGGCTCTTCTTGAATCCACATCTGGTGAAATATCCATCAATTTCACCATACCAGGCTCTTGGTGGCTGTTTCAATGCATAGAGGGCCTTATGCAGCTTGTACACCTTCTCTTCTTTTCCAGCTTCAGCGAAACCCTCAGGTTGCTCTATATATACTTCTTCCTCTAAAACACCATTAAGAAAGGTTGATTTCACATCCAACTGGTATAATTTCCAGCCTTTCTGTGCAGCAAGAGAAATTAAGGTTCTAATAGTATTAAGCATAGGAATTGGTGCAAAAGTTTCATTATAATCGATTCCAGTCTTCTGAGCTTAGCCTTTTGCAACAAATCTAGCTTTGTTCTTTTGTACTGTACCATCTAGGTTCAGTTTTGTCTTGTACACCCACTTAACACCTATAACTGGTTTATTTGTTGGCCTGTCTACCAATTCTCAAGTTTAGTTTTTATTAATCATATGAAGTTCATCCTCCATAGCCTTTATCCAGGACTTGTCCTGAGCAGCTTCCTCATATCTTTATGGTTCCATAATAACCAGATTACACTTGGCTATAACTTCAATGATGTTTCTCCATTTTAGTGGTGTATGATTATAAGTATCTGTGATCTATGTACTCCTTGATCCAGAACTTGATGATTCTCCTATCTCTTCACTTCTGTTAGGCCTAATAGACTGAGGTGGTTGCATAAATCTAGGGGAAATAGCAGTTGCAAGTGATGCAAGTTCTTCAGTTTCTTCAGCTGCAATGGATTTTTCAGTTTCTACAGGAATATATGCACTAGTACTACCAATCTGGTTTTCTGATCCAACATCCCACTTCCATTCTGCATTTTCATCGAAAATCCTGTAGCCTTTCTCACATGTGCCATATCCCACAAATACTCCTTTTAAGCTCTTCGCATCCAAATTCTGCCTCATCTGTGCTGGAACATGCATATAGCACAGTGAGCCAAACACCTTCAAATGTGCTATACCAGGCTTTCTTCCACTGTATGCTTCAAATGGAGTTTGGTCCTTCAAAGCCTTGGTAGGACATCTGTTGAGTATATACACTGCACTATGTACAGGTTCAGCCCACAGATAATATGGTATTTTCTTCTCATGCAGCATTGCTTTAGCCATCTCCACTACAGTTCTGTTCTTTCTTTCTAAAACACCATTCTGTTGTGGTGTAAAACCCACAGTTAGTTGCCTCTGGATTCCTTGTTCTTCACATAGTTGAGTGAACTCAATAGATAGAAATTCACCACCTCTGTCACTTCTAACACATTTCACCTTGAACCCACTCTGCAGCTCAACCATAGATTTAAACTTCTGATTTATACCTCAAAAAATATACCCAATTCAGCCTAGTGCAGTCATCAAGTATGAGCATAAAGTACTTGGTTCCTGCAAGTGACTCAATTTACATTGGTCCACAAAGATCAATGTGAACGAATTCAAGTGGTTGTTTAACCCTCCAAGCTTGCTCCTTAGGAAACCAGTCTTTGTGCTGCTTACCAAGCTAACGTCCCCCATAGATTTCATCATTTTCATCCAAATAGGGTTAACCATGCACCATTTCCTTATCCCTCAACTGCTTTAGACCATTAGAGTGTAAGTGCCCCAATTTTCTGTGCCAAATACTACTGTTGTGCAGAACACTTGTTCTCAATACCAATTATTGATTTGGTACCAGAGTCAAAGGATAGCATCTGTTTTCCTTTGATTTCACTGTGAGAATCATATTTTCCAGTGATGGACCATCAAAGATACTGCAACTCCCACCTCCAAATAACAAGTAGTATCCATGCTCATCCATTTATCCCACACTCAATAGATTTTCCTTCAAACATGGCAATAACATCACACCCCTAATGTATTTTTCTACCTCTATTGGTCTCAATAAGCAGTGCCCCCATACCAGCTACACTCTCAAGTCTTCCATTAGACATATGCACTTTTCCTGCTACATTAGTATTCATGTTTCCCAGAAGGCTGGCATCTCCAGTCATGTGGTTGCTGCAACCACTGTCAATATTCCACTCACCCTTGATTCTAGGTTCTGCAATAGTGTTGTTTGCATAAAACAGATTGCCAGACACTTCTACTTGACTAGCATTATTTGCTTTCTGCACCCTTTTCTTCGTAGTACATTCTCTAGCCCAATGTCCAAATCTGTCACAGTTGTGACACTTGGATTGACCCTTGTACCTACATTCCCCATAGTGATACTTGGAGCATGTTTTTCATTGAGGTTTTCCAGTATCTTGACCACTTCCACTGTGAGATGAGTGCTCCCCTTGTGATCCACCACTAGTTTTCTGTTGAAACTTTGGCTTTCCATCACTCTTCTTCCCCTTAGAGTGCCAATTCTTCTGTGTGCTATTCTTGTTCTGCGGTTTAGAACTCACAGATAGTGATGAGAGTGCCTTCTCGTTCACTACTTCAGAACGTAAATCTAGTCGTTCACCTTGTGGTTTGTATTTAGACTCTCTAGGGTAGTTCGTACCACCCTTGTAATCCTTCCTATCCTTGAGAATTCTTCTAAACCTTTTGACAAACAAAAGCCCTATCATCATCAACCGAAGATGATTTTTCTGATTTTGAACTTTTCAGCTCAACATGATTAGTCACACTTTGCAGTGCAACACCTTTATCCTTCGTATGCATGCTTTCTTCCAATTTTATCTCAAGTTCATAGGTCTTTAATTTTCCTACAAGTTTTGGAAGCTTTATGTCGGACATGCTTTGACATTCCTTGATTGCGGCCTTCTATGCGGAAAACCTCTTCGATAACACCCTTAATATCTTTTGAACAATTGTTAATTCTGAAATAGGTGCTCCTAGACTCATCGCGGCATTGGTGACACTCTCAAGTCTGAGATAAAAATCAGAGAAGCTCTTTGAATCAGTCATCCTGAGTTCTTCAAACTCGGATAGGACCATTTCAAGCTTTAGGTCCCTAACCTGGTCATCACCCTCGTGAATGACACGCAACCTGTCCCATGCTTCCCTATCTGTTGTACAGTGCTGAATATGTGAATATTGTGCACTGGAAACAGCAACAGCTATGGCGTTCCTAGCCTTTTTATTAGCATTTGACGCATTGACTTGGACCTGTGTCCAGTCATCTCTAGGTATGTTCACTCTCTAACCGTCAACAATTCTAAACGGAAGACGCCATTCAACAGACAAATATTGGAAAGCAAATTCATCATACGCATCAAGAAAGATTTCGAACTTACTCGCCAGGCAATGTAGTTTGTGCTATCAAAGTATGGAGGTGAGTTCCCCAAACCGGCTACTCGATCTCTCTCCATTGTCTAGACCCTTAAACCAACCAACCCAAGACCTTATGTCTAAAGCCTTGCTCTGATGCCAATTGCAGGTTGGCAATGAGGAGGGTATGTTAAAAATAAACTCTCTATTTTAACGAACAGCACGAATAAGATTGCAAAGATGACCAGTCACCGTTGCAATGAATCCTTACAGTTTACTTGAATTGTTTTGATCTTAACTTATGTCCAAGAAGATTAGTCACTTTAACAAATAACTTGTGGATGCTTGTGATTTGATCAACAACACTCAGATGCAATGCCAACTTAGGTCCTCAACGAAATCAATGAGGTAGATATTCGCAAGTTATCCACAATTACAACTTAATCAAACCAGCGTTACTAATGCAGTAGTTAAGATGACCAGTTAGGCAGAATTGTCCAGTTTGCATGTTAAGTGAATTGGTGCGAAATTAAATCCAATTTTAATTAAGCTAAATGTTTAACGATAAACAAAGATGGACACAGAGTTTTGGTACCCGGAAAAATCCACAAAAGGATGAAAAACTGAGGGTCTATCAGAAGAACGGCCTTCCACTATGAAATGGCAAAAGATGCCCAATACAAGATTTCAACCAAGCTCAATATCTAAAGTACCTAACTTAGATGCAGCGGTCTCTTGTGCGGCTTCTTCTCAATCACTTCACTTCCAGCGGATCCTTGCTTGGTCAACAAACTACAAGGACATAGGCATGTATTCCTCTAACATGGCACCGATGTATGAATGCTGTGGTGATTTATGACCAGTCACAGATACATTTGCAGAAAACAGTGAACTCCTAGGAAATGAACCAATGACTGTATTTACTGCTTGCAGCTACAAACTGGGCAGCAAACCTACTTAAGTCAATGACCTCTAATACTCAACAAAGTCTACAAACATGTATGAACATGGGAGACTAGTGTTGCAGACTCCTAACTCGACTCAAAGTATGGAAACTTTAAAATAAACCGAACTAGGAAAGATGAACCTTGTTTCAAAGTTAGCTTAATGTGTTTTCTAAAAAAAAACAACTTTGAAAACAAGATTCAAAAGCTAGCAAACCTCACAATCATATGGAGCTTCTATATAAGTGAACTAGGCACTCAAGAAGGCAAGCAAAAACCGGAGAGGAAAAATGCAGCTAGACAAAGAGAGTTTTTCAGAAAATATAAATGATGTTTAGCTTGAAAACCCTAGCCGTTTTAGAAGATGAAGTTATGTTTATATAGACACAAGGGGATAAGAAACAAACGGCCAAGATTAAACCTTAAAACTCTCTTTTAACACAACCTAGGCAGATCCGAGTGAGTTGGGTGAAGTTGACTACACGCTGGATAAAAGCATACACTGTCTAATCAACTCTGTCAGAAAAGCAGTCAACATTCACGTGCATGAAATAGATGACTAGTCACAGAAGATCTAAAATCCTTATTTTTGTGAAAACAAGTACAAAACCTTAAAGCGTTTTAAAAACGTTTTGATTTGAAAACATAAAGACCTATGTTTTGACACAAAATATTTATGCAAATGAACACTAAATATGAATGCATCTTCAACCATCTAAAGATCTAGAAATAAAACTTATAGACTAATTGAGCTTGTTACATTTTTTACAATGTTTTTGTGACAAGGATAGCCAATCATAAAATAACCTACACATATGCTTCAGATGTGATCTAAATTCTTCGTATGCTTAACTGTGATGGCTCTCTATCTTGATTTGATAGTTAAGAAGAATTGTAATAGTTGTTGCTATCATGTTTAGAATATTGTTGTTTTCTCATCTCTATGTTATCTGATCTGTGACATTTCTCCTTGGCTAGTAATTTGACTTGCCTTAGAATTGAGTCTGTAGTGTTTTATGGCTTGTTTCTACTTGTTTATATTTAGTCATTCTGACCAAGGCTTGTAACTTGATGTGCCCACTATGAACATTGGGGTTATTTGTTGTTGACTAGTCATGTCTGTTTTTCAGATTATGCTATTTGACTAATCATGAATGTTTCATATTCTGTTTAATTTGGATTCTAGATTAAGGGGGAGTTCTTTCACATTGTTGATGTATCTGTTCCGTTGTGCATGTTTCTTTTCTGTGTTTATAATGTATATGCTTATTCTTCGGTTGTTGATATTCCTTTGTTTTCCCATGCCAAAAAGGGGGAGTAAAATGGGGTTTTGGGAAGAAACATAACATGCTTTTGTGGGATATATCTATTCTATCAACTGTTTATGCTCTGATACAACTAAGGGGGAGAAATTATTTGGATATCTATGTTCCTTGAGCTTGATTGTAGGTACATCTGATGACTAACTAAGTTCCAGCTTAGTTAATTTTTGGTAAATGTTGAAAGATGTAAGCATATCGGATAGTTTTTGTCAAGCAAAGCTAAATGGGGAGATTGTAGGATATCTGTAATTGGCTATCCTTGTACAAAAATATTATAATTATTCACAAGCTCAATTAAATTAAATAGGACTTAGTTCTAGATTTGAAGATGTGTTGATTGTGCTTGAAGATCGAGGATTTAAAATTTGTTGATGCTCACATGTCCATATGTTGTCATTACATGCATTCATATAGGTTTCGTTGATTTAGGATTTCGAGATAATGTTCTTTAAAAATCTGCAGTTTTGATGAAAATCTTATTTTCACATGTGAACTTTTCTTGATGCATATTCTGTCACATGTTTCTATGATAGTTATTTTGTCTTTCTGCTGAAGTCAAAAGCTAGCTAGCAAGCACTTCGAATCTGCCTAGGTTTTGAGGGGAAATGCAAGTCAACTTGGTTAGTTTTTAGCCACAAAAATTTTATCTTTGTTTCCCTATATAAGCTAAACATCACCCCAACTCTCATTAGGGGTTTTGAGCTTAATTTCTTCATTTTCCAAACTCTCTCTTTGCTGCAGCCCTCTCAGATTTCCTCTTCTTCCTCTTGAGTGCTTATTATATAAAGAAGTTGTTAGAATTTGAGGCTTGCGTATATATTGAACCTTATTGTTCTTGATTTGGTTTCAATCTTTATAAGGGGTTTTGAGCTTAAAATTTCTCTCATCTTATTCTCAAAACTCTCTTTGTGTGCTGCCTCCCTCTCCGATTTTCTCTTTATTCTCTTGAGTGCTCTAGCTCACTTACATAGAGACTTAGCAAAAATTTGAGGGTGGCATGCATATGAAAATCTTATTTTTTTTCTAAGTTTGGTTTTTGCATAGAAGACATCTTACCCAAACTTTGAAGAAGGTTTTTTTCACTGTTTCGGCTTTTTTAAAGTTCATTCATCTTTGAGTCGAAATAGTATTGTGCAATCTTTATCTTCCATGTTCATGCAGTTCATAGACGAGGTTGAGTTGTACAAGTCTTTTGGCTTCGGTTTTCTGCACTGCTTTCTAGCTACTGCAATTACTGAGTTTTCTGTCAGAGCTTTTGAAGCTGTATAGCTCTCTGGAACTCTGTCAGTGACTAGTCATATAGTATCACTGCATACTTTCTTTGGTGCCACTAAACATGAATATTTGTGTATTGCTTGGAAAGTGATTGACCAGTCGTGGAACCACTAAATGTGAAGTGAAGGAGACGAAGCCGTACAAGAGACCGCTGCATCTAAGTTACGGACATAGATATTGAGCTTGTCTGAACCTTGTTTTGGGCATCTATTGCCATTTCATAGTGGAAGACCGGTTTTCTGATAGACCCCAGTTTTTTACCCTCTTGTGGTTTTTCCGGTGTTTTACAAAAACTGCGGTATTTAAGTTCACAGTTGTCTCCCATGTTTCGGATCTGCCTAAGATTATTTAATATAATAGTCAAATCAGTTGGGTTGATTGTGGTTCACTCATTTCTTATCTACTTGGGCTATATATTCTAAACCTCACCACACACTTCATTTAGGGTTTTTAGAGTCAAAGTTTCTTTTATTGACTGCTCTAACTTCACTTACATAGAAATTAAGCAAGTGTAACACCCTGGGTTGGCTAGAATTTTTTATGGGTTGCTAATAACTAGTGTATACTATTTGGGCCTATATTGTTGTGCTAAGAGTGAGTAAAAATATTTGGACTAAAGAAAAGTCCAAATTGGTTAAAATGGTTGGACAGAAGAAAGGGCCCACATAGGATTGTGATTTGTTTAGAGTTTTGTCTCATAGTATAGGTTGCATTAGTATTAAGGAAAGAGAAGGACACCATTTGGCTGCCAACGTGGGTATGGTAGTCAAGTGGAGTTTTAAATCACTTTAAAAAGGGGGAGGTGGCTATGGACGGAGTGGGTTAGTGGTGTGGATTGTAATGAATGAGAATTACATGATTTTGTTTAAGTTGGGATGATTGTGGATGGATTGGAAGATGAAGAGTCTAGGAATGGTGGTGGTACTTCTAGAATTTGTGGAAAATGAAGAAATTTAAAACCATGATTAAGAGGGGAGCTGCGAGGGACGTTTGGAGCGGAGTGGAGTGCTAGTTTTTGGACTAAATAAACAGTGGGGTGGGCTGCAAAAGGAGAGGGAAGGGAGAGGCACAATCTCACAATAGCAAGTTCTGAAATTACGTAAGTAAAAGAGATACAAGGTAAGGGATCACGTATTGATGCTGCTTAAACGATGAAGCGGGACAGAGTGATTGCATGAGTATTTGTTCTACCATGTTATTGGGTGGGCAGGTTTCATTGTGTTAACATGTTTGGTGTTTGGTTTCATGAATTGAACATATATATATATATATATATATATATATATATATATATATATATATATATATATATATATATATATCTATGATCTAATGATGAGTTTGTAATCTGACACGTTGAGGTGTAGGCATGTTTAATTGTTTGAACATGATTGGTGGATCGGTCTCATGCTTTGGACGTGACTCTCTATGATGGCTTCGTATAGATGTATCTATGTTCGTTTATATATGTTTAATATCATGAAGTGTTAGGATCATTAGTTTTCGTAAAGGAACATGAAAAAGGGTTACAGTTGAATCCCTTAATGAATGGATATTAGAGGAACGCCTAGGGAGGTAGTGATGAAAGTTAAAGGTTGAAAAGAAATGAATGACAGTAAATGTGCAGTTTGGCAATGAGGAGGATATTTTAAAATAATTCCCTCTTAATTAACAAACAGCACAAACAGAAACATAAAGATGACCAGTCACCGTTCCGGTCAAGCTTGACAGTTAACTTTCAGATTGTGTTTAACTTGACAGATGTTTTAAGATAACAATCACTCAACAAATATAACTTGTGGATGCTTGTGATTTGTTCAACAACACTTAGATACTATGCCAACTTAGGTCCTCAACGAAATCAGTGAGTTAGATATTTGCGAGCTATCCACAACTACAGCTTATTAAATCCAGCGTTTTTAATGCAGCGGTTAAGATGACCAGTCAAGCAGATTTGTCCAGATTGCATGTTAAGAGAGTTGGTGCTGAATTAAGTCTAATTTTAATTAAGCCAAGTATTTAACAATACACAGAGATGGACACACGATTTTGGTCCGGAAAAATCCACAAAAGGATAAAAAACCGAGGGTCTATCAGAAGACCGGCCTTCCACTATGAAATGGCAAAAAGTGCCCAATACAAGATTTCAACCAAGTTCAATATCTAATGTACCTATCTGCAGCGGTCTCTTGTGCGGCTTCTTCTCAATCACTTCACTTCCAATGGATGCTTGCTTGGTCAACACGATATACGGACATACACAAGTATTCCTATATGTGGCACCTTAATATGAATACAGTGGTGATTTATGACCAGTCACAGTTGCATTCCCAGAAAGCTACAAAGCTTTAAGAAATGAACAGTAACTGTGTTTACTGCTACAGTTATGAACTGGGCAGCAAACTAACTAAGGTCAATGACCTCTAAAACTCAACTAAATCTATGAACATGCATGAACATGGAAGACTCTAGTTGCGCACTACTAATTCGACTTAAAGTAAGAGAACTTTAATAACAAGCCGAACTAGGAAGATAAACCCTCTTCAAAGTTTTGCTTAGAATATTTTCTTGTGAAAACAACTTTGAAAATCAAGAGTTTAATAAACGCATACCATCCTCATAATTCTTATGATGCTTTTATGTAAGTGAACTAAAACCACTCAAGAAGACAAGAAGAAACTGGAGAGGAGAGTATGAACAAAGTGAGAGCTTTTCAAAAATATTTTGAAGATTATAACTTGAAAACCCTAGCTTTGAAGGAGGATGAGGTTATGTTTATATAGACACAAGAGGATAAGAAACAAATGGCCAAGATTAATCCTTAAAACTCTAGTTTAACATAACCTAGGCAGATCCGAGTGAGTGGGGTACAGTTGACTGACCGGAGGGTAAAAGGGTGGGCTGTTTAATCAAACTATCAGAAAAGCAATCAACCTTCACGTGCATGAAATAGATGACCAGTCACGAAAAACCTAAAATCCTTATTCTTGTAAAAACAAGTATAAATCTTTAAAGTGTTTAAAAGGTTTTGACACAGAAAATCTATGCAAATGAATTTTATATATGAATGTATCTTCACTCTTCAATCTTCAAGCTTCTTCAACAATTCTAAATATATATCTAGAAATAAAACCTAATTGACTAATTGAGCTTGTTACATTTATTACAATGTTTTTGTACAAGGATAGTCAATCATAAAATAACCTACAATCTCCCCCTGTGGCTTTCCTTGATAAAAACAACCCCATAACTCACATCGCTCACACTCACCAAATCTATGCTAAATTGACTAGTCAAAGTGTACCTGCAAGTAAGCTTACAACAATATGCAATATGATATATTCTCCCCCTAACTAGCATAATAAAATCAAAGTTTAAGCTTATGCTAAAAATTACTCCCCTTAAGTGATAGAGCATGTGAAAGTAGTATTTACTCTCCCTTTTTGTCATGGCAAGACAAAGGATATGAAATTAGAGTATGATGAGCATGATAAGCAACAGAAACAAGAGCAAGTAAATATCAATCAACTATTTAGACAAGGAGCAATGAGAGAGAATAGAGCACAAACGGAGCATTAACACATAAGCATCAATGAGGGAGCACTCTCCCCCGAAATGTAGCAACTAGACATAGTTAAACTACTGAAACAGAAACATAACTAGTCACAGCAAAGCAAGCCCCAATGTTCACAGTGGGCATAATAGAGTACAGATCCAGTAAACTAGTTAAACAGAGAATTGGTCACAGCAGTTAGAGACAAGACTGATCGTAGAAACATCAAGGGATTGAAGTAGCAGAGCAACCAACACAACAATCATCAAGAACTCCCCCTAACTACATCACTCATAGAAAACATGACTAGGCGTACACATTAGAGATCAATAGAGATAGATGAGATCATGCAATGAAGGTTTCAAAGCACACAGGACCAACAAACACTCCTAGACATGGACTAGGCACAAGAATTAATCAATGATCAAACAATGGACATGTTGAGGTCACAAAAACAAGGTTGTAAAAGCATATCATGATAATCATCACTACCCCTAAATCAGATACCCCAAGAAATGTGACTAGGTACCAAAGGCAATAAATGATCAGAGAAGATAAGTGACCAATAATTTAGTTAACCAATTGACATTCTGTCAGACACTTGACTAATCAGAATCTACATACTGTCCATGAAACTGCAAGGTAGACAACATGCATAGCAACAACTTCCCCTAAGTAAGATAGATCAAATCATATAGAGCACGGAAAGCAGCATGAAGACCAAGAGGCAAGCAAATGACAAGCAAAATAATTTTACTCGTAGTACTCCTAACACAAACTTCTACCTCAATAAGTCTTGACCGATCAAAAGAGGTTTTCATAAAGTTCTCAAGCGACACGTAAACTACGTTGAAAATCATCACATGGAGAGGCAAAGAGAGAAATAATAGTCCACAATTTGATCATTTTTCAACTCAATTCAACCTAGAGTTATTTCGAAGATTCAAGTTTCAAGATTGAATGAGATCAAAGTGGAAAACTGATGATGATGCACAGAATCAAATCTCGCGAAAGTGAGTCTTAAATACCCAGATGGTGACAGGTCAGCAATGAATCATTCCGTACATGAAGTAATGGAAACCACATGACATATGATCAGACATACACATTGTTTTCTTCACAAACATAACCGAACTTTTAGTTATAACATGCCAAAAGTCTTAAGAACAACGAGAATCAACTACAACGTTCAAACATAATACATTTAACATTAAGCAACACTTACTAATCAAGATTCTCAAAACAAAAATCCTAATGATCAAATATGTAGACCGAATTAACAACAATGTGAAGAACACAATATGTCTACTCAATAGTTAGTG
Source organism: Spiraea crenata (assembly GCA_033992175.1). Lineage (NCBI taxonomy): Eukaryota > Viridiplantae > Streptophyta > Magnoliopsida > Rosales > Rosaceae > Spiraea > Spiraea crenata. The sequence goes on along the minus strand of JAVBHV010000033.1, from coordinate 195,926 downwards.
CTTGACAAAGGAGAATGAGACAATGTACAAAAATGCATGAGGGTTATTTTTGGTAGTCAGACTTTTGTTCTCTTATTTGAATTAAAACACCCAATAGCATGTTTAGGAGAATAAAACTGTTTCAAAAACTAAGTCACATGACATATTTGGGAATGGGAAGTCTAGTCAAATCGAGTAAGAATCACAAAGTAAATTGATTACAATTTGATTACACACTAAGTTATGTACCCACAACACATTAAGATTTTCAAATTAGTGAAAACTTGGAAATTTATTCTTTTAAGTGTATAATTGTGGAAAGTACATTGACAATCACAAATTGGTGTAACATTGACACATCTTTATTTTTAACTCAAGCCCAAAACTATAACTTTGTTATTTTTCTTTTTGAGTTAGGGCATTATTGTTCTTCTCGTTTTCATTTTTCGAGGAAAATATTTATTTTGACTACACATCATGAAAACACAAGAATTAACACAATTGATCATCATCAAGTAGTAAGAGTTTTTATAAAAAAGTGAAGAAAGCAAACTTAAATCTTTTATACTTCAAAACTCACTCTTTCATTCTTTGACAAGAAAAAAGGATTATGAACATGTGACTCAACCTAGTGCTTCAATTGTATTCAACAAGCATCCTATTGACAGTAATAATTCAAAGAGACTAGTCTGAAATGTATTTTTCATTTTTCATGGTGCATGATATGCAGTGTTGAGCATTAAAATCTTTGACTCAACAAGATCCCTAATGAAGTGATGCCTAATATCAATGTGCTTAGTTCTAGAATGTTGCACGGGACTTTCAGAAATACAAACAAATCGCACTAGTGTTGTCGCAATAGATGATGAACTGGTCATGAATAATGCCATAATCACAAAGCATTTGCTTCATCCATACACTATGCCAATAAACGTTATAGACGACGGCTAAAAACCGTCGTCCACATATAGCAAAAACCGTCGTAAATGGTCGTGTCGTCTATTACAAAAAATAGACGACACTCTTTTAGCCGTCATCTATATTATAATTAGACAACGTTTTTTTAAGTAAGAGTGTCGTCTAACAAAGCCAAAATTGTTGTATTTGAGCTTGAGTGTCGTCTATTATAGTCATAGACGACGTTTTCGAAATAATGAGTGTCGTTTATGTCGTCAATAGACGACATTTATTTCTGTGTGTAGACGACATTTTTATTGTAAAGAGTATAGTCTATTATGGCATTAGACGACGCTATTTTTATGTTTTCCGTCGTCTTTATACGACATTTTCAGAATAATGAATGTCGTGTATGTAGTCAATAGACGATGTTTTTGTTGTAAAGACTATCGTCTATTATGGCATTAGACGACCTTATTTTTCTGTTTTCCGTCGTCTTTATACTGATATGGGGATTCAGAAAATGTCATCCCCAATTGTTTTAACCTGTTTTGTGGGCACAATTTTGCAAATTTCCTGCTATTTCTATATACAAAATATGATAGAAATCATGTTCAATATAATTAAACCATCACCAACAAGCCAAATGCACTACATATAATATCAAAAGACATTAAAAGGTGATTGAGGTAATTGTATTCAAAAAATTGATATGAAAAGACCATTGTTCTACATATAAGGTACTTGCCAGCAATCAACCAAGCAAGCAGCAAACTATCCCAAAAATTTGGTACCAAAAGACCATAATTGTACTACATATGGTGCTGCCAACATTTGATCTACTAACCAAGCAGCAACTATCCCAAAAATGGTATAAAACACTATAATTGTACTACATATACTGCTACCAACATAATCTATCAACCAAGCAGCAAATCAACTATCCCAAAAAAATTAGTACTCTATCCTAATTCTCTAAAACTTCCTGCATACATACCCCAAAAGCAGACCTATAGATGCTGCAGCAAATCGTGCATCCTCATTGCAAATTCATCAATCTCTTATAGCACAAGGATGCTGCAGCAAATCACTCATCCTCATGACAGTTTCATTTGTCTGCAACTAACACAAGCGAAGTGAGAATCACAACTTTGTAATACAATCAATTGAAATGACTAACATTTTCCCAATTCATGATATAAGGCACAAAAAAAGTATTTGGTTTGTTCACGATTCAGCAGAGAATATAAGGCACAAAATATTTATATTCTCACATAAATACACTTGCACCTCTAATAAAAAGAAGTATTAGCCTACGCATACAGAAATACACGACGACTGGAAAAGGGATACTCTTAAAGTTTCAATTCCTCCACCATTTGAAGTGACGGTGGATGATTAAGAAACCGTTGATTCTCATGAGAAACTATTTCATACCTAATGCATTTTCCTTTATAATTCATTTCCTACACTATCTAAAACCCCAACACCGAGAATTTGTAAACTGTATAGTACAGAGTAATATCTCATTAGGAATCAAATCACAAAGCAACTTCAAACAAGCATGTTTAGAGGTTCAGAGAAGGTTCATTGCAACAATAACTAACAAATACAGAGTAATAGATTTGCATAATTGTTCCTTCATAAATTCAACAAACCAACCAAATACAAGTTCTCTCGTGTAAGAAACTTACCAAGCAATTGCAATATTAGATGCTCAATCATCACAGCACCTCTAGGCATAAAGGAATCTGTAAAAGGTACAACTAATTCAGCAATCCACACCATCATTAAAGTTTAACAACCAACCAAGCATTCACCATCAAAATAGCATGCATTATACCCTCTAACCAGAAAGATTAATAAAATCAACATTCCAATCATTTGAAAAACATGAGAGCCCCTACCTCATATGTGACATAGCATTGCTCAGCTGTCTTCAAGTGTCAAAACCTCAGTGCAATCGGAAAAAATTGAAAAACAAGCAAAAATAGAAGTTAGAGCATTTTCTGAACACATCCCTCCAATACAATCCATTTCAACAGATACCATAGCTTCCAAAGTCTATGAAATTACCCTTGAATGCCAAAATGAATAAGAAGTCCAACACCCAAATTGCAATTAGAGTGAGATTTAAACAAAGATCAGAAACCCCCACCTAGCAAAAACAAAATATGAACAAACACGTAAAGACAAGATAACTGGACATGTAGCAAAAAGAAAGAAAAAAGAAAAAGAAGCACTTACTGCTTATATCAAACTCTGAATATGAACAAACACGTAAAGAGCATTTCAGCATAAAGAAGCAAGTGGAATTGCATCAAACACTCAAATACTTGTTCCTGCAATATTGAATCCCAAATAGAACGCATTAGATATAAAAATGGCGTCTATGCCCAAAGAGGCCAAATACCCACAAACACACAGACCCCACTTAGTAAAGGAGAAATTATTCATAAATGCAAAGTCAAATTACCAATTTACTGATCAAAATCTATGTCTGCAGAAACTATATGTACAAAAATTCACAAAAAACTCAAAGAATCATACAAGGGCGATGAAGTTAACTGCAACCTCTATGAAGACCCATTACTACTTACTAAAATTTGGCTTCAAAAGCATCCTTCAAATAACATGGTGAGGCTTCTAGCCATTTCAAACAACAAATCAGAACAAATTAGATTAGGCTTTCTAGCATTCTCATTAGCCATTTCAAGGAATTCTCTAACCCCTCACTTGTAAGCTTCTGATCTTCTATCCACAAATACATGGTTTTATCCCCTTTTTTACTTTACAATATACAAACAGAAACAAACAATAAACTAAACAGTATTAAATAATGAAAAAGGTTTTGCTTGAAGCCTTAATTCTTTTTTAATTATAAAAAAAAAAAGGGGGTGTGTGCCTCTTTTTTTCTGGGGGGGTCAGATGTTTATTTTTTCTTAAAAAAAAAGAAAATTTTAAAAAAAAAATTAAAAAAAAAAAAGAGATTTTAAAAAAAAGGTCCTTCCTTAGTTTCTCCTCCCCCCCCACCCCCCCGCCCCCCCCGCCCCCCCCCCCAAATTTTGGTTTTTCTCAAAAAAACTTCCCCGGTTTTTAAAAAAAAAAAAAAGGGGGGAGAGAGGCTAAAAAAACAAAATAATTTGGTGTACCTTGCCTGAAAGTATCGAACCCCTAATTCAAACCCAACAAACACCATCTATTGTTGGCAAGAGGAACAAAAACTGTTACGAGCCGTGAATTTCCAATTCTCAATTACTATTTACCATATACCATTAACTAATAACCTTTTACCATATTAATAACTATATATGATAAATTACTATTGTACCCCTGCTGCTTAATCACTTGTTCTGCCGCTTGCCCTTGTGATGCCGCATGCCATGTTTGATGAACAGCCACATGGCCTTTGTGCACTTCATCAGCCACTGCCATCTATAGATGTTTATATATTTTTATATTGGGCCTTTGTTATTGTTTAAGAAGGCTTGATTAAGAATTCTGGGGTGAGTTAGGCTGCCGAAACAGAGAGCAGCCGAGAGCGAACGAAAAGAAAAGAAAAAGAAAAGAAAAGAGAGGAAAGGAAGTGAGAGCTGCCGAGAGATAAAAGAAAACAGATGAGATTGGGAGCTTGGAAACACCGTTTTCTAGGGCTCAGATCATGAAGCTTTCTTCTTGAAAGTTGTTCATCAGCTCGAATTCTACAACATATCGAAAATTCAGCCCAATCCAAGCTTTGAAGGTTCATGAAATCAGGTTGGATCTTGACATGTTTGTTAACATCTGATATTTTGCGGGTTCTATTAAAAGTGACTTGTACGTCGATTTGCAGTTCTCTGATGAGTAAGGTGTCTTCATCAAAGTTGTTCAGGAGTGTATCCTCTACAACATATCCGAAATTCGTGGTAATCACACCAGTAGAAGGAAATTCGGTAAATATACTACTATGCTCACTGCTGCAGTTTTGATTGGCAGTTTCATGATTCAATTGGTTCAATTATGTTGTTCTGGTCGTTTTGGATAGCTTTCCAGGGAAATTGGACAGAGTTGGGATTATCGAGACTAAGAGCTTCGGTATTCGAGGAGCTAGCATTGGATTAGCTTCGGAATTGAGGTAGGGGATAGCAAGTAAATTGATTATAGTCTCTATTCTCATTGAGTTATGCATTTGGTGTATATGTGTATATGTTTCATTGAGCATGAATTGATGGCTTGATCTTGGAATTGCGATGGATCTTTATGTACGGAATTGAGAGTTGATTGAACAGGTTAGACCCAAGATATTGATGTTGAATAAGGAGAGTTTGTATTCCCTAGGGTGAAAGACCCCAAACCTGATCAGTGTTCGTGAAAGTGGGGTGTACTCAGACCCTAATTCTGAGGTGGTTGCCGTGTCCGACGATTAGAGCTCGTAAACGCAGTGTTGGGCTAACTAACCAAAGAAAATACTCTCATGTTTATGCTATCTGTATGCTTGGTGGAGTTTTGGCTTAATTGATTATTTGTTGAACCTACTGGGCTTGGTGAAGCTCACCCTTCTCTATCATTTCAGGAAAAAGTTGTGGACGAAAGAGATCGTTCGAGATGACGTTCGCTGCGATGATTTGGTACCTCATGCTGCCAAGATGGTTTTGGGGTGTGACAAAAAACCAGAAACACATAATCAAACAAAACGAAGAAACTTAGCAAAGGAACTCTATGAAATATGCTAACCAACAAAGTTCTAAACTAATCATCTACAGAGCACACAAAGCACTAACAGAGGAGAAGCACAAATCTAAGAAAGCTAGGGTTAGAATTAGAGCTCCAATTCAACAAAAATTTATCAATTCGCTCCACAATCCTCCTCAATGCACCATTCCAAAGATTGAATCAAAGCAATAGGGGCAATTAGAATGTCATACCAAAAAGCCACAATTTCAAGGGTTTAAACATCAATTGTGCAAAGAGCTCTTCAAACACAAGTCCAAACTGCACACTGGACACAGATTGAGAACGAAAGACACGAAAGCGAGCAAACACAGAGAAAACCAATAATAGACAATACTTAATATTTTATAAAGTGAAAGCCCAATATACTTAACCCAAAAAATTACAAAACTTTACCTGTGATGCATATGATTCAACCGGATTCGACAAGGGCCGATCCGAAACTGAAATTCCACCATTGTTTACCGCATAGAATTCGAATTGAATTGGGAATCATGAGAAACAACAGCTTGAGCTTGAGCTTCCAAGACGCCCAGATTGAGATACGCGAACCCGAATGTTGAGGCACAATTGGACCCATCATTAAGACCCAAACATATAGTTACCTCAGACAGTGTCAAGTAGCTTTCAGTTGGATGAGTTGGGCAGCGAATGCTTGAAATCAGTCCCTCGAGGTATGAGCGATTTGGTGGTAGTTTTATGGGTTTTAGAAGAGCAAATTCGCAGAAGAAGAGATTTTCGTGGGAAGGGCCAACGAGGGGAACTCGGTGGGGAGATGAAATTTGGGGTTTGGACATTTCAGTGACGAATTAATTTGTGATATTTTCAATTAGGGTGGAAGATGTAGAATCAAAGGGAAACTCAATTGCAAATGTCGAGCGATAGAGAAGGAAGAAGAAGAAAAAAAAAAGGAGCGAAAGCGAAGTGGAGTTGCGAAGAAGAAGAAGAAGAATGGAGCGAAAGCAAAGTGGAGTCGCGACGGAAAACAGATATGGGTTTTTTTAAGAGAAAGAAAGAGACTTAGCGAAGGAAAATAGATATGGGCTAGCGCGTCTTCACATTTCTATTTTTCCACTCAATATGGACAACGGTTTTTGTAAAAATGTCGTCAATCCCATTATCATTTTACACATCCAGTACGTTTTCCTTCTAATTTTGGGGTCATAGACGACATTTTGAAACCAAACTGTCATCTATAGTTTTTTTACGACAGATATTTAAAAGAGTGTCGTCTTCTCAGTGCCGTCTATAACGGTTTTTGGCATAGTGATAGTAGTTGAGTGCAACAACTACCTACGGCAATGTATTCGGCCTCGGCAGTAGACATAGATACAGAATTTTGTTTCTTGCTATACCAAGAGACCATGTTATTACCAAGGTAAAACACACCACCGGAAATACTTTTCCGATCATCACTACAACCGGCCCAATCGGCGTCACTAAACCCAACCAAGTTAGTATTTGTATCAAAAGTATACCAAATACCGAAAGGAAGAGTGCCACTAACGTACTTGATGATTCTTTTCACAGCATGCAAATGAGACTCTCTAGGATCACTTTGAAATCGCGCACATACTCCAATAGAGAAGGAAATGTCTGGTCTACTGACAGTAAGATACAGCAAACTGCCAATCATGCTTTTGTAGAGTGTCTGGTCAAATGTACCTGCAAGTAAGCTTACAACAATATGCAATATGATATATTCTCCCCCTAACTAGCATAATAAAATCAAAGTTTAAGCTTATGCTAAAAATTACTCCCCCTAAGTGATAGAGCATGTGAAAGTAGTATTTACTCCCCCTTTTTTGTCATGGCAAGACAAAAGATATGAAATTAGAGTATAATGAGCATGATAAGCAATGGAAGCAAGAGCAAGTAAATATCAATCAACTATTTAGACAAGGAGCAATGAGAGAGAATAGAGCACAAACGGAGCATTAACACATAAGCATCAATGAGGGAGCTAGATTCAATGCGTTGTAGTTGTGGATTGCTCGCAATTTTCAATCACACTGAATTTATTGAGAACCTAAGTTAGCATAGCATATCAATGTGTTTGAACAATGCACAAGCATACACAAGTCAAAGTGTGATGAGAAACTGATCACGTAACAATTGTTCAGATAAAAGCCATTTAAAGTAATCTGTCTGTTAATCATATCAGGTGACTAGTGATCTGTATGATTTTTTATTGTAAACTAGAGGGAATGGTTTGAAATAGCCCTCTCGTTGTCAACCTTTAATTGGCAGCAGGGCAGGGCTTTAGACATACTTAAAGTAGGTCTTGGGTTGGTTGGTTTAAGGGTCTAGACAATGAAGAGAGAACGAGTAGCCGGTTGGGTGAACTCACCTCCGTACTTTAATGGCACAAACTACGCTGCCTGGCGGGATAATTGAAATGTTTCTTGATGCGTATGATGAATTTGCATTCCAATACTTGTCTGTGGAATGGCATCCACCGTTTTGGATTGTCGACGGTGAGAGAGTGAATATACCTATAGATTACTAGAAACAGGCCCAAATCAGTGCGTCTAATGCAAACAAGAAAGGTAGGAATGTCATAGCTATTGCTATATCCAGTACACAATATTCATATATTCAACACTGTACAACATCTAGGGAAGCGTGAGACAGGTTGCGTGTCATTCACGAGACCAGGTTAGGGACCTAAAGCTTGAAATAGTCCTTTCCGAGTTCGAGGAACTCAGGATGACTAATTCAGAGACCTTCTTTGATTTCTATCTCGGGCTTGAGAATGTCACTAATGCCGCCATGAGTTTAGGATCACCTATTGCGTAATTGACAATTGTCTAAAAAAATTTGAGGGTGTTACCGAAGAGGTTTTCTGCGCAGAAGACCGCAATCAGGGAATGTCAAAACATGTCGGATATAAAGCTTTCCAAACTTGTTGGAAAATTAAAGACTTATGAACTTGAATTAAAATTGGAAGAAAATTTGCACAAAAAGGACAAAGGAGTTGCACTAAAGAGTGTGACTGATCACCCTAAGCCGAAAAGTTCAAAAGCTGACAAGTCATCTTTGGTTGATGATGACATGGCCTTGTTTGTTAAACGGTTTAGACGAATTCTTAAAGACAGAAAGGACTACAAGGGCAGTGCAAGCCATCCTAGAGAGTGAAAATTCAAACCATAAGGTGAAGTGTCTAATGAAAAGAAGTTTGAAAAGAATTCGGGGTCTAGAGATAACAAGTTCAAAAATAATCAAGTCAAGTGTTACACATGTGGTGGGACTGGTCATTACATGGCCTCTGCTGCTTCTCCACCTAGATTGCTAACTTGTAGACATCATTATAGGTGTAATATTGAAGGACTACCATAATGTCATGGATTTCTGCAGGTTGGCAATGAGGGGGTTATTTTCAAATAATTCCGTCTACTCAAATAATCAACACAAACAGAATCATATAGATGACTAGTCACCTGATGTGATGAACCAGACAGTTTACTTTGAATTACTTTTATCTTAACAAATGTTTCGTGATCAGTTTACTGGCAATCTTTAACTTGTGTATGCTTGTGAATTCTCCAATCACAATCAAATGCTATGCCAACTTAGGTCCTCAATAGATTCAACGAAGATTGAGATCTACGAGTTATCTACAACTATAACTTATTCAATCTAGCGGTTCTAATGTAGCATTTAAGATGACTAGTCACACAGATTTGTCCAGATTGCATGTCAAATTAAGTTGGTACATAAATAAGTCCAGTTTTACTTTTAGTCGAATAGTTAACAATACACAACAATGGCCACGAGTTTGGTACCCAGAAAAATCCACTACGGGATAAAAAAATAAGGGTCTATCAGAAGACCGACCTTCCACTATGAAATGGCAGAGAATGCCCAATACAAGATTTCAACTAAGCTCAATATCTAAGTACCTATCTAGATGCAGCGATCTCTTGTACGGCTTCGTCTCATTCTCTTCAGCAGATTCTCGTTTGGTCATAGGCACCAATGTATGAATGCAGTGATGATTTATGACCAATCACTGACACATTTCCAAAGAGCTATGAAGCTTCAGGAAATCTGACAGCAATTGAGTTTACTGCAATGAGCTACAAAGCTGTGCAGTGAAAACTGAAGTCAAAGACTCCTACAAACCAACCTTGTCTATGAACATGCATGAACATGGAAAACTAAGGTTGCACAGTACTATTCCGACTCTAAGATATATGAACTTTGAAAAGAAGTTGAAACAGTGAAGATAAACCTTCTTCAAAGTTTGCTTAAAATGTTTTCTATGAAAAACGAACTTTGAATAAAACCATCCCATTCTCAAATTATTGCTAAGTCTTTATGTAAGTGAACTAAAGCACTCAAAAGAATCAAAGAGAAAACTAGGGAGAAATGGCAACATACAATGAGAGTTTTGAAAAATGAAAAGAGAGAAAATTCTAACATAAAAACCCTAATCAAAAGTTGTGGTGAGGTTTAATTTAAATAGACTTAGAAAGATAAGGTTTGTGTGTTTGAGAAGTGAACATGTGATTTTAACTTTTCCCTAAGCCTAGGCAAATTTGAAGCAAGTGGGAAGCAATTGACTTTCTGCTAGACGATAGCACGTGCTGTCAGAAAAAGTGTCCAAAAAGTCGTTGTCAGAAAAACACAGTCCGAGGTTTCATATGAGAGAAATAGATGACCAATCATGTGCTGTTTGAGATCCTTATTCTAAGAACGCTTTTTCAAAGACCAGAGTTTTTGAAAAGGATTTGTAATGATCAAGGATTAAAATTTCGGTTTCGATGGAAATTTCGATAGCCAAAATTATGGAAATTTCGATGGAAATTTCGGTATATTTCGATATATTTCGGTAAATTTCGGTATATTTCGATAGTTTCGAACCTCCAAAATTATGGAAATTTCGATGGAAATTTCGATGTTTCGATGGAAATTTTGTTCCTTGGTAATGATCAAGTAAGGAACTATGCTAAACATATGTAAATGCAGATACGATATGCAATATGACTGTTATATGCAATATGACTATCATACCCAAATGATCTTCATCAACCCATCAATCTTAATCTTCAAGGCATCATCAAGTCTATAAAACTAGAAATGAATTCTAATTGATCTAATTGAGCTTGTGACATTATTACAACGTTTTTGTATAAGGATAGCCAATAAAATAACCTACAATTTCATTTCACATCGCACCAAGATACCTTGCTGTGGTTTGCTCTTCTTCAATCACGCCACATATCATGGTCAAGAGATCAAATTCTTCCATATACTATTCGACAGTTCGCAAACCCTGTCGCAAATTATATAATTTCATCCAATTATTTTGCACATAGTTCTCGGGTAAGAACTCATTTCTTAATTCTTTCTTCATCTTATCCTAGGTCGTGATCTTTGACTTTCCCAAACGTTCACGGTGAACTCGTAACTGTTCCCACCATGCAGACACCTGTTTCTTCAAACCGATCGCCACAATCTTCACCTTCTTCTCCTCAAATACTTCCTTAAAATCAAATATTCGCTAAACAGTGTTAAGCCAATCTATAAACTCATCAGGCTGAATTTTCCCTTCAAACTTAGGAATATCTGATGCCTTGATGTCAATGTTTTGGTTAGCATGTCCCCTCTCACGATGGAAATGATTCTCATCTCTCTCCTCGTCTGAACTCCCACCCTCTTGGCTTGGAGTTCCGATGTGAGCGATATGATCGGTAAGTTGTTTCAGCATCCTATTAATTTTTGCCATGTCATCATTGTCGCCTTGACCCTCCTCCATTCGAAAACCTCCCCGACAACGCATATGGTGAGCCATGAAATCACCGTGATTCACGACACTCTCCAATCTGGCTCGTGATACCACTTGATGAGGGAACGGTACTGAACAAGAGTTTGTGGCTCAAAGCTGCAGACTATTAATTCATAAAATTGAAGATGCTGAAATATATTACAATGCCAAACTTATATAGGGTCCAAACCTTAGGGAATGATGGAAAGTAAAAGAAAAATAAGGATGTCCTTCTAAACAAGTAAACAAACATTATAGAAAAAGGTAATTACTTAAACTTGTAATCCTTGAGATACTTTGGGACCTTTGATTCCCTCTTGGAATTTCGTTGGCTGGCCACAATAGGAGTCTTTAAAGATGCTCCTATAGCAAATGAGCATAGAATGACATAAAAACCCATATCTGGCATAGGGAATCTGTTTAGATGATAATAGAATATATACAGTTTTAAACTGAAAAACCAAAATAAGAAACACTATACACAAGAAAATTCAAGAACTAAAAGTATGAGGATGAAGAGGAAGAATAGTTGTTTAAATCCAGCGAGCAGTCTATGTAATTGTCATCATTCCATCTGTAATACTAAAGAGACGATAACCTTAAATTAGGAATGCTGGGAGACAGAAAAAGGAAGATAACCTGAAAGGAATTACCTGATACATATTTTCTTCCACCTCCAAGCACATATTTTCGAGTTTCTGGTGTATACCGCCAACCCAAGCGATAGTGATCATAAATTTGAAAGGAAACAAAGACTCGATAGAATGAATGAAAGAAAAGCAGAAAAATGATGAGAGACACAATTATGAATGTTGAATATTCTTTCTGTATTGAATGAAATTGATTGTTACAGGTATTCTCATAGTACATTTATACAGCAGAACTCTACCTAACCTTGACCATTCTGTGGTTATTTTTGTATACAGGTGTACAGTGATGATGAAGGAAATGTAGCCATATTCTGGAACATTCTGCAGCTGCTTGCCATGCTGTCAAGCTTATCCTTCTGGGGCACCAAGGTAGCCGTTATGATGCCGTTGGGAGATTTCTTCAATATGCAGGTTAGAGTGTCTGTTATCATCCCCCCTCAAGCGAAGGCGAGGATGAGGAGCAATGAGCTTGGAGCTTAAGTCGATAAAACGGAAGTGACATAACCCTTTGGTGAACAAATCAGCGAGTTGTTGGGCAGAATTGACATGGTGGATGGTGATACTTTTGGAGGTGACGAGATCACGGATGAAATGATAATCGACTTCGATATGCTTTGTGCGAGCATGAAACTTTGGATTAGCCGCGAGAGCAATGGCGGAGATATTATCGCAGTAAAAAAGTGGGGGAAACGGGAGAATGAGGTGTAGTTCTTTGAAGAGCTGGCAAATCCAAAGTATTTCAGCCGCTGTTATAGCTAATGCTCTGTATTCTGCCTCTGTTGAAGACCGTGCTACCACTGGTTGCTTCTTTGAGGACCAGGCGATCAAAGTGTTCCCAAAGAAGATGCAGTAACCGGTCGTTGAGCGTCTATTGTCTATGTCGCCTGCCCAATCCGCATCACAGAACGCTGTTAGACGAGAGGGTCCGGTGGTAATGCGAATGCCGTGATCCGGTGTTCCTTTGATGTAGCGGAGGATCCGTTTGACAGCAGTAAGATGATCAGTGGTGGGCTTATGAAGATATTGGCAAACTTGATTTACTGCATATTGTAGATCAGGTCTTGTCCAAGTGAGATACTGTAGGGCCCCCACAATGGAACGATACTCAGTAGGATTGGTGAGAGGGACTCCTGAGTCAGCACTGAGTTTGTCCGATGTGGAGGGGGAGGGTTGGGGCTTGGCTTCCAACATTTTGGTCCGAGTTAGTAGATCAATGGCATACTTGGTCTGGTGTAGGAATATACCAGATGAATCCCGATGGACCTCGAGGCCAAGAAAGTAATGCAGATCACCAAGGTCTTTGAGAGAGAAGGATTTGCCTAGCTGAGAGATGAGTTGCTGGCAATAGAGAGGAGAGCTGCCTGTAATTATGATATCATCAACGTAAACCAGAACCAAGGTAATGCGAACATCAAACTTGATGAATAATGAGGTGTCTGCTTGGGAAGCCTTGAAACCATGAGCTAGAAGAGCGTGATGAAGTTCTTCGTACCAAGCACGGGGGGCTTGCTTGAGTCCGTAGAGTGACTTGTGGAGCTTACAAACATGGTGAGGTCTGAGGGGATCTTGGAAGCCAGGAGGTTGGGTCATATATACATCTTCCTGAAGACGGCCATGAAGGAAGGCATTGGAAACATCTAGCTGAGTAATCTTCCAGTTTTGTTGGACTGCTAAGGCAAGAATAACTCGGATGGTTATTGGTTTGGCAACTGGGCTGAATGTCTCGCTATAGTCTATACCTTCGAGTTGATTGAACCCTTTGGCTACCAGCCGTGCTTTGTATCGGTCGATGGAGCCATCAGCATGTTGTTTGATCCGGAATACCCACTTACATCCAACTAGATTCTGAGTCGGAGAATGAGGAACGAGTGTCCATGTCCCTGTCTTATGAAGAGCATCGATCTCAGTATTCATTGCTTGAAGCCATTGGGGATTGGTTGAGGCCTGTTTGTAGGTTTGAGGCAATTTGGCAGTGTCGGTGTTGGCTAGCAGTGCTTGAGGGAAAGGATGGCGAGTAGTAAAGGCTTTAGGCTTGAATATGCCATCTTTGGACCGTGTGCGCATCAGATGGATGTTTGTAGGTTGGGAAGGCAATGGTGGTGGAGATGGAGGAGTTGGTGATGATTGGATAGGTTCGGTGGAGGCATTTGAAGATGGTGAGGAGGGTAGAGCAGGTGGTGGAGTAGGGATTTGAGAAGAAGGTTCAGTGGGAGTAGGAGATGGAGATGGAGATGGTAAAGTGTGAGATGGTGTAGGGATAGGATGCAGTGGTATGGGAATGTAAAGGGGAGTGTTGGTTGGCGGTACAGCTGTTGTGGGTGCTGAAGATGGTGATGCAGCAAAGGGAAATTGATGCTCATCAAAGGCGACATGGCGAGATGTGAAGACTCTGTGAGTGGATATGTCAAGGCAGCGATAACCTTTCTGATTTTGACTATAGCCGATGAACACACAGGGCCTGCTGCAGGGATCAAACTTTGATGAAGAATACGGTCTTAACCATGGAAAGCAGAGACATCCATAAACCTTCTGAAAAGTGTAGTCTGGTGAGTGACCAAACAATTTTTGGAAAGGACTTATATTCTGCAAGGAAGTAGAGGGAAGCCTGTTAATCAAATAGACTGATGTGTGAACAACCTCTACCCAATATTTGAAAGGCAGAGAGGACTGCACAAATAGGGTTTGAGTGAGTTCAATAATGTGCCGGTGTTTTCTCTCAGCAGTTCCGTTTTGTTCAGGTGTGTGTGGACATGTAAATTGCTGTGATATACCATGAGTAAAGAGAAACTGCTTAAACTGAGAGCTGGTGTATTCACCACCATTGTCACACCGGATTGCTTTAATTCTTTTGTCAAATTGGTTTTCAACTATGGTTTTGAAAGTTTGAAAAGCCAAAAAAGCATCAGATTTTCTTTGAAGGGGATACAACCATGTGAATCGTGACCAATCATCAATAAAGATAATATAATACTGAAAGTTTGATACAGAAAGAGTAGGAGCAGGGCCCCAAAGGTCAGAGTGTATGAGTTCAAGAGGACCAGAGGTGTGGCTAACACTTTTATTGAAGGGAAATTTGGTTCTACGACCAAGTTGACAATCAGAACATAAGGAATTACATTGGGATGATTTTAAAGAAGGTAAACTATGACGTGAGATGAGTTGATGAAGGACTGGTGCGGATGGGTGACCCAAGCGACGATGCCATAGAGAAGAAGGAACAGTAGTGCAGGAAAAAGCAGAAGCAGTGGCGGAGAGTGGTGGAATGGTAAGCTTGAGGGGAAAGAGAGAGCCATCAGAAGGGACTTGAAGAAGAACCTGCTTCGTAGCTTTGTCCTTCACAGAGCAATGGGTATTAGAGAAGGTCATATCACAGGGATTATCACAAACAAAACGGTTTATAGAGAGTAGATTATGGGATATTTCAGGAACATAAAGAATGTTATTCAGGAGAAATTTGGAGCGAGAAGAGTGAGCAATAGAATGACCAAAGCGTTTAATAAACAGACCTTGACCATTTCCGATGTAGACTTTGTCGGAACCGGGGTACTCGGAGTGAACGGAGAGATTGTTCAGGTCATTTGTGATGTGATGAGTAGCACCCGAGTCGGCAAGCCAAGTGGACGGCTGAGGTGTATAAGACTGATTAGTGGCAGCCATAGCAGAAAAGAGGGGAGGTGTATTGCGGGGTTGATTGGCATAGTTGGTGGTACGATTTGGATTGTAGATGCAAAAAGAGGTGTTGTGGTTGTCCTTTTGGCAGATGACACACCAACGAGGACGACGAGGGGTTTGAGAGAACTGATTTGGGCGAGGTGGGATAGCCGGAGATGGTGGTGTAGGGAGGAGGGGAGCCGTTGAGGTGGGTCGATAATGGGGTGGATTTGAAAATGGGCGAGGAGAGTTGGGGCAAGCTGGAGATGGGCCAGGTGGACCTTGGCGGGTGTTTTTGTTGGGCCGGGTGGAGTTAGAATAGAAGGCCTGAAAGGTTTGGGGATTTAGGGTTGATGCTTGAGAGCGGTGTTGAAGCTCAAGTTCTTCACTCATGAGAAGGTTGTGGAGAGCGGAAGGAGTAATCGGTTCAGCGCGCACACGAACGGAGGTGGTGAAGATATCATAATCGCTGGGGAGACCACGAAGGACATGAGCGACCAAATCCAGGTCATCAATAGGAGCGCCAGCCGCAGCCAAGGCATCAGAGACGGCCTTGAACTTCTCCAGGTAATCACCCATAGATAAAGTCCCTTTCTTGATGTTGTGAAGCTCTGTTTTGAGTTGAAGGATATGAGAGCGAGTGGAGGCGGAGAAACGCCGGTCAAGAGCATCCCATAGGGCCTTAGAGGAGGTAGGACCGACGGTGAAAGGCAGAGCATCCTTGGAGAGGGTAGCAGAGATAAGGATTTTGCAGCTGCGATCTTTGTAGATCCAAGCGGCGAAAGCAGGATTGGGTTGGTTTTCTGGGAGAGTTGGAGGTGGGCAGGGGTCAGACCCATCAACCAGAGAGTATAAATCCATATTTTCAAGGATAGGGGTGATTAGGTTACGCCAAAGGAGGTAGTTTCCATGGCTGAGTTGTGTGGGCACAAGAGCAGCAAGTTGAGTAGGAGAGAAATTAATGGTAGGAGAGAAAAGGGAGGGAGAGGGAGAGGTGAATGTGGAAGCAGGATTAGGAGTATTTGTGTTTGAAGGAGAGGCGTTGGGAGAACCAGGGAGAGATGGAGTGGGATTTGGATTAGCGGGAGACGCCATAGAGGATCGAAAGAGAGAGCTGTTAGGCTATTGGGGCGACTGATACCATGAAAGGAAACAAAGACTCGATAGAATGAATGAAAGAAAAGCAGAAAAATGATGAGAGACACAATTATGAATGTTGAATATTCTTTCTGTATTGAATGAAATTGATTGTTACAGGTATTCTCATAGTACATTTATACAGCAGAACTCTACCTAACCTTGACCATTCTGTGGTTATTTTTGTATACAGGTGTACAGTGATGATGAAGGAAACGTAGCCATATTCTGGAACATTATGCAGCTGCTTGCCATGCTGTCAAGCTTATCCTTCTGGGCACCAAGGTAGCCGTTATGATGCCGTTGGGAGATTTCTTCAATATGCAGGTTAGAGTGTCTGTTATCAAAATTCACCTGTGCAGAGTTGATGGATGTCTTCTCAGCTCCTATATCAACTTGGGGAGGGGGAGGGGAAAGAAGTCATGGGGAAATTAAGAAAAGGTTAGGGGGTGTATACACCCGCCCCTTTTCTAAAAAGGAAAAAAGAAAGAAAAAAGGTTTTCCTCCGATTGTTTTGTTCTTCCCCCCTCTCCTCCTTTGTCCCCCGCGCAGCTGACCCCAACATGTAAATACCAATTTTCCCCCTACGGGTGTGTTAAAGCCACAATCAACA
Source organism: Spiraea crenata (assembly GCA_033992175.1). Classification (NCBI taxonomy): domain Eukaryota; kingdom Viridiplantae; phylum Streptophyta; class Magnoliopsida; order Rosales; family Rosaceae; genus Spiraea; species Spiraea crenata. The sequence continues at coordinate 178,519 of JAVBHV010000033.1, read as the reverse complement.
TACAAACTGAAAAGGTTCCACCACTTAGCTAACATAATAGCGAAAACCACTAGTGGAGGAATCCAAACATCACTATGAACACAATGAAATGGTGAGGGAGCATGATCTATATTAGATGAAAACAAAAGGTGGGTGGACTTACTAAGAGCACACTCATTACAAGAGGAATTATTAGTCCAAACTTTAAAACATTGAGGGACTTAAACGCGAAAGGACTTGGACTGAAGGATGGCCAATACGTTGATGCCACAAGGAGGAGTGAATGGTGGTGAGAGCATGAGGGACAGGGGATGAAGAGGCAGCAGACACGAAGAGAGGATAGAGGCCGTCTTTACAAGGGCCCTGAAAAAGTAAATAACGGGAGCGTAAGTCATAAATTTGATAATAATCAGGAGCAAAGAGGACATACACAAGAATTTCTTTGATGAAGCGGGCAATGGAGAGAAGATTTTTACAAAGAGTAGGAATTTGAAAGACATTATGAAGAGAGAAATTAGAAGAACCCAAGGAAAAGGAAAGGTTACACATGTAGGTAATTGGCATAGAATCACCATTAGCCATGTAAACATTATATGGACTGGTGTATGGTTGAATATTGGGGAGAGAATTATCTTGATCGGTCATATGGTGAGTGGCTCAGGTGTCGGGGTACCAAGTAGGATCAACCGCAAGAGCCATGTAGGCCCCTGCAAATGGTGGATGTGTGGCGAGCCCATTTTACGGATGGGAATAGTGCTAAGCCCCATGAAGGTTGCTGCTGCAGGTGGTACACCACTCAGGAGAGGGCTCAAGAAGACATGTTGTGCAAGTAGAGGTGCCGCGACCAATGGTGGCTGATGGTACGGTGAGTGAGAAGAGAAGTCGGCGGGGGTCTCCTGGAACTACTGGCGCTGGCCACGACTCTTTGATAGGCCACCACCAAACCACCAGGGTTGTCAGAAAAGTGATCAGGGTCCTATCAAAGGGACCGTTATCCAGCCGATCAGTGCCACGATCAAAAGCAGAGGGGTCACGATCTGAGGATCAACCATCACAGTTCCGAAAGGGACATGAGAAAAGAAAGCAGTGGATGTGCATTGGGTTTGACAGTGGTGGTGGAGCATCCATCTAAGCATTAAAGGACAAAATAGGGGGGTGGTGGGTGTGTTTTGGGGGTGGGGGGGGGGGGGGGGGGGCCGGCCCTTAAGTTTGGGCCCCGCCTTAGCGCCCTTCTGTAATAGGAATGGGCCGGTTCTAAATTATAAGCCCGGCCCGAATGATGAAAATCCCGACCCGGCCCGTGAAGTTCGGTCCCAAAAACGGGCCTGATTTTTCAGAACCCGGCCCGGCCGGTAAAACCCGAATATTTATAATTTTATTAATATATATATATATATATATATATATATTTGTACACATGTCATATACTGATTGGATGAAAAATATAGTTACACATATCTGAAAATAAAACACACACACCCTATCCTACCCAAAGAAACCCTACTTATTTCTGCTTCTGCTTTATCACTTCCTACTTTCTTTTTCCGCCTCAACTTTACCGAGCCTTTCACAAAATCCTTCACCGAGCCGAGCTAAAGCTCCGTGGAAGCCACCATAGTCGACGGCGGAGATAGCTTTTCAATCCATTCGCTGAAGAGAGACGAGAGACGCAGATCGATGGTGCAGATCACCGAGCCGAGCTAAACTGAAAGCTCCAACGACGCTGCTCCTCCAACCTCCAACGACGCTACATCTGCTCCGATGGGCGACGTGACCGAAGCACCCACACTCCCACACCCGCCGACGAGCCACGCTGCTGCTCTAGCCTCCGGCGAGCGTCGCCGACACGAATCCCGCAATTCATCTTCTTGGAGATCGAGAGCTTTTGCTTATCCCCAGACGCCGATCTCAGGATTTGCCCCAAGTTTCAGTCTTTTTCAATGCCGATCTGTAATTTGATGTTCAATTTTTGATGTAATTTGATGTGGGTTTGTTGTTGATTGTGGGTGACGCCGATCTCTATGCCCCAAGTTTGTCTTTTTCAATTCTAATATGTAGTTTGATGTTCAATTCCGGTTAAAACCCCTCAGGCTTCATCGGAATTAGTCATTCGTCGTTGATTTTGTTTTGGGAAAACTGGTCGGGCTCTAACCGGTTAAAACCCGAACCCGGCCCAAATGTACGGGCCCAAAACCTGACCCGGCCCGATTTCAATGGGCCCTTGAACGGTCCCAAAAATCCAGAGCCCGATCACTTTCGGGCTTTTTCCGGTCCCAGCCAAAACCCGGCCCGGCTCGGCCCGATCCCAGCCCTAGTTAGGAGATTAGTAATCCTCATAGTTTGAGGATAGATAGGTGTTCTAAAACCTATTCGGTTCAAAAAATAGTTTAGGAACGAATTAAGGATTTCTAATCCATGTGGGATTAGGAATTAGTTAAGTATTTCTAATCCATGTGAGGTTAGGAATTAGTTTAGAGTTCTTATAAATAGATATGTTTAGGCTAGAACTAAACATATAGAGAGAGAAAGCAGACTAGTTGTCCTGTTTTAGAGAGAATTGTGAGAGAAAGGTTCTAGTTGTAATCTTTTGCACAGTGATTAACAAAGATAGTTTCTTCAAAAGTCTTATTTGCACTTTTTTAACTAAGCTATTGATAAATTCCGCGATCAATAGTTCTTGCCTGGCCAATTACGTATCATACGGAGCTCAGCAGAGTCTGGGAGAAGGTGTGATGTGTGATAACAGTGGTGAGCATAAGATAATCTGCGCCAAGACCATTAAGGGTATGGAGGAAAAGATCTCCATCAGAGACCAGCTTATGAATGGCAGCAAGGGAGTTGGCTAGAAACTTGGCTTGTTGAATATACTTATTGAAGGGTCTGGAACCCTTGTTGATGCTGAGCAGTTGAGGGTTGTGGCATTGGCCACCAATTTCAGGGCAAAGTGTCGAGCCAAACAGTCCCAGATATCTTTGGCATTCTCAAAGCAAATAGTGAGAGCAGAGACCTATTCGGTGAGAGTAGTAGTGATGAGATTGACCGTAAGCTGGTCAAGTTAGAACCAAGTAGCATAGTCGGGACTAGGGATGGAAGAGGCTGTGGCAGAGAGATCGGAGGAAGTGGTTTTGGAGGCGACATCGGTCGGATGATGGTGGGGTCAGAGGGTAGGAGCCATAAATGGATTTCCATAACCCTTGGCCAACAAGGTAGGGTTTGAGTTGGCGAAGCCATGTGAGGTAGTTAGTTTCAGTAAGGTGAGCAGTGCTTGGGGTAGGGAGATGGGAGGAAGGAGAGGAAGAAGAGCCAGCAGCCATGGAAAAGAGGATCGAAAAAGTAGGAGAGATTTCCTAGATGTAGGCTGCTACCATGTGAAAAGATAATTCCTCTTGTTGATTGATATGTGTACATGAATGGCCTAGATACATGAACACATGGAAGTAATTACAGAGTCAAACACTAAACTTAAGGAGCATGAATAAGGCATTCAATCATCAATCCTTCTAGACGCTTCTTGCATGATCAACGGTGGAGATGAGGATCCGTTGATAACCCCCTCAACAGAGGATTCAGACCCCCCCTTATCTAGCTTTGTACCGCGTGTACCTTATCTTAAGTTCACCACAAAATTCCAATTTTCCACCTACGGGTGTGTTAACCACAATCAAGATAACAACTGAAAAGGTTCTCCACTTAGTTAACAAGGTCTGCTTGATAACACATTGAACATAGCACACTGTTGATAACCCAGTTATTATATCTAACAGAGAACGATCATTTGAAATAGGACTCAATACCAAAACAAATGTTACTGATCCAATATAGATGTCTTAAGAACTGTCACCATTACTACTGCACATCTCTGTGACCACCACAATCAGCACGCCCATAGCAACCGTCACTATGAGTCTGTCATCATCACTTAAACCTTCCTTACTAGTGGAAAAAGCTGCACTTAAATTAACATTTAACACTGCCACTTTCACGTTATCAGCCATGATATTGGAGTTAGAATTCTAAACAATGCTCAAATTGTTGCTTGACCCCATGTGAGTTATGAACGAGATGTCTTTTTCATTCAGCATGTCCCAAGCCTTTGAACAGCGCAAGACATCACAAACTCCGCCATGATATGCTGCTAAGGCCATCTCTAGCCGAGGTCATGGGGGCTGGCTACACCTATTGTAGCCCCCAAAATGGTTCAAAACCATCTCCAATAGAGAAGGCTACATTTTGGGCTACAAAAACAAAAGGGTTAGAGTGCTAGAAAGAGGGCTGGATCCAACCCTCTGGGTAGACCTGGCTACAAAATGGATGCAGGCAACTCCGCCACGTAGCCAACTCTAGTTAGCCAACGGATTCCAACTCTAAAATGTAGCCCGCCTCGTTTGGAGATGACAAAATGTAGTATACCACTATTCGTTAAAAAAAATTATATTTTAGAGGGTTACAATATAGTATGGCTAAATGTTAGCTATTTTCGGCTGAAGATGGCCTAATCTGGATTCACGATTGAAGAATGGTAAGTTTTTGAAACATACATATATCCCACGAACCGGTGTACTGCAGTTTAAAGTTTCCAATCTAAACTCGGAAATAGTAGGTAATACATACGAAATCAATATTGATTTAAAATATGGTATAGACGAAAATGTCATATTCCCCCCATAGGAAACAGCTGAGAACTAGCAGGTGGCCAACATGGTGAGTATATAATTTTTATACGCGGTTCAAAATGGTCCAATCTGGTGTACGTTTCATCCTTAGATCATTTTTTATTTTTATTTTTTCCACATCCTTGGATCATTTCAATGCAGGACTTTCTAGGAAGAGGCGACCAAGATCTTCTGTTTTATTATGCGTTTAGCAATTTATATAAAACCAAGGTATCAGCCGGCCAACAACTCCTGGTCAATGATTTTATAATAATTAAGGCATTACGGTTGACTGGACAATGGAAAAATAATACGAAACACCAGATTGAAAGAAAATCTAAACTCGGCATCATACTATGCGGTGATTACCTTTATATGAACAGCCTGTCTTCGACTCTCGATCCTTTAGAACCACTGATCATGGGGTTTATTTCTTCAAAGTATGTTTCACGTTTCCTTTGTCCATGGAAAGTAGTATCCCATAGAAGAAAATCACCAGAAAACCACAATCGGGCCTTTCCAGAAGAACTATGCCGTCGCTTTTCCCTAGATGAAATCAAGGCAGCAACTCGATGTTTCGATGATAGCTTATTAATTGGTCGGAGTGGCTTTGGCAAACTTTATAAAGGGTATGTTAATGTCGACCAGAATAGTACAGACGTGGTTGCAATCAAGTGCTATTCGGGAGATTCAGATAGTTTGAGAATGCGCGAGTTCAGGGCGGAGGTGCAGTTACTATGCCAGCTACGCCACCCGAACCTGATTTCTCTCATGGGATTCTGTGAAGAAGAAGGAGAGTATATCATTGTTTACAACTACATGACTAATGGTTCCCTCTCTAGGCACCTTTACCCGAATAATGCCATGAATCCTCAGTACAGAGGCCCACTCCTTTGGAAGCAAAGGTTGGAAATTTGTATTAAGATCGCAAGCGCAATCCACCACCTCCACACAGGTGTTAAGTATACTATCATCCACCGGAATGTGAAATGTGATAACATCCTGCTGGATGGCAGCTTGGAGCCTAAGCTTTCCAACTTTTGCCTGTCCGCGATGGGTCCTCGTAGTTTGTCAAATACATTAACCAAAACAATGGATACAGCTGTAGTTGGTACATATGGCTACATTGATCCAGAGTATGTTTCTTCTGGCAAACTAAGTGAAAAGTCTGATGTGTACTCATTTGGGAGAGTGCTAACTGAAGTACTGTGTGGGGAACAAATTTTTTTAGTCCTCAGTGAATACAGAGAAAGGTATGGTCATGTTAGGAGTAGTACCTTACCCGATATTTTGGATCCAGTTCTGGTTGGAACAGTAGCACCAGATAGCTTGAAAAGGTTTATAAACATAGTTGCTAGATGTGTGCGTGCCACAGGAGTTGAACGACCCACAATGGGTGAAGTGCAGGTGGAGCTTGAGTGTGCACTCGCGCTGCAAGAGAGAGCAGACACCGACAAAGAGAGGGAGGCGGCTAGTGCTTCTTCTGTTGATTATGCTGGTCTCTACACCTATAACGACGAGGCATCATTTTGTGAAATTCATGATATTTTCTCGTTCGAGACATCTGCAGTTCCTTACGGCGTTGATGTATCATTTCCTATATCACGTATATCACCAGGCTCCCTTTCTTTCTCGTCGTATGATAAAGGTAGGTGAGATACGTACTGTTGCATCTGATCATGAACAGTCAACTGCTCCATAGGAATTACCAGTTCAAGGCCCTAGAACTATTAATTGAATTTGTTATAGTTATTTTGTTAAGAAAGATGTTAAGCTTTACTTATGTTTTAAAGCAATGGATAATATTCAGTTGGGTTCATTTTTTATCAATTTTTGTCATGCTCAGAATATAAGAGTATATAATATAATATGAGAATTGTGGGTTAAACTTCGATATACATTCGAGGTTCTATATTGATGTATTCATTGGCTTACAACAGAGAAATCAATGGCTTGATTGCCAAGATTAATTCTATACAAATATATAGAAAATGGTCAATTGTAATTGATGGTGCTTGCTAGGATTGATCTGCTTGAATTCTGAGAAATGAAGCCGTAGATAACTGCTAGGATTTATGTGGAGGATTTGCTGATTCCTGAGAAGTGGTGCCGCAGATCATGGGAATTGAGCGAATATTCCTTTCATTAATATCCAAACACTTTTTATCTTAGTAGGTCCACATAGTTACGTAGCCGTGATTGAATATTTATCAAACTACTGCAAACATCTTATATCTGCTCAACTCAGCGATCAAAGTGTGTCGAGCACTTGTTGAAGCTTTGCGGACGCCATGTTGTCCAAAAATAAACGTACAGGAGATGCAGATCAAACTACTAACTTAAGCAGCTGCAATCCCACTAGGTGGCATACATTAAGATCTCAAATCATGTCATTTTATATAGATGCAAAAGCCCTATTTGTTCTTTACCCAGTGATTCCTTCAAAAGACAATAAATGATACCCTTTAATGAACAAGTATATCTCGAAGACGCGTCTATACATTGCACAACCAGCACAAACAATAGTTTAAGTTTTAACCATATAAATTGCAGCCAGCTTATTAAGGATGATACAACGGTAAATCTAATAGGTTGGCCACATTCGTTAACATTTTGAAGTACTTAATCACATGGATACTACATATTTGTTTAATATACTTGATAGCAGAGCAGCAGATATTTGGGTACTTTACCCAGTTGGTACAACTTTTGTTTTTCTTATCCAAGGTAAGAATCTTGGACAATGTTCATAAAGGGAGGCTGGAGGGTGGCGGTATATCCACACAAGATTTTTACAAGGGGAACTAGAGAATCTCCCATTCGGATTCACAAAAATCAGGAGCTGGTGATTTCTTTGACTCCTCTGCATGAATAGAATGCAATACACTGTCTTCGCATTCGACATACGATTTTTCATCATCTCCATACCATAATGCAAGCTGCTCATACTCTTGCTTCCTTGGTGATCTAGCATTACAAAGCTCTAGCTAGATTGAAAGAAAAGCAAAACTCATGACTATGCGGTGATTACCTTCATACCAACGGCCTGTCTTCGGTTCTTGATTAAACTTATTCCAATGTAATATTCACCATCAATTTTACAGTTAACAGCGTTATGACTGTTGATGTGATAGGATTTTCTTGCTATTTTGTCAATCTTAAATAAATAAATATACAACTTAATTACAAAAATGAATGAAAAAAAAAAAAGTACCCAAATTATTCCCCATTGCTCTTGTCCTTCTCTGAAACAAAACCACCCCCAACCCACAGCAGTCATCAATACTAAACAAACCAAAATCCCAATCCTCCTCACGGAATGAACCCCATCCCGAAATCCGAAATCAACCCAATTGCACCAACAACCTCATGTCACCCCTCCCGCCGTCTTCTCCTCCTCCAACAAAACAGAGATGGACCCCCAAAAGCCGACCGATCACCGCCACCACCAGTTCGGAAAAGGAAAGTATGTCACCCCGGTTTGGAAACCCAACGAGATGCTGTTGGAAATTCGTTTTCAAAAGATCTAAAACCAATTCATTTTCTGAAATCAGATGCAATACATTTCAGTTGGCATATGTGTACTTCACAATGATGGTTTGAGTCGGCGCTGCTTAATTGGTGGTCTTGTGTAGCACCACCAGCAAAATCATAGGTACCCACGAAATTGCACCAACCACCTCCCACATTTCAATCCGAATTCAGAACCCTCATTTTCAATCTGGGAATTTTGCCCCAACTAAAAACTAACCCAGCAACTACCTTCTCTCGCTGACGAACCCATCTCTCCTCCCTCGTTAATGCCCCTCTTTTATATAATTTGGGATAAGCAATGTCAGATTAATGGTTGGAAGATGGTGGGTTTATGATTGTTGAGAAATCAATTTAATGAATATCACAAATATATGAATCGATGGTAGTGGCCCTTGTTGGCCGGAAGAGAAGAAAAACAAGAGGCGGCGGCAGTCATGGCCGTCAGTAGGGATGGGAGGGCGTTGCCGGCAACGATGAAGTTCCAATTTCTTTAATTCTATTTTTAACTTCTTTTAATATTATTTTATTTTGACCAATTATCACCGGATATTCCTGTGGTAAAAGGGGACTATCCATTTCACCCTTGTGGTGAAAAAATTCGCAATCAAGCCCCTGTGGTGGATCTTTGTTAGCAGTTGACACCTATTTGGGAATGAAATTTCGTTCAAATTCCGTCAAACAAGAGGGCCAAAATAGTAATTTAATGATTATTAATTTCATGACAAATTGAAAAAATGCAAAAAAGACGACTTCAGCGAAACCATAACCACCGCCCTTTCCTCTTTCCCTTCCTCCACAGTCTCTATGTCTCTCTGTTTTATGATTAGAAACCCCAAAGCATAAAGGTGGGTTGGTTGGGTTGAGGCAAATTTGGGGGTGGGGAAAAGTTTTCTTATATGCAATTGACTCTATTAATTTGATCATCAAATCAACAATTTAAATTGCATAAACTACACCTTTATGCTTTGATTCTCCTGTGGGTGTCTTTTTGAAAACACTTATTAGCCCAAATGCCCCCTGCAACTTAGTTTAAGGAAACATTTGCCCCCTACAACTCAAAATGAGCCCAATGTGCCCCCTCCAACTTAGTTTAAGGGAACATTTGCCCCCTTTGGCCGGATTCCAGTTGTTTTTGCTGATGTGGCCGGAATACGTGGGACCCACAAGCCCAGTCAACAAATAAAATTATTTTAAAAAGTGAGCAAATTGTTTCCACGGACAATTTCGATCTCGTCGTCTTCTTCATCAAAAAAAATCTCGTCGTCTTCGTGCTTGAGATTGAGATCTCGCCAACCAGGGCTCGTTGGAGGACCTAGAGCTCCGGCAACTCGCCTCCAATTCTTCAATCCTCCGAATCCAATTGAACCAAACCCAGTAAAATTCAGTCTTTCGACCTGTCCTTCACCCACAGCCGCCGGTGAGGCCCCGCTGCCGGAGCCTCCAAACCCAGGTCGTCAGAACCCGGAAGGCCCAGATTCGAATTCGCCGCCTCGGCCGCCGCCGCCGCAACAGAAAGCACTGATTGACGGGCCCGCTTCATCCTGTAATGCTCCAATTCGCGGACTGCGAGTGGCGGTGCTGGAGATCGGAGTAGTACTCCTCCATGGCTCGAATCTTCTGCTGGTGATTCGATTCAAGGAGCGATTTTTCGAGCTGGGTTTGATCCGAGAAGTCATTATGCTCTTGCTTTTCTTCCTCGTCGAGCAGAATCAGAGAAGTGAGTATGTCGCTCATTGTGGTCTTCTTCCCGCCATTGTTGTTGTTGTTGTCCTCCGTCTTCTGCTTCTTGGGGCTGTTCCCGCCGTTGAAGTCGAAGTCATCCATGTCGGGGAAGAGGGAGTAGTCTTCTTGGGAGAGAAACGGGAAGGTGCCGATTTCCATCAAAGCTTCGAGCTTTCGGGGATTGCAGAGAAGGTGTTCGACGAAATGCCTCTGAGAATGTGAACTTGAGTTGGGGGTGGAGAAATGAACCGGAGATAAAGATGGAGATTGGGGTCGAGTCATGTTTATATATATAGCTACGGAGATTAGAGATTGGGCGGGTGAAGGTGTGTAGGGAGGTGTGAACGCGGTGGAGGGGGGACTTTGGACTGCAACTTGGGTTCAATTGGGTTCATCAGCGAGTTGCCGGAGCTCCAGGTCCTCCAACGAGCCCAGGTCGTCGAGATCTCAATCTCAAGCACGAAGACGACGAGATTCTTTTTGATGAAGAAGACGACGAGATCGAAACAATTTGCTCACTTTTTAAAATAATTTTATTTGCTGACTGGGCTTGTGGGTCCCACGTATTCCGGCCACATCAGCAAAAACAACCGGAATCCGGCCAAAGGGGGCAAATGTTCCCTTAAACTAAGTTGCAGGGCGCATTTGGGCTAGTAAGTGTTTTGAAAATCGAATATCTTTACCTGGGAATTCATGGCGGCAAACCAACCGCAGGGTCCAGATCGTACCTCTGGTACATCAATATCATCAGACCCATCTCATAAAATTTACTTTCCTTTTCGTTCTATTTGCGTTCTCAGTTTTGGGTTTGGATGATTTTCTTTTCATGTGTGCTTTGTTTGTTGTTTTTATGATTTTTCCTTTGGTGGATTTTGTTCATCTTGGTCGATTTCTACGGAAAGTCAATGAATTGGGGAGGCTTGTTGTTGTTCTTGTGAGACTAGTTGAGCAAGTTTGCGTTTTGATTAGGGAAATCGAGGGATTTAGTGGTTTTGTTAGTGTGAAACTGACAACTGTGTCCTTATCTGGGCTGCGTGTAGGCTAAGGGGTGTCGAAAATCGGAGATCTCGTATCGGGTTTATTATTGTTAGGTGATAGAATTGTTTGAAGGTCACGGTGATCGTCTTACAAAATATCCATCGGAGTCTAAAGATCCGGCCTCTTTATGCTTTGGGCTTCTAATCACAAAACAAAGAGACATAAGAGACTGGAGAGGAAGGGAAAGAGGAAAGGGCGGTGGTTATGGTTTCCATCTTTTCAATGCGTCATTAAATTAATAATAATTAAATTACATTTTTGCCCATCTTGTTTGACGGAATTTGAATAGAATTCTCAAATTGGGGTGAATTGTTAACAGAGATCCACCACAGGGGCTTGATTAAGAGTTTTTTCACCACGGGGTGAAATTGATAATCCCCTCCCATCACAAAAAATATCAAGTGATAATTGGCTTTTTATTTTAAAAGATTAAATGATTGTAGACTTAGGGATATAAATCCAGACAAGTGTCAAAATTTTACTGATGAAGTTAAGTTGAATTTGGGGTGGGGGAGCTAAAGTGAGATAAATTTGGACGGTCAAAGTATTAAAACAGAAAGTTTTAACTCTTGGGTATTAAATGGGTATTAAATATAGGGATCTGATCATAGTATCTGGTTGTTTTCATCTTCCATGACTATTAGTAAAGTTAGCTCGTTCTTCTTGCTAAGTCATACCTCCATAACCTATCCTATCATTCATCAAATTCCAAGTTAAGGCGGGTCAATACTAGGTGTGGGTGAAAAAACAGCAAACCTGAAAAGCCAAACCCAAACCGAAGAAAAAAACTCAAAAAGAAATCATGTTGACTAAAAAAGTCAATCATGATGCCCAACCCACCTCGAACCGCCCTTTGTTGGTTTGATATATGTGTAAAAATTTTAACCCGTGGATAAACTTAGGTACGCGGTATTACTTATTTCTAATTAAAAATTAGGAGATTATATCCACACTCATTTTTTATCTCAACACACCCAATTTTTTTAAAACACTCATCACTTGTTTTAATTAGTTTAAATTTTCTCCTTACACCCATTTTATATTACAAAGAAGCCCCTAATCAAATATTAGATTTTTCTCCTTGCACCCATCACTACTCTAACATGTACAAATTAATTTAACAATGCAAATTAACAAAAATATTCATAAGAAAATGAATTTATTTCCACTGGTTGAAGAACATGACATGAAAAAGTCATCAAGATCATGAAATTTCACGAGATATTAAGCCAATGCATCATTTTAACCAAAAACTCAAGTATTAGACAATATAATCTGTTTACAGTTGACTGAAACGATAGATATGAACACGATGTAATTAACTCTAGAGCTCCACCAATTTGATGAAAATCAGACTTTTTACTCCGAATAAACCTGATATCTCATTCAGTCCAAGATACCTAATTCTCGCCACCATCCTTCTAACCCCTAAGTTCTTCTACAAACCCCACCCGGCCACTTGTTCGACATTCTCAACAACTCAAAATGAACACAAACACATCAACAACTCAAAATGAACACAAACACATTACAACTTTCCATAATGCTGTCTTTACGAACTGAGCAAGCATGGATAATCTTATATAACATTGATATTTCCTAAATGTCAAAACAAAATCAATATTTCCAATCGACCCACATCACAGAGGAACCGATTTTGCCCAAAAGTCCTCAATTCTAATTCATGTACCATAAAGGGAGTAAGAAAATTGACATGATCCACGAAACGTCAACTCCACACAAGAAGAGGAAAACTACGAAAAGCAAAGACGAGAGAGAGAGAGAGAGAGAGAGAGAGAGAGAGAGAGAGAGAGAGAGAGAGAGAGAGAGAGAGAGAGAGAGAGAGAGAGAGAGAGAGAGAGAGAGATGGTTACATCGTAGTCGCGGGATCTGACGATGGGGAAGAGAAGGCGTCCAAGTTCGCCCTCATCCTTTTTTTTTTAGGGTTCGGTGTGGTGAGAAATGTTTTATTTCGCGGGATCTGACGATGGGGAAGAGAGGCGTCCAAATTCGCCCTCATCCATTTTTTTTTAGGGTTGGATGTGGTGAGAATGTTTCATTTTATTTTATATCTTTTAGGATTTAAATGTAATTTTACAAAAGGATAAAAAAAATAATTGTCAAATTTATATGAATGATGGGTGTGGGGAGAGAATTGTTCGGTGGGAATATAAATTCCCTTAAAAATTTGATATATTTTATACCTGATAGCATTTTATTAAGTAGCAAAAAACTCTTATGATGGATCTCTTCCCGGTGAATTAAAAAACTAGGGAAATATTAGCTCCCTCACACTCTGCTAATCTGGATTCACCATTGAAGAATGGTAAGTTTTTGAAACATACATGTATGTACTGCAGTTTAAAGTAGGGCTGGGATCGGGTTGGGACTCGACCCGAAATGATCCAACCCAAGTCCCGACCCGATAGTGATCGGGTTCACCATTTTGTGCCCTAGCCCGAGCCCGACAAAGGTAGGGTACCCGATGGTCAGGTAGCCCAACCCGATCGGGTTGGGTCGAGTTGGGCAGGGGAAGCCCGAAATTTATGGACTCCAAAAAATATTGTTCGGCCAAAACAAAAAATATTGGCCCAAACAAATGCTTACTATTGCCTTTATGCTCAGCACCAACAACATAGGCCTTTTCTTCGAAAATTTGCGAAAATGAGTCCAAAAACGCCAATTTTGAAGTGTCTAAATCATAAATACCAATCAAATTCACAACTTTCCAAACAATTCCAACACAAACATAACGAAAGATTGTTCCTTTCCTTTCCTTATTGAGGTTGGATGGAGGCGATTCGGGTCCGATGGAGGCAAGTCGTCGATGGGTTTTGGTGTCGAGTTTGGGAGGCAACAATTCAACCCAACAATAACAACAATCCAGCAATTGAACCTGATGGGAGGAGATCCATGATTTGGGAGCTCTTCCGAGATGGAGACGGCGACGGTGGGAGATGGTGACCTTAGGGGCGCGACTGAGCTCGGAGATGGAGATGTTGAAACCGACTGCCGAGGGCCTTGAGGACGTTGCCAAGCTCGATTGGTTCTCTTCCACGGCGGCACCGCCCCAGCAGCTGCCGGTGAAGATGGGATGGCGAGGATCGAGGTCGCGGAGCTCTCAGTGAAGAAGAGAAAAGAGAAAAAAAAAAAAAAAAAAAAAGGGGGCGGACTGAAATGGAAAGGAAAAAAAATTATTAATTATATCGGATCGGGTCGAGTTTCAACATTCAAGCCCGAACCTGAACCCAATATTTGTCGGGTCGGGCAAAAATCGAGTTGGGCAAAATCAGGATTGGGCATGGGTTGAACATCGGGTCGGGTCGGGTTGGTCGGGTTCTTTTGCCACCCCTAGTTTAAAGTTTTCAACTCTCAACATGGAAAATAGTAGTACATGTCATATTCCCCAAAGGAAACAACTGAGAACCAGCAGGTGGCCAATCTGGTGAGTATATAATATTAGCAAATGTGATTTTAGTCCTCGAATACTAACAAATTTTAGTACAAACCCTGATATTTTCATTTCAGCCCATTGATCACAAGTCCACGTAAGTAAATAGTCTTGTTTTGCCAATTTTATCCTTGACCTTCTTATGGTAATCTTTTCAAGATCAAATTCATACTAATCTGTTTTTTTTTAACAATGGATTCTTTTATGAAGGTATTTAATTATCTTTAATGTCTTCCACATTTCAAATTTTTTTCATCTCGTTATATATCTATACTACCTTTCTCTCCTTTTGATCTACGCATTCTTAATTTGTCTCTATTATTTTTAGGCTTTTAGCTCATATTATTGAATTGTTTTCTATATATGTTGTCATCTCTCCCTCATCTTCCATCTTATTGATGTTCAAGGTATATTATTTCGGATCTACACTTTTTTTCCTAGTTTGAAGTTACATAATTTTGTTGTATTCTCCCTTTTTTTCTATGTTGATTGAATGTATATTATTTTGGATCATCATTCAGATAGGCACTCAATTCATTTTAATTCTTCCTCTTCCGAAGGGAAAATATATACGTGTAATTCATTTGCATTTTTCTTCTACCTCTTTCAAAGGTATACTACATACATATGTAATTCGTTTTTGTATTTTTCATCTTGCGAAGGTAATTCCTTCTACCTTTTTTGAAGGTTTAATATATATATGAACATCATTTCCTACTGGGTAGGTTTGTCTTTTATACTACCTTTTTTTTAATCTTGTTCCACCTCTTTGAAAGGTACATTTTAATTGTTTTTGTATCTTTCTGTTATGAAGCTATAATTAAATATGCAGTTTATTTTACCTTGTTTAAAGGTGTGTACATCGTTTTCCTCTTGAGTAGGTTTGTGTTTTCATGTTGTTTTTTGTTTTTACTTGCTTGTAACTTTTCCTATTTAAATTTTTTATTTAAGTTTTAAAATTTCAAGAAAACAGCTGCATAAATTAAGGCTTTTAATTAGTTCATATAATAAATTAAGGGGTAAGATTGGCATAAAAATTAGCTAGGACTACTTATAAAATATATAGTGTTGATTGGGCTAAACGCGGTTGAAATGGTCAAATCTGGTGAGCCTTCCATCCTCGGATCATTTTTCTCAACATCCTGGGATCATTTTAATGCAGAGGAAGAGGCTCTGGGTTTATATAGCAACCGCCTCGAGACAGATGGAAATTTATATAAGGGAACTGGTCAATGATTTTGATTAGGAAACTTACATTACGGTTGACTGGACAATGGGAAAAGAATACAAAACACTAGATTGAAAGAAAATCAGAACTCGGCATCATACTATGCGGTGATTACCTTCGTATAAACAGCCTGTCTTCCGACTCTTGATCAAAGGCTAGAACCACTGATCATGGGGTTTATTCCTTCAAAGTATGTTTCCCATTTCCTGTGTCCATGGAAAGTAGTATCCCATAGAAGAAAATCACCAGAAAACCAAAATTGGGCCTTTCCACAAGAATTATGCCGTCGCTTTTCCCTGGATGAAATCAAGGCAGCAACTCGATGTTTCGATGATAGCTTATTAATTGGTGAGGGTGGCTTTGGCAACGTTTATAAAGGGTATGTTAATGTCGACAAGAATAGTACAGAGGTGGTTGCAATCAAAGCCCGCGCGCGACGAGTTCAGAGCGGAGGTGCAATTACTATGTCAGCTACGCCACCCGAACCTGATTTCTCTCGTGGGATTCTGTGAAGAAGAAAGAGAGCGCATCATTGTTCACAACTACATGCCTAATGGTTCCCTCTCCAGTTACCTTTACCCCAATAATGCCATGAATCCTCAGTACAGAGGTCCACTACTTTGGAAGCAAAGATTGGAAATATGTATTGCGATGGCGAGCGCAATCCACCACCTCCACACAGGGGTTAAGTATACCATCATCCACCGGGATGTGAACTGTGCTAACATCCTGCTGGACGACAGCTTGGAGCCTAAGCTTGCCGACTTTTACCTGTTCGAGATGGGTCCTTCTAGCTTGTCAAATGCATTAGCCAAAACAATGGATACATTAGTAGCTGGTACACGGGGCTACGCTGATCCAGAGTATGTTGCTTCTGGCAAACTAAGCGAAAAGTCTGACGTGTACTCATTTGGGAGAGTGCTAACTGAAGTACTGTGTGGGAAACAAATTTTAACAGTCCTAAGAGAATACGGAGAAAGGTATGATCATGTTACGAGTAGTACCTTACCTGATATGTTGGATCCTTTTTTGGTCGGAAGAGTAGCACCAGATAGCTTGAAAAGGTTTATAAACATAGTTGCTAGATGTGTGCGTGCCACGGGAGTTGAACGACCCACAATGGGGGAAGTGCAGGTGGAGCTTGAGTATGCACTCGCGCTGCAGGAGAGAGCAGACACCGACAAAGAGCGGGAGGCGGCTAGTGCTTCTTCTGTTGATTATGCTGGTGGCTACACCTATAACGACGAGGCATCATTTAAAAAAATTCATGATATTTTCTCGTGAAAGTGATACGTATTTCCTGACAACATTCATCGCCATCGCCATGCTTTGTCGTTGTATGATGAAGGGAGATAAGTACGGTTGATATAGAATTAAAGTTCGTAAGTCGGTTATGAAAATTCTGTTGCATCTGATGATGAGCAGTCAACTGCTCCGTAGGAATTACCGGTTCAAGCGCTGGCCCTAGAACTATTAATTGAATTTGATATAGTTAGGTGTTTTGTTAAGAAAGATGTTTTAAAGCAATGAATAATATTCAGTTAAGTTCATTTTTGATCACTTTCTATATTGATGTATATACATATGAGTCCGATTTTGCTCACTCCCCTTAAACCATGGTGAAACTTTACCCCCCTTCTCAAATCTTGCCACCTATTTTATAACTAGTCCATGTTTAACCTTTTGTATTTAATAACTCAATTAATAAATTTAATTACAAATATACCTTTTTAATTGAATAATTATCTCCAAACATATCAAAACTCAATCCTTTATATTCCTAATCAAACTCTCTCATCAAACCCCTTCCTCCAAAGGAAGGGCATAAATAACTTTGTTCAAAAAAACAAAAATTGCTAGATGGAATGTGTTTGGGCCCGATTTATGCAGGAAGGCTAAGGGAAAGAGTTGGGCTTGTGTGCAAAAAGTGAAAAGCCTATTAGTGGCTAAATCAAGAGAAAACTGGGAAAGAGTAGTGCAAGTCCCACATCAAGCAGGAGACCAGCTATTACCTGCGAGGATCAAGGAATTTCAGCTAGAGATTGGGAAAGTATTTCCCATGGGCCGGAGGAGATCAAGTTAAAATAAAGAAGGATTCTCTGCAAACCCAACTTAAGAAGGATTTCAGAAGAAAAGAAAGTAAACTTCAACTGGGAGATTTGTTACTTGCCGACCAAGGAAGGCCTAGTTCATGAAGCATCTCCTATATAAGGGAGAGCCTCTCACCAAGTAAAGCATCCCCGATCCCTCAACACAAATCCCTAAAAAGATTTAGCCGAAAGGCAGCAGATTTCGCCGCAAGGCATCAAATGGAAAAATACATTTATTAGTAAGTATCAGCAAAGAGAACAATAACCAAATAAATCTTCTGAATATAAGATCAACAATATTCGCACACTTACTTTGCAGCTAGTTCTTCGATTCATGAAAAACTTATGCATCATTGACAAATGAAATAGCGTAAAAGTCAATTTCATTATCCCCTCGAAATTTAGTATATTCCCAGTCTTTCTTTGCATCAAATAAGTTTGGCCATGAGTATCCATTAGCAAAACTAAGTCTGGAGATGTATATCCATTAGCATGATACAAAAATCTAGCATCAAGAAAATGCTCACCTCATCAATAACCATTTAAAACTTGTTCTAATAAAAACCGAAAACTTGTTCCTGTTCTTACATGTGGATTCAACAATTGAGACGACTTAAGCCTGAAACCAATAGTCCAGAATTAGTTCTTTTAGCCAAGACTTAAGCCTGATCAATCACAAAAAGCTTGAGAAATTTAAAAAAATCACGACGTCTGCAATACCTGTTCAACAACACATTCAGCAGCAGCAGAAAAAACTAATCCCATAAATGCAAATTCGTTCGGAGAACCCCAACTCCGCTGGCCCACCTGCTTTGCTTAGTAAATGAATTGCAGCCTGACGGTCATTTACTCTTGCATTGCATTACATGGATGTCTAAAGCTCCAAGAAGCAAACCCGCAAACCCGCAAACCCATCCCAACCCAAAGCCACTACCGGTAAAAAATTACGAATAATTACAAAATGAATTTTTTAGCAAACAAATTAGAAAGAAAACTACGATTAACATATTAGAGATGGAATTGATCAGAAATTGAAACCTCGTGAAAAGAATCGTCGGCATTTGATCGGAGTGATGAAAATCGGTCATCTCCACCGTCTTCAGACCTTTGAGCTTCAGCAACGCAACCGCGAGCAAAAGCAAAAGCATACTCGGCCTACCAAATCAATAGAAAAATTCAATCGCGAGAAGTTTTGGGTAGAAGATGGAAAGTTTTGGGAAAAAGAAAAATGGAATGTGAGAGATGAGAAAGTGAGGTCGCATGAGAAAGAAAAGGAGAGGCAACTGATCTCAACAGCGGTGAGCGCAGCGTGGCAGTTGAGAGGAGTGACAGCAATTGGACAGCTCGAACTCAACCCAGAAACTGTGAGCCAAATGCCGGATGGCAAAATCGCAATTTACATGAACAGTAGTAGTTCAGAATTCATAATATAGACAATTTAAAATATGATATCTATATTACAAAGCAAATAGCAAAGTTCCACTGTGCTTAAGAACAGTACCCCTCCATGAGCAGTGGGCTGCCGGTTTTAGCCTTTCCTCAACGCATGTAAAGCCCCAACTTTCCCAATCTGTACAGTAAAATCCCGACTTTACTCTCCTCTTTCTTCTCAATGCTTCGAAACATTTCTGATCGAAAGGAATGCTTCGAGATATTTCTATCCTCGGTCTTTTCGTTTTTGGGTCAGAGCGCAAAACCAGAGTCACGATCCTCCACTCCACAAGATCGCCTTCCACGATCCTCCTCAAAATCGTCCTCCGCGATCCAAACACCTCTACCGCCACTGCTGCGGCCTCGCGAATCGCAGGCTGCTCCATCGACGACTTCACCACCACCCTATCGCCGATCAACTCTCACTTCTCCGACCTCGCCCAGTCCAGCTGCGTGTGCCGCTTCTGGACCTCCGTCGCCGCCGACGACGTTCAAGTTCCCTTGGAATCTGAAGCGTCTGATCGAAATTTGGTTAGGTTCAAATCTATTCAATTTCGGCTTGGTTAGGTTTGCATCTATTCAATTTGGTTAGGCTTTCATACGATTTCGAAATTCACTCAAATCCAACTACTACAGCGTTCAGATTGAAAGGGAATCTATTCAACCCCAAACCTTTTTCCTTTAATTGATTATATAATTTTTTCTATACTATATTATATAAACTCTGATTTTCTGAATTTTTCAAGGGAAGATGAATTTATATATTATTGTTTAATTTTTACAGATGAGATGAAAGCTCTGACCGGATTGTCCGCCGCGATACCGTCGCCAGTCTCTCCGTCAAGTATTCTGTCCAGGTACAGACGGTTTAAGTTCTTAAAATCTGTCTGGTTGCCGATAAATTCGGACAATTTGAAACAGCTTCTGTTTGTTTTGATCAGGTGATGGACATAAAGCAGTAAAGTTCCAACCCAATGAACAATCAAAATCCAATTAACAAAGTATTGATGGGTGCTTTTGTTTTCTTAAAAGTTTTGATCTTCCTGCTTCCAAACTGTGTGTTGACAACTTAACTATAAATTTGTACGCAAGCTTTGTTAAACTGCGTCTAAATTTGATTTGATATGATCGATATTTTTTATGGGCTTTCTTCAATTGTTCTCGCATGGTTACAATGCTTTTCGGGTTTTGTTCTTTTACAGAGACCTTCAATGAATACTTTGGAAAGTATGAGGAGATAATCGACTTTGTGATCATGAGAGCCCGGCAAACCAGTGGACCTAGGGGATTTGGGTTCATTGCCTATGCGGATCCTGCTTTTGTTGACCAAGTTATTGAAGAGACTCATGTAATCAATAATAAGTAGGTAATAATATGCTCCTCCTAAGCTTACTCTATTGGGTTTTTTCTGTTATTTACTTGAGTTAAACCAGAATGAGTATGATATGTATAAAGTGGCCATGTTACGCGGTATAATGCCTAGGTTTAATTAGTACAGATTGTGGTTAGGGCTAAAGGGTTTCTGGTTAGAACAAATGGAAATTTTGGTATTGGGTAGTGAGTGTATTGCTGTATTGTGATGTGGGTTGATGAATTTTCTGTATTTTGATTGGACTATGGTCTCTGAAGTATTGAGATTTTGTATTGGAATTCTGGGTTTCATTGTTAAAAGTATATAATTTTGTATGAAATCAAATTTGTTAGTGGTTGTGATTTTGAAATGTTAATTATGATTTGGTAGTTATGGTTATTTATTGGTTTAGCATGATTACTTTTGGTTTTGTAGTTTAGGTCCAATGTTTCTTCGGGTTTTCTTTAGGCACAACACTACATGCGGATCTCCTTATTGGGATTTGGTCAATACCAGCTTCATTAGTTTCTCTATTCATAATAAGGTCGATGTTTGATACTAATTACTTGCTCTAGGCGTATGCTTTTCTCATAAGAGAATTTAAGTTGACTTGATCTAGATAACAATTTAGACTTTTCTGTATTTGTGGTTGACGTTCCTTTTTCATAAGCTAAAGAAAGCTATAGATTGGTAGAATATTCTGTATCGGTTATACTTTGATGGTTGTTTAATTTTCTCTTTATGCAGTTGGACTTGAAAAAGGGAATGATGGATTGCTTATATGCAACGTGTGAGTCTTAAGTTACTTATTTATTCAGAAGAGTCTAATAGATTGAAACTAATTGAGCGTTTCCACTATTTCTTGGAATTGGATTGCAGGTTTCCACAAATTTATGAAACATTTTTCTACGTAAGTTTTCTCCATGTTTGTCTTGTAATTTCTATTTTTGTTGTTCAATTGCAATTTCTGATTTTAGTGAAGAAATCATTCTAGGCAGCTTCTAATCTTAAAGGTGATATCAGTGAATTTGTAGTGCATATTGTTCGACTGCTGGAATAGGTTTGATTGGTACTTTTTTTATCCTTCTAATTTTCTGCAAAACATACTGTGAGGTTTCATCAGGAGAGCAATTTTATTAGAGATTGGTTACAGAATGCACTGATTGTGTCCTCCAATTTAAAGCTTTGTCAGGTATTTCTTAGTTTTCATATTTCACTCAGCAAATTGTTTAATTTTCTTTTCCACAAGATCTATTTAATTATCTTCAATGTTGCTTAGTATGTTTCTGATATTCAGCACCAAATCATAATGCTATTCCCCATTTCCTTTTTCTTAATTTGTGAAGTTTCAGTTTCCAAATGTTCCAATTATGTTTATGTCCCCAATTTTGGAGAGATAAGGATCTCTCTTTAATTTTTAGGTTTTCAAGAATGCCTTGATCATTCCAGCATCTATTTGAATCAATGGTACAAAATTGTAGATTATGTTGGAATAGGGAATACAACTTGATATTCAACTTGATTGATATCTGTTTTCAGTGTTTAATTGTGGAGAAAGGTTGATTTCTCCTTTTCATACTTTCAATTTTGATTTCATTAATAAAAAGGGTTATTGCTTTGTTGGCTTACTCTGCTTAATTGTTGTCGGAATGTGTAGATGTTATACTGTTTCATACAGTGTGTCACTTGATACAACAGTCTACAACTAACCAGGTACACTCGCTTGCTTAAATTAAAAATAATCTTTTGAACTTGATAGCATAAATCATTGTTCTTTGTGCATGGTACACCAGAATTTGATTGATTTGCTTTTGAAAACAATGAAAAATATTGTGATATTGTTCCCAAATTTGTTTGATTTAGTTTTACTTAAGAGTTTTCTGCTTCAATTTGGCTCACAGTTGCATGTTTCTTACTAAATTTTTTTTGCAGTTATATGCTTCATGAATGTTATTTTCTTATTTAAAGTTTAATATGCTTTGTTGATTTTGGAATTGCAATGTCGATGACTCCTAATAATGTTGCTTAGTTCAGATTCTGAAATTGTTTAGTACGTTAACACTGTAAATCAGCATAAACTTTTGCTGGACATAAATTTTGATTGAATTCATTGAGGTTATTTGTCAATAATTTTGCGTGTCAAGTTGTATTCAGTTTGCTACGGTTTGAGTTTTAAAGCATGCAAATGTACTATTTTGGGTAATTTTAAGTTTAGATGCTTTCATATAGAACTGCACTTCAAGATATGATATTGATATTGATAATTTGTCAAGGGATTTAAATTTGCTTTGAAAAGTTGAATAAGTTAACTCCCTAGCTATCCGATGTTCTTGAAAATTTCCTGTTAAGTGACAGAGCCTTTGCTTTGATCATTTGATGCAGAACGGGAGCACTTACTATTTTCAGTTTTCATAAGCAAAGGTAAGCTTTTCAGATTATGTTTTGTTCCAGTCCATGTTTGATTCAAATTACAAGTTAAAAGGGTTTTCGGTTTTGAGAATTTTCCTCAGTTTTGAGCTTTTCATATTTTGATACTCATGTGTTCTTAACAATGTTTAATACCATAAATTTTGTTTTCGTTCATTGTTGATGCGTTTATGAAGAAGATTGCTTGGTGAATGTCTGGGTTTGAGTTGCTTTGTTCTACCTGGGATCCCAATATAAAACCACGGCAATAGGGTTTGCAAAGCCGTGTTTCTTCTGGGATTGCAGAACAGAAGCAGGAGACTGAAGACTGTGTTGGTGCATTTGATAATGAGGCCATAAGCACTTTTCTTGGCCTAATTTTTTCCTAGGTTTGCTAATTCTTCCCTACTTCGTGTTTCAGATGCAAAATGAGGCAACAACTTGAGCACTACGATTTCATGATCTATAGGTATGCCTCTGTATGTCTATTAACTTCAATGATGACTTTTAAAATCACATTCCTATGTTTTTCTAATTTCTATTTTTATTTATCTACAAATGGTTTTGGTGTTTTAATTGTAGTTTCAACGGTAAATTTTAGAGCATATATGAAAAAGTAGCTTTGTTTTTTTGTTGAATTTTGTAGGTTATGACAACACATTCCACGTTTCATTTTCGCTGCTTCTTTTATTTAATTTATAATTCCAGAGATTTTTATTTATAGATGTCTTCTACGATTTTGTCTTTGCTAATTGAAAGGTTTGTAGATAATAACCTTTTTTTATTTTGATTTTGTGCTTTTTAGTTGCCGTCAATTTCATTTTCATTTCCATGCTAAAAAAAAGAGGCTCTCGCACTCGCGTAGCGAGTGCGATGAGGCTAGTAGACACAAATGTCATATTCCCAGCGACGGCAATTGACGGCAATTGATTCCAATCTGGTCATGTCAACGCAGGACTTTCTAGGAAGGGGCGACGAACAAGTGACCAACATGGTGAGAGTATAATAGATTGAGAAAATTGTCCAATCTGGTGTGCGTTCCATCGCTGGATCATTTTATTCTCCAAATCCTTTGGTCATTTCAATGCAGGACTTTCAAGGAAGAAGCGACCAAGACCTTCTGTTTGTGAAAAGAATACAAAACAATAGATTGAAAGAAAATCACAACTCGGCATAATACTACGCGGTGATTACCTTTATATGAACAGCCAGTCTTCGACTCTTGATCAAAGGCTAGAACCACTGATCATGGGGTTTATTCCTTCAAAATATGTTTCACGTTTCCTGTGTCCATGGAAAGTAGTATCCCATAGAGGAAAATCACCAGAAAACCAAAATCGGGCCTTTCCAGAAGAATTATGCCGTCGCTTTTCTCTGGGTGAAATGAAGGCAGCAACTCGATGTTTCCATGATAGCTTATTAATTTGTCAGGGTTTCTTTGGAAACGTTTATAAAGGGTATGTTAATGTCGACAAGAATAGTACAGACGTGGTTGCAATCAAGCGCTTTTCGAGAAAGTCAAAGCAAGCGCGCGACGAGTTCAGGGCGGAGGTGCAATTACTATGTCAGCTGCGCCACCCGAAGCTGATTTCTCTCGTGGGATTCTGTGAAGAAGAAGGAGAGCGCATCATTGTTTGCAACTACATGCCTAATGGTGCCCTCTCTGACTACCTTTTCCCCGATGATCCTCAGTACAGAGGGCCACTACTTTGGAAGCAAAGATTGGAAATATGTATTGCGATGGCGAGCGCAATCCACCACCTCCACACAGGGGTTAAGTATACTATCATCCATCGGGATGTGGGAAGTACGAATATCCTGCTGGACGACAGCTTGGAGCCTAAGCTTTCCGACTTTTCCCTGTCCGCGATGGGTCCCCGTAGTTCGTCAAATGCATTAGCCAAAACAATGGATACAGATCTAGCTGGTACATATGGCTACATGGATCCAGAGTATCTTTGTTCTGGCAAACTAAGCGAAAAGTCTGATGTGTACTCATTTGGGAGAGTGCTAACTGAAGTACTGTGGGGGAAAAAAATTTTAATAGTCCTAACGGGTGGATACAGAGAATGGTGTGATCATGTTAGGAGTATTACCTTACTTGATATTTTGGATCCGTTTCTGGTCGGAAGAGTAGCGCCAGATAGCTTGAAAAGGTTTATGAACATAGTTGCTAGATGTGTGCGTGACAGGGGAGTTGAACGACCCACAATGGGCGAAGTGCAGGTGGAGCTTGAGTGTGCACTCGCGCTGCAGGAGAGAGCAGACACCGACAAAGAGAGGGAGGCGGCTATTGCTTCTTCTGTTGATTATGCTGGTGGCTACACCTATAACGATGAGGCATCATTTAATGAAATTCAGGATATTTTCGGGTTCCTGAATTCTGCAGTTCCTTCCAGCGTTGATGTATCACCTGTACCATCACCTATACCACCTATGTCACCATGCTCCCTTTCTTTCTCGTCGTGTGAGGAAGGTAGGTGAGATACGTACTGTTGCATCTGATAATGAGCAATCAACTCCTCCATAGGAATTACCAGTTCAAGCGCTGGCCCTAGAACTATTAATTGAATTTGTTATAGGTAGTTATTTTGTGAAGAAAGGATGTCAAGCTTTAGTTATGTTTTGAAGCAATGAATAATATTCAGTTTGCGTTCATTTTTATCACTTTCTGTCATGCTCAGCATATAAGAGTATGTAATATAATTGATAAAATATGAGAAGTGTGGGTTATAATTCGATAATCATTCGAGGTTATGTATTGATGTGTATATAGGCTTACAACAGAGAAATCAAAGGCTTTACTGCCCAAATTAATTCTATACAAAATATACAGAAAATGATAAATTGTAATTGATGGTCGCTGCTAGAATTTATCTGCTTGATTTCTGAGAAATGAAGCCGTAAAAACTACCAAGATTTATGTGGCGGATTTGCTGATTCCTGAGAAGTGATATTGCAGATCATGGGAATCGAGCGAGTCAAATTCATTCTATTTTTTTTTTGCCAGAAGTCAAATTCATTCCATTAACAGCCCAACACTACTATTTTAGTAGATGCACATAGTACCATACGGTGATTGAATAAACGACTGCAAATATTTGCTCGACTCAGTGGTCATACTTTTTTTTTTTGTGGGACCAACTCAGTGGTCATACTAGGCGACAGACATTAAAATTTAAAATCATGTAACTTTGTATAGATACAAACGGCCTGTTTGTTTTTTACCCAGTGATTCCTTCTTTAGAAAGACAGTAAATGATAACCTTTAATGAACATGTATATCA
The DNA here is from genome assembly GCA_033992175.1 of Spiraea crenata. Lineage (NCBI taxonomy): Eukaryota > Viridiplantae > Streptophyta > Magnoliopsida > Rosales > Rosaceae > Spiraea > Spiraea crenata. Next base: position 152,350 of record JAVBHV010000033.1, on the reverse strand, counting down.
CGAAGACGCATCTATCCATGCACAAACAATGACAACAGCCCGGCCCTCTGCCGGACCCCTTAGTATCGGACTGCGCCGGACCAAGAACAGCAGCCGTCAGATCAAGATTTCAATCTTGATCTGACAACCGCTGTTCTCGGTCGTAAGGAGCGGCAGAGAGAACTTTCAACAATGACAAACAATGACGGAAAACACAATATAACAAAGAACCACGAGAAACACACCATACCAGCACAAACAATAGTTTTAAGTTCTTAACCATATGGACTGCAGCCAGCTTATTAAGGATGATACAAAGCTAAATCTAATGGGTTGGGCACGCCACATACGTTAACATTTCGAAGCACTTAATCACATGGATACTACATATTTGTTTAACGTACTCAATAGCAGAGCAGCAGATATTTCGGTACTTTACCCATTCGGTACAACATTTTTTATCTAAGGTAAGAATCTTGGACAATGATCATCAAGGGGAGGCTGCAGGGTGGCGGTTTATCTACACAAGATTTTTACAAGGGGAACTAGAGAATCTCCCATTCGGATTCAGAAAAACCAGGAGCTGGTGATATCTTTGACTCCTCTGCATTAATAGAATGCAATACACTGTCTTCATTTGCGACATATGATTTTTCATCATTTCCATACCATAATGCAAGCTGCTCATATTCTTGCTTCCTTGCTGATCTCATTCTTGATGAAAAGGCTCTCTGAATTTTATAGAAAAGGCGCCTTAATTAAAGCCAGCTAAAGTAGGGAGAAGAGAGGGCGGGAAGGGCACAGAGAGAGAGTACCTTGTACGGGCTACGCTTGCCTTCCAAGTGAGGTACAAATTGAACATCCTCACCAGTCACAATCACACAAGTCTCCTCCATCTTTGACTTGTCAGAATTTAGAATGGTTTCAATTTCTCGCTCAGCCACAGTGTTACACTCAATTGCATCCAAAATGCAGTTACGAGATTCCCCTGCAAAACTTGACAATGATTTGTTACTATGTACACATGGATGATGGACATTGTTAAAATTTTCACCAACCAGTACACAATCTTGGAAACCCATATAAGTGCAGTAAATAAGTCTGCATGTAGAAAAGAACATGCCAATAGACCAGTCTGGATTTCACATGATCAATGTGCCGTTCTTATTTGCAAAATCACTTTCTATTCACCACTAGCCATTATGAAAGCCAACATCAACAAAAGTTTGGCTCAACTAAGAAAGTTAATGTAAATCTCAGTGAGAAGTAATCATTAGTACCAGGATGGGATGCAGGGACGTCCTTGTCCGCATATCTCGCGTAGTGTACATGTCCACTTGGGGAGGATCCTACCAGAGAAACCACCTCATTCGTCGAACAGATATCTACATGCCAAACCCGAAGTCAAAAAGAGAACAAGCAGCAAGATTGGTAAAAAATAAAATAAAATAAAATAAAATAATAATAATAATAATAATAATACACTTTTACAGGGTAGAAAAATAGTCACCGTCTGATTCTACTGATGAGCCTCTAGAGGATCGATCTAATATTTCCTTCCATTGTTTGTCGTCCAGTTTATTCCAAAGAATCATATCAGATGATTGGTAGTCAATTGAAGCATCCGCTGTACATTGGCTTGCATTTGCAATCATACAATTTTCCCTCATGGAGCCACATGGCCCAGCTACAGAAGGGTTTGTAAGTTGGTCAGTATGCTTGTGTGAAGCTTGAAGGGTTTCACGGCCTGATGAGGATTGTCCACTCAAATCCTTGTCAACATGAGGAGTAGCACATGGAAATTTGTTTTTGATAGAAGCTTCTTTGACATCCAAGTTTTCAGCATGCAATATACTCTGATCACCGTCTTGTCGTGAGTACAAGTCACAGCATGCTTCTTCCACACAATCATCTGAAGACAGCTTGCGGTACTCATACATGTGCTCTCCATGTAACCGTGGTTTATTGTCAGCATCCTTATTCAAAACAGAAATCACCTCCGAATCCCCATTTAATTCTTTACCATCAACCTTCCCAAGCTCTTTTTTTTTGTTAATCTTTGGCTTTTTTGAATTACCAAGATCAAAATTATATTGTACCGGAAACCCACAGGCTAACATTTTCTCTGGATCCATAGAAGAATCAGACATGAAATCTTGCATTACATCTTCATAGAACTTTTTAACACTTTCTCCAACAGTCTCTACCTGATTCTCAACAAATTTGACTGTGTCCTGTCCCAAATAATAAAATGAGCAAAAATATAAGCTTACAGAACGAAATTATAAGAGCCACTCAGCCAAGAAATTAACAAGACCACTGTCTCAGATGAGCACAGAATGACATAAAAACCCATATTTGGCATAGGGCACCCGTTTACTTGATAACAGAATAGATATAGTTTTAAACTGGAAAACCAAAATAAGAACCAGTATACACAAGAAAGTCAAGAACTAAAAGTAGGAAGATGAAGAGGAAGAATAGTTGTTTAAATCCAGCTAGCAGTCTATGTCATTGTCATCATTCCATCTGTATTACTAAAGAGATAAGGACCTTAAATTAGGAATCCTGGGAGACAGAAAAAGGAAGATAACCTGAAAGGAATTACCTGATACATATTTTCTTCCACCTCCAAGCACATAGTTTCGAATTTCTGGTATATACCGCCAACCCAGGCGATACCATTTACATCCATAGTGATCATAAGTGTACCTGTACAGAGTTGGTGGATGTCTTCTCAGCTCTTATATCAACCTGGTACACTCACCTGCAAGAAATCATGTCAGACTTAGAAGAAGCTTACAACATTACATACACATGCCTCTTGTCAAAAGAAGGAAAACTGAACCAACAATGTTGTCCAATGGATTGTAAGGTTCTACCCCCTTATCTGGCTTTGTACCACGTGTAGCTTATCTTAAGTTCACCACAGCATGTAAATACCAATTTTCCACCTACGGGTGTGTTAAAACCACAATCAACATACAAACTGAAAAGGTTCACCACTTAGTTAACACGGTCTGCTTCATAACACATTAAACTTAGCATACCTTTGATAACCCAGTAATTATATCTAACATAGACCGATCATTTAAAATATTAACTGATCTTGACCTGCTGAATGCTAGAACTCACTACCAAAACAAATGTTACTGGTCTGATAAAGATGCTGTAAGAACTGTCACCATTACTACAGCACATCTCTCTGACCACAATAATCAGCACGCCCATAGCCACCGTTACGATGAGTCTGTGATCATCACTTAACCCTCCTTACTAGTAGAAAAGGCTGCACATTAACATCACCACTTTCACCTCCCGCTCAACATCGACACAACTAAATCCAGACTTTCAGCACCACCATCATTGGCGCAACAATCATCATCACCACAACCATCTTGTTATTAACTTTCCCACAATATAATTAATCAAAAACCCAGTTTCTAATCAAAATCCCTCACTAAAACCAAAGTGCGTGATTATGGAACAATGGAGACATTCAGACTCAGTAAACTTCACCAAAAAGACCCAACATCCTCTAACTACTTCGAAAGCGAAACCAACAGCACCAGTACTTGAGAGACCATAACCGATACCAACAGGCAAGAGCACAACAAACGATGCTTAACTTGAATAGCAAAAACAAAACCATCCATCTACAATTAACCGAACCCACCTAGAATAAACCCTTCAATAACTTGGCAGTTCATCCACAACTAATTTAAGCCACCTAGAGTAAACCCTTCAATTAATTTACCACCTCTATCTTACTACGCAGAAATTCAAGCAGAAAATGAATAAAAACAGCTACTTTATATGTTTTCCCAGCTATAATATCAAACAACTATGCAATTCTTTCAGCTATCACAAATCAACTTTCAAAAACAGATATCAGCAAAACCTTAATTCGATGATCAATATCAAAATTTGAAGTTTGAGAACTTACTGGTTGTGAATTTGTGAGAAACGACGATGCAAAGAATCTTGGGAAGGCAGAAGAAGCTTGACAAGTTGGGGATTTCGTGTTAGAGATAAACCCCAATTCAGTTTTTGGGTTTGCTTAAAAAGGTTGTGACAGAAGAAGCCTAGAAGAAACAAACAGTAAACTCAAGACACGGAACACAAAAGAAATATGAAGGAGAGAGGTGCAAGAAAAGAAACGTGATGACGGACTTCCTTGGCTTCGCCTTTGGTCCACCCTCCACCTGTTATCTTAATTTTAAGTTAATCCGGTATTAATATGTATCGAACAACAATAAGATAACGCAAAGTGAAAAAACACCCGATCAAACGATTAATTTGATGACCATTTGTGAGACGACGATTTAAGACGGTGCTCTCTACAAAAACATACGATTTCTTTTCTGAAAAAACATCAGCGGAATGATCAAAAGGAGAAAAGAGCAGAATTGGGGGAGAATATTACAAAACATTAGGCAATAGCTTCACCAATTGTGACTTCCCTTTCGAAATTCAAAATGCCATTGAAATTCAAAATGCCATTGATGTGCTCTCCTTCGTATTGTGCACACGTGTGTCCCTTAGGGGCAACTTGCTCATTATTTCGCCATATTTGCTTATAAAGGAGAATCGAAAATACGAATTGGGAATGACAATCAGGAGTGGAAATGGAATACTCACTTGGGTATCTGATTCTCATTCTTTAGGGGTTTTTTGTTCCTAAATTGGAGTATGGCGCACTAAATTTTGATTTCTAAGTACTTTAGTAAACGTCAAAAAAGGAAAGAAGCGGAATCATTCACATTCCACCCATTGTCTAATTTCATTTCCGTTTCAGACAATTTTGTGCTTTTTTTTTTTATAAAGTAATAAATAAAAATGTGTAATGTAACGTTATTAATGTTATCACATATAACATCACATGATATTGATAATACCAACTTTAAAGAGAACGTCTCATGGTATAGTAGCTATGAGGTCATCCACTTATGTAATTGTCCGGAAAAAGTCTAATGCTCTTCTTCTACTTTCTCAACTTTTCGGAGATGGTATATAGCCTCGGATCGGATTGATTCTTGCTTTCGATTTCCATGCGCAATGTGAGTTCCTTCTTGCTTCAGCATTGGATTGCTTTGCTGCAGCTACTTTCTCTTTTTCTCTCAAGTGCTTGCTTTACTCGTATGACTACCAGTCGACAACGATGTCCACGTCACAGAGCAAACAATCAATTTCTAGCAATGTTTGCTAAAATAAACCACGCACAAAGTCAAGCGCCAACTGATTTATGGGTTGATGAGAAACTTTTTCATTTTTGTTCTGTTGTCGAGATGTTTCTGTCAGCGCACTTTCAAACTAAGCCACCGCTGAAGTCGACCAGATTGAGCATAGCTTACAACAGGTGAATAGCACAATGTGAGTAATCAAACCGTTAAATCGGAACTGAGAAACCTGCATTGTATTAGCAACCATCGTTCCGTAGAGCCTTCTCATTCTGTCGATGTAGTTGCATGAAAACTACGCACTTCCTGAGTAACAAGACCAAAAATAAAAACAAATAAAACGCTACAGCGAGAGAAAAACATTATCTCCATTTGCACGGTTTTGCTTTCTAGTAACTTCGCATCAGTAATTTTAGGTGTAAATAAAATTTAAACCATCGCACACCCCAAGCGATCAAAAGCAAAAAGACATATTAAGGTATTTCAGTATAAACATCTCCTCAGAGTTTATAACTTTCTATTAAACAGCTGCCTGAAAGTCCCCAAAATCATCATCAGGGACATCTTGAGTGGTTTGATTTCCAGAAGGATTTGTTTCTTTTGAACCCTCGTCTGTTGAATCCAAGGCCTCATGTTCGGAATTTTTCTCAAGATTGAGATTTGGCGGAAAATTGGAGTTAGACTTCTGAACAGTGCTAGAAGGTGAAAGAGGTGATGGGGGAGGTGGTGGTGGTTTGATACAAATCACCGGCTCTTTTTGGTTTGCCTTTTTCTCGGGTGAGGAGTTGTTCAAACCCTGCTCGGAGAGCTTGGGCTTCACAATTTCAGCAGTTTTCTGTTGACAACAAACTGAGATAAGACCACCCCGGAAAGTAGATGAGCCATTGAACAAACTTGACAACAAACTGCAGATACACTTACACTTTTTAATTGCAGTACAATAGTCTCCCCCTCTTTTAAGCTGTAATCAACTGAGGAAGTATTCTGAAATTTTTCTTCCATTTCTTCTGCAGTTTTCTTTTTGTCCAGATAACTTCAAAACGATTTGTAAGGTACATGAGTATGAAGGAATACTGATGGAAATCCATCGTCTAACACATATGCATTAGAAATCGAATTACAGATTCTAAAATGATGTAGGTGAAATGAAGAAGAGAAAAATTTTAAGAACTGTACATAGAGGACATACTTCATGTGGTCATGCAAGGCTGCTTGAAAATCATAAGCTTCTGTTCTTTCTCGAAATCCGACACCAATGAAAGCATGCCGAAGCCGACCATCTGCATTAATCTCAAAGTAATTAGCATCATTAATGAACAAAGGACAAGTGATCAAAACACGAACAAGTGAAAATGAAAAATTGTACCACTCCAGAAAAATTGTTAAGCAGGAATCATAGTGAGCTATAGAAGAAGTAGAGAAAACAAAATGAAGCAAAAGGAGTGGCGTAGTACTTCTATATAAAACAGAATGACAGTTATTGGTCTATGGTTGCGTGACTTATAACCCGATGGTGGTAGCACTATTAACCTTCAGGCTACCACAAAGAAAATGTCTTTTGTCCCTCTTTCAAAAATTCGACTGCAATATGAGGCTCCTTCCAGCCAGATGACTCTTGGTTTGCATAGGCCTCTTTCATTCAGTACCTATGCATCTAATCACCAACTATACTAGCATGGCCCTGTATAAGCATTCCAGTTCTCGTTTCTGAGAAACCATTTACAAATGGGGAAATTGTATAGCCATCATCAATACCATGGTCTGCAAATGCATTCTGTTTTCCATTGGAAAATTCTTTTGGCAGCCAGGTTTTCAAGGTCGACTGATACCATCTCCAGTAATATTTGTTCAAACCACAGTGTGTACAAATGGAAATCTTTTAAGTACTTGCTCTCTCACTTCTGTGGCATTTTTTTTCCTAACCTTTTCTTGGTTTCTCTTGAACTATGTCACTTGCTCTCCTAATATCTTCCACATATGAATCATAGGTCAATACACAGGAGTAAAATGGACAAGAGGGCCGATCTACATCAGGGACGGAAATCTAAGCTAAAGCAGTTATTGAATTGTTCCAAAAAATAGGCTTCAATTCAAGAGATTTAAAGAACAAAGGAAGTCTTGAAGCTCACCTATGTTCTCCTCAACCCGTAGAACAAAATATCTGCAGAACCAAAGATCAGCTTCTAAGATACACTGTAGATACTAATCAAACTTCAAAATTTTGAACTTCAAATACAACGCTGAATTTAACTACACTCAATGTAAAGGTGCCTTCATGTGAGTATGTAGTGGCATGATTCTTTAACATTAGGAACCCAATAAAGATTAACTCAAGATTAGTGAAAAATATAAGAAACCTGCTGCTATCGATTACAGGTTCCACTGGATGAGGCTCTCCTTTTCTCAAAAATGCCCGAGCATATAGTTCACCTGTGAAGGATATGTCATACTTAGTAGAAGAAACAAAACCCCTCATAGTACAGAACGAAGACAAACAACACAAATAAAATCTATAATAACTAAAATATTCTCACTGGTGTTCTTATCTTCCAGTCTGATAATGCACTCTTCTCCCTTGCTGATTACTTTCAATATCCCTTCCCACGCCCATTTGTTTACATCCCATTCATCAGCCCTGGAATAAACTTCAAAGACTCAAAACTCATCTGAAACACATGCAATGAAAAGTTCCAGCAGTAATCACCGCGAACAGATACAGTCCTATTCTTTTTATCTGTTCATTCTATGACCCAATCTCACGATGAATAAGACTCATCTCCATTTGCCTCTCATTTTCTAACTCTCTGTGGATTAAGTAGTTTATAAAAATCGGCACGAGCTACTCCAAACGTAAACTTAACTACGAGGTGACGATGTATAGAGCAGACGCATCAATGTTACCAGAAAATCATATCAGCCGGCGAAAACAGAAGGCAGTGTAACAAATTAATCCATAAATAGGCTCTGAGATCATCCATATCACATTTTTTTACACCAATGAGTTGAGAAAAAAACCTGTATGAAGCTGCGCTTTTCCTCGGCGGTATCTGCACAAACAACATAATCACTTAGCTAGACATCAACATTCACTTCATCAACTCCACATTTCATCATTATTGAATTAATTACTCGTAATTCAAAACCCATGAATTAATAACTTGAATTAATTTGGTCATGCTAATTAATTCACTCAAAACAACATGCATTGAGATAATCACTGCAAAAAATTCAGGAAAAGATTCGACGAAAACGAAACGTACCAAGTAAACGTAACATTCGGGAACTTGAAAAAGAACGAGCTCCAGCGGTTCGGCTTCTATCTCTTCCTGATCGCTCGGCACCGTCGTCGGTTGCTTCTCCATGCTCTCTTGTGAAAAGACGGAGCGGCCCAGATTGGGATCACAACTCCGTAATCGATAGGAAGCTGAATCTAAGTTTCGGAGCGTTGGGGACTTAACGGGAATTTGATGAAGTTGATTCGGGTTATTTGCGATCCAAGGAGGTTGATGGTGAGCAGGTGTCTAGTCCCTCTCAGTTTCCTTTCTCTGTAAACCCGACCCGCATTGTTGTTGTTTCACCAGAAAAGGCGATCGCACAGGAACCGTTGGATTAGGTTATTTTTCTTCTCGGTTTCGCGTCAATCTACGGCTACCTGTATTGCCTCTCGATGGATGAAGTCAACCAAATTGGGCCGGGAAGACCGAAAGGGGTCGGTCATTTGTTTGTTAGGCCTTTTACCGACTTTTAAGAGAGCTTGATACTTGTTAGGGGTGGGCACGGGACGGGATGGGATGGGATGAGGGTCATTCCGTCCCAGTCCCGTGTAATTGAAATGGGACGGAATGAGACGGGATAAATATTTTTAAGAATTGGTTCCGTCCCGTCCCGTCTCGAATTTAATCGAGACAAGTTCGGGACGGGACGGGATTATCCTATAAAAATTTTATCAACTTCAAACTAAACAAGCTAACCCAAATATGATAAATCAAAATCTATCTAAATACGTTAAGAGCACTTCACTAAAAGAAACCAAAAACAGATTATTACACAAATAAAAAGCTGGGCGTCGACCATTTTTGTAAAATTCACCAAAATTCAACCCCTCATGAGGTGGAGTCGAAAATTTGTACATCATAAATAAACATGTGAAACTGACTCCTTCCAAAATCTCAAGTAAAACGGAGTTCAAATGATATGTTCACCAAAAGAAACCAAAAACAGATTATCACACAAATAAAAAACTGGGCGTCGACCATTTTTGTAAACTTCACCAAAATTCAACCCCTCATGAGATGGAGTTGAAAATTTGCAGATCATAAGTAAACATGTGAAACTGACTCCTTCCAAAATCTCAAGTAAAACAGAGTTCAAATGATATGTACAATCTTACATGTGATGAGGTACATATTTTTTTTAGTATACACTTGTTTTTGAGCCAATAAAATGGTGACACTTAAGGGGTTTTTATTATTTATTTAATACCATGCATATTATACAGGACGGGATTTCGGGATAGAAATTTCTCATCCTGTCCCGTCCCGAAAAAATTAAATCGGGACGAGACGGGACGGGATAAGCTAATTTTGAAATTAATCCCGAACGGGACGGGATAATTCGGGAAGGGATTTGGGACGGGAATTCGGGATACGGGATTTTCGGGATATTTTGCCCACCTCTAATACTTATAAATAAAATTTAGATTATTTTGGTTTAATTCATATAACACTCGTGCTATAGTAATATGAGTATCCTATAATTAAGGAACAAAATTTCAGTTTCGATGGAAATTTCGGTAGTCAAAATTTATGGAAATTTCGGTTAAAATTTCGGTAAATTTCGGTTTTAAAAAAAAAAAAGATGAAAAACATATTAGAAATCCTATAAATTAATATTTCTACCTTCTCTAGGCTTTAAAAACAACAAATAATGCAATTTAACATTTAAGCTATATAGCATTATCCATATAAATTAACTTTTATATACATACGGGAGAAGAATTCGTGTTTTGTATTCCAATAAGCTATCAATCAGCACAATATCTTAAGGTGAGGCTCATGAAACATACACTAACTATACAATAATATTACAATATAATATAAGAGTTTTAAGGAATATAATACATCATAATTACACACACACACACACACATATTATTCAAATACATATAACACCAAAAGAATTATTGAAAGCATGCACCGTTCAATGTAAGCAAGTCAAAAGAGAATAGATTGTGAAAGAACCATTATTGAAGGCAAGAAAGAAAACACCGAAAGAAAGTTATTATTGAAGGTAAGAAAAAACACCAAAAAAAAGCTATTGAAGGTACCAAAGGAAAGCAAGGAAACACCAAAAAAAACGTTGTTGAATGCACAAAAAGAAAGTTGTGGAAAGATTTAAGGAGCATTTTTACCGAAATTTCCATCGAAATTTTAGTAATTTCGGAAAATTTCCGCTTAAAAGGCTCGAAATTTACCGAAATTTACCGAAACTATCGAAATTACCAAAATTTCGGTATTTTTCCGCTGATATTGAGACGTACCCCGATTCAACTTTTGGGACTCCAAAAATACCGAAATTTCGATATTTCAGTCGAAATTTAGTTCCTTGCCTATAATGAGCGCTATACTTTTTTAAGTCTACACAAATTTTTTTAATTGGTTGATTACATGTATTCTTGACTATGATTGATCTCCATCATTATAAATATCACACTCACCAGTACGTATGAGTTATTATTTAGCCCAAAATTTAAAGGGACAACGCCCAATCTAACCCATTCTTCAGCCAACAAGGCCACTCCATTGTTGGTTTGGATCAAGCTTGAATTGAGGGTATGAAGTTTTGGACCCGCCCATGGCCCACCCTATTTGAGCCTATAAGGCTTAGTCAAGTCCAGCCTATTTGAGCCCATCTTGCCTATTTAAGCCTATATGTAATGAATTTAGTACAATTTATATCTTATTTCAAAGATTTACTTTAGTCATTAGTAATTTTACTAAGAAAATTTGTCTTTTGACTAATTTGATTTGAAGCTCAATAATAAATTTCATCATTCATGGTTCAGGAGCATCAATTAATTTATCAAAAGAATATTAAACCCTTCATTAAAATCTTATATTGGCCTAGTCTAATTCGACCCAAATGGGTCAGTCTAGTCCAATCCAAATGGTCAAGCTTAGGCCAAGTGCATGAAGTTTTGGCCCATCACAACCCAACCCAAAATATTTAAAAAAAAATAAAAATCTAAAAGACTCGTCCAAATCTATTCCAACTCAGCTCATATGGACCAGGCAGTGCAAATGATGAGCCATACTCATGAGCTTCATATATGAAACTCACAAATCGAACTTATGGGTATGACACTTAAATTTTTCATCTGATTGTGTAAGAGTGATGTTTATATATGGCCACGACACTCAAATTATTTGGCCCACTATGGGAGGCCTTATAGCTTTATATAATCGAGCTTTGTATTTGTTTATATATCATAAATTGTTTATGTGCTGATTAATTTTCACCTTTAGTTTTACTTTATCACCATTAATTGACATAATAATATTTTTTTATGTGCATTTTAACAACAACAAAAAAAAAATCTAATTTCGACATGATAAGATTTCCTCACTGGACTAGATTCTTTTAACTTCGATTTCACCCAATTCAACATCAGATAAGATATATAAGATGTCATCTTATACCAATCGTTGGATCAGATTTTCTCATCTCTCTTTTATACTTCAGATCATTTTCTCCAATATCACTCATTCTCTTTAAATATGAAGTCCTCTAGCATTTTAGAATCACCCAAATTTAGAATCGGTCTCATTTCCTATTATAATGGTACAACATGGAACGATAGTTCATCATCCGATGAGGAGAATGTTTCAGAAGAGATTTTGGTGGCAAGATACCATCCCTTGAAAGAATGTGTTGAGGTTGTTCAACATGGCACGCAGACCCGACATGAGGGGACATCATCACGATGAAAATTCATATAATGAGATTAGGTACGTGCTAATTATCAACTTTACAGTGATTATCTTAGTGAACTTACTTGTATCCACCTTGTGAATTCAATAATAAGAGATGCATGAGTCGTGAACTATTCTTGAAGATCATATCAGTTATTGTCCAATTTGACAACAACTTCGAGCAATGCTCTTGGTTTCTCACTACATGTGAAGATAATAGTGGAACTTTGTACGCTTGTGTACTTAATGCCAGCAAGTTGCCCAAGATAATTATTTATAGATAAGGAGACAAAGAACCTATGATGCTTGCGGACATGTTTGCAGTGCTGTCAACGACGTCCTCGGTCTACACTACTTGCATGAGGGTTTTCGAGGATGATAGGCAGCTTAGATTGCACGTACTCTTATTGTTTGTTACACTATAAATGGTGTAGAATACAACTAAAAAATATTATCTTATGGATGGGATCTATCCCGAGTGGTCTCCTCCAATCCATTAGGAATGAGATAAATAAATGTTCCCTAGATAGTACGAGTCTAATATTAAGAATGGGTGACAGGTTATCGCATAGTCATAAACAATTGATACATTGTTGAGAGTGCACATGGATAGAAAGTGGAGTGCAACTCTTATAGGGCCATTGAAGATGATGTAGAATACATGATTCGATGAGAGGAATTTTGAGTTTTGAAGAAAAATGAGTGTTGCAATGCTAGCATTTAAATTCATCACGATGATAGTTGGATTTGTTTGTTGTTTGCCTCTCTTGGTGATGAAAAAGAATGTTTTTATCTATTATTCTTTGTTAGTTGCCATGAAAGGTTGAAAATATTTCTTGTGGTAATTTAGTATGATTATTCAAAAATCTCTATTGGTACTGTGAGAGAAAACAGAGAAAGCTCCTCTGAGAAAAAATGAAGAAATTTCCAGTGAAGAAGTTGGGTGAATGGACTTTTAGTGAGGATGCAATCCGGAAAGCTGTTGTTGCAAAGTTTCCCATAATTGATAAGTTTGGCAACGTCACTAGACTTAATTTGGTCGTGTCTCATTCTTCTTTCCTGAAAATACCACTCGTCAGTGCAAGGCGAGGATGTTTGAATATAAGTAGCAAACTTGTGAGGATAATGATTTTCTTCTGTTTTACACAAAGAGATATCCCACTAAGTTGTGGCTAAACAAATTGTGGGACGCATATTTGGCTAGTGTGCTTATCAAAGTACCTGAAGCTTGTTGAATCAACCCCATCTCAATAAGAAAATTTGTAAATTTCGAAGAAATTTGCATCAAAAGAATCTGCAAAATTTCTGCTTCAAAATAATCGTCTACCCAGCTCTTTGCTGAAGATGCAATAGATTTTCTCATTTCTTTTGTTGCATGAGCTGTATAAGAAGTGGATATTTAAGGATCTCTTACAGAAGTGAATTGCACCTTATTAAAATCTCAAAATCTGATGTGAAAAGACTACTTATTCGGCAGCGGATACAGTAGTAGGAAACGATACCCCTCTATGTTTAGTTTGACATGTGTTGTACTAGTTAATTTCCTAAGTTTCATTTGGTTAACTGTGTCTTTGGATTATATATCTTTGGTGGTGCTACATCCTTATGTGCATCTTTAGCTTTTGTACACAACTTCTTTCGATTAGGATAGATCGAATGCTGGTAATTCCTTACATTTCATTTGCTTAACTGTACCTTTTCTACAAATAAAAAAAATAAAAAAAAAGCCTAGTTTGGTAGGCCATGCACGACGTGGTTATTTAAGTTGAAATGACATTGTAACATATTCTTCGTTTAAGGTAAACTGATATTGTAACATATTCTTTGTTTATTTAATGGAAAAAATTGGTTGGTAGTCGATGAATTGCACAGTGCAACAATAAGAATCAAAATGCAAAATAGAAAATGGTTAATTTCTTTAATGGTATCCAATGTTTGTCAAATAAGACATTTAGATACCCAATATTTAAAACCCATTGTATTACTCCGTTAGACACTTCAGTACCTCTTTGAAGTGGCATGGATAATATTGTACTTTTTCAATTAAGCATCTTTAAATCCCAAATACACTATAGATCTTATCTCTTCAGTAGAGAGAGTGTTCTCAATTCCATAACTATGATTTGCGAAGGCTTTAAAGAAATATTGAGATTGAGATAATCAGAGCAGACACAAAATTCAGTTTTGGAGCACAGAACAAATTAAAACACTCACTAACCTTGCCTGAAGTGGAGCAAAGACTGGCCAGTGAATGACTTCGAGAACGTTCTTCCCTCAGTCAATTAGTACACTACTACTGCCTTCATCTCCAACCTTACCCCAGGAGTTTTGAATTCCCAAAATGGAATTCCATTTTATATCTCCCCCATGGCAACGCAAACCATGGCGTAATATCCAGATCCACATCCACTGAAGCATTACTTACACCCGAGCTACACATTGGACTCCACCCACGTATACCTTCTTCCCATACTCCTGCAAATGAAAGTGTTCTCTTTAAGACAACATCCACAATCTTATATGGAGAGTGTTTTTTTTAAGACAATATCCACAATCTTATACCTAACCAGTAAACTATAATTTCAAGTTAATCTTACCCGTATGGGGTTAGCCTTCCCCCAAGGCCAATCAGTCGCCAAATAAGCTACATGTTTCTCAATAAATTCAAAAGCCTCCTCCGAATAATTTCCCCTTGAATTGTTTGCATTGTTTGGATCAATAGATTCAGCAAAACTAAAGGATGAAAGAACCTCCTTCTCGTCGGTCTCAATGTAATACAAACCCTCTGTAGCTTTTGCTAGTGCAATTGCATAACAGTAACCTAAAACTGACATACATTAGTAGATTTATAGTCACCACAGTATGTATCAATTTATGGTGTGGCCTTGTATATGGTGAACATACTGTAGTATAATTATAGCCACCAGCATGTATCAATTTATGGCTCAGGTATACTCACCGTAGCATCTTTGATCACAAATGGGGCCAATCCATTACCTCCAGTCGACAATATATTTTCTTTCCTTAGGATCATCGATGAAGACATTTTCTGCCTTCTCAAAAAAATCAATTATGTTAGAGTTTAAAGCTTACATTCTGAGGGAGTCCCTCCCTCTCTTTCTAAAATAAATACAATATTCCCATTTTCAGTGTGCAAATCAACATTTCAGTGTTGGCTACAATGTATTTCTAGAGGGTAAGTATTGTCTCTAGCATTTGTGTCTCAAAAAAACAAGTACGGGTACTTTTAAATCAGAAGATCAATTCTCATTTTCACCACATGTAAGATCAAGTGTAGTTTCATTTAAGAACAATTTTTGGCTGCTCAACTCCCCCATTTTCACACTTTCTCACAAATTGTTTTCATGATCGGAACCGTTCACTTTATTCATTAACATGTCAAGATCATTCCTACAAAATTTCAATCAAAACGGAGATCGTTTGGTTATCTAACCGTATGAACTATATGAACGGTATAATTAGGCATTAAACGAACCGTTGATATGTTTTACAAAGTTAGATAACCAAAATAATCTCCGTTTTGATTGAAATTTTGTAGAAATGATCTTGACATGTTAATGAATAAAGTGAACGGTTCCGATCATAAAAACAATTTGAGAGAAAGTGTGAAAATGAGGGAGTTGAGCAGCCTTGGCTACTCAAGAGTGAGCAGCCAAAAATTGTTCTTCGTTTAAAGGGTCTTAGGATTCGTAGGTGTGAAAGTTACAATGATAAACATCGAGCACTTTTAATAAAGAGTATTAGTACTCACAGTAAATCCACTGGACACCAGGGTTGTATCATACAAAGGATTAATAACTCTTACAATATTTTCATCATCCGGGTTAATCTTGCTTGCAGCCTGAAAAAAAAAAATAACTATGTTATTACACTTGCAAATAGCATCAAGTTTTACATGGTTAAGAGAGTAACCTTCTATGTGCAAACATACATTCAAGTTTTTTAATAATTGGGTGCTCGGGATTGATCTCAAACACCCTACCACCTCTTATAAACTCCATGCTAGAAGTATCATCAACAGTTTGTGCCTTCATCAACCTAAAAAATCCAATGACACGTTTAGAGGATAACAATAAGTTTTGTATGTTAAATATATTTCCAATAAATCATCGAGAGTGTCTCCAATGTGCTATTTTTTGTGAATATAAAATGGTTAATTCCTTCAATGGCACCAATGTTTGTCAAATAAGATACTTTGATACCTAATATTTAAAAGTGGACAAATTGATACACATTGTATTATTAATCCGTTAGACACTATTCCTCCATCCAATTTGCCGTTACAAAATGAGGGTATTTTCATCTTTCTCTTTGAAGTGGCATGGGTAATATTGTAATTTTACGATTAAGTGTTCTTTGAATCCCAAATATACGAGAGACTCTCTTCAGTAGAGAGAGTGTTTTCAATTCCATAGCCATGATTTGTGAAGGCTTTGAAGAAATCAAACAATATAGATTTTCCATTTTAAATGTGTTTCCAATAAATTATCGTGAGTGTCGATTTTATTTTTGTAAAAATACTCAGTTGAGCACACTTCAAGGCACTCACTTTAGCACCTTAACATCTCTTTCATCTCCCATACTTGAAGAGGAAGAAAAGGTTACTTTGTCGATAAAACTCTAACGAATAAAACAAGATTTTCATTTAGCTGAGACAAACCATCGCCATCCAACGCCAATCACACTACTGTAATCTGATTTTGGTTATCAAATCGTTTCGACGACCACACAATTGAACTCATAAAGCTCCGTCTTTGGATCTAAGACAACGCCGATGCCCTCCCACGCCAGTTTTCTTTGTCACTGCCTAAGTTTATTGATAGCAACCCACATGTCTCCATGTTTCATCATTTAATCACTCTAAGGCTGTAAATGGAAAAATATTCAACATCTTTGATCACTAATTAATCGGCAAACATGAAGATACCTTCTTTTTTAACGATAAATTAGATTGAGGTGATTAAATGTCTAACAGAGTAATAGCTTACTAAAATTGATATGACTGCTATGGACGGCCCGATGCTGAATAAACGATTATCACCCCTAGATGGAATAATATTTTCTTTGAAAAGTAGTTTTGCCCCATCGGCTAGAGCTTGAAGAACTCCCAAAGGGCCAGCGTATTCAGGGCCAATGCGTTGTTGTATCCCTGCGGATATTTCTCTTTCTAGCCATACAATTACCAGTACGCCTATTGTGATTCCCAATACAAAAATCAAAATAGGAATAAGCACCCATATAATTCCATAAACCTCTTTAAAAAATTCTAATCTAGAAAAAGAATCAATATCTTGTACTTCTGGTGTATGAATTATCATTTCAACGATCAACTTCTCCCATAATGATATCTATACTACCTAGTATCGTCATAATATCAGCCAATTTCATTCTTTTAACTAACTGAGGAAGAATTTGCAAATTGATAAAACCCGGAGGGTGAATTTTCCATCTCCAAGGAAAACCACTCTGATCCCCTATCAAAAAATTCCCAATTCTCCCTTTGGGGCTTCGACTCTCACATAAAGTTCTTGTTTTGGCAATTCAAATGTAGGAGAAGGTTTTTTACTAATAAATCGATATTCAAAATCATTCAATTCCGGATTCCTGATGAGTATCAATTTATCCACTTTTAAATATTATGTACCAAAGTGTCTTATTTGACGAACATTGGGTATCGTTGAAGGAATTGACCCAATAAAAAAATGCAAGCAAGAAAATGAAATTCAAGTTTAGTACAAGAAACATTAACGCCATTAATTGACAAGTTAACCGAAGCATGTTGCATGGCTGACATATGATTAAAAATTGGCAAGTGGATGGTCAAATTTGAGTCAAAAGAAACTTGCAAAAGAATATTGACAACTCATAAATGCAAGATTAAAATTATCAACAACCAACTAGGATGATGAAAGATATATACAAATTAACAAAGAGAAAAAGTTACCATTTCAATTGATAAAAATTCAAGAGGAAGCGGATTGATCAACTACTGAGACAACAGACTGTGGTGGTCACAACTCCGGAAAGGTGACGCTTTCTAGCAGTGGTGGTTGGTTATATGGAAACCAAAGGTTATTCACTATAAGTCTTCATTATCAGTTTTATTTTATCTGCGTGCATCCTAAAGTCAATTGTCTCATTCATCATCTAACTCATTTTGCACTTTAGATTGGTAATTTCTATAATTGATTAGGAACCTCCTCATTGCGTGCATCCTAAAGTCAATTGTCTCATTCATCATCTAACTCATTTTGCTCTTTAGATTGGAAATGTCTATAATTGATTAGGAACCTCCTCATATTATCATGCACGTTTTGATTGAGGGTTTTTTTTTTTAGCTTTTTTTTTGGTATAAGTTGGTGTCACAATATATATTGTGTATTGGTTGTGTCTCTAATATTATTGACAAAAATACCTTGCTCCGCAAATTTAAATCTTGTTTACAAAACTTGAAGCCATATATTTAGGTCTTAATTTCATGACCGAAATCATATATTTTATAAATAAACTTTGGAAACATTATTTGTGCAAAAAGTCCATCTCTAATTGTTTAAAAACAAGTGGTCGATATTGATAGAAGTGCAATTTATGTTACAATTTGTCAAGTTAATTTACATAATTAGACAACTAAACAATCTCAGAATTAATTCATTATTTGTAATGATGAAATTTATATTGTATCTATAAACTGAAAGGCTCTGATCATATTCCGATCATATCGTTACAAGTATATTGTCCTAAGCTATTCATTATTTGCTAAAAGCCTCAAATAACCTTATTTTAAATCGACTGTTTTCCCTCTAATTTCCATTTGATTTAGGCTTCTCTTTAAGAGTTGTGGTTTCCAATACTCAATATAACTTTGTTTGTGAACCTGACATATGATATAAAAGTTGAGGTTTTGTCAGAGCTTGAGGAGGTCATGATGCAAAATCCATTTTTGCTCAAGCTTGAGGAAGATCTTCTTGGGATATTGTCCAAAAAAGATAATGCAGCAATCAAAGAATCAGCCTATGGGAAGGACTGTTACTCTCATAATACAATGCTTCTTGATAATCGACATGCAAAATTGGAGCTTGAAGAACTCAGAGTTGGTGATCGATCTTTACTACAACCTAAGAGAGACCTTAAAGAAGAAGCAAACCACAAAGGAGACCTTAAAGACATAGAAAAAGAGGAAGAATATGATGATGGCAATGACGATGAAAAAGAAGAACATGATGCGGAAGAAGAAGAAGAAGAAGAATATGATGATGGCGATGACGACGAAGAAGAAGAAGAACATGATGCGGAAGAAGAAGAAGAAGAAGAAGAATATGATGATGGCGATGACGACGAAGAAGAAGAACATGATGCGGAAGAAGAAAAAGAACAAGATGATGAAGAAGAAGAGATATCGCCATTTGCTTAATACTAAGAGTACGTACTAAAAAACTATGGCTTTACCTAGCTAGAATTAAGATTTACTTTTCTGTTTCTACTCAGGTTAAGATAACTTTCCATCTTGTAGTGGGATTTGTTTAAGTGCTTTGTAATTCGATAAAGTTAAACTTGATGAATGATTGAAGTTTTCTTTTCTGATCTAATTTCTTGATTCTCTGTCTTCTAAACAGTTATAATCTCCAGCATTTAATATCACATTCTAATAGTCTTAAGTACTCTTCATGTATATTGATTCAAAAATAGAGATTATAGTCCTCGAAAAGTGAAGAGACGATGTTCTTGAAAAGTCAGCGAATGAGCTGGAGATTAGAAATCCATTTTCACTCCAACTCAAGGAACTTATTGAAAGAGTATCCGAAGAGGAAAAAGAGGCGATGCGAGGAAAAAGGACAATTGGGGAGGATAACTACTGTGAAATAATGTTTATTCGTAACCCATTTACAAAGTCAAAACTTGCATAATCTTTACTCACTCCTTAAATGATACGACCCGTTCCGAAAATTTCCCAAAATGTATGAAATGACCAAAATGCCCTTGCTTGGTCAAACGTTGACTTTTGAATAGTGACAGATGTTATTTTTAATATTGTACTCTTTGCGAAGAGCTCGACGACACGAACGCTTCTACGAAGACGAAATCGAATTCCGAGTTGTATCGAAGAAGTTACGGACGAAAAACGGAATTTTGGTGTAGTGAAGTGCCACGTGGCAGCCTCTGATTGGTCGGTTTGGGGAAGATATTTTGGGGTTGTTTTTAAACCCGGTTTAACCCCGAGTTTCCCAAAAGGGAAACCCGAGTTCGCAAGTCGCGTCCGAACAGTGAAAAAGAAGCCGAAATCTCTTCGCCGCCGTTGACCCTTCGCCGGCGACGGATCGGGCCGGCGACCACCTGCATCAGCTTCGCCTCATCCTCACGAGCACGGAGCACCAAAGATCGGAGCCAGCAACCGTCGGAATCGCCGGCAACGACGTCGACGGAATCCGCGAGCTTTCCGGCGAGATTCCGGCCAGTACAGGCCGTGGTAAGTTCTGAAACCTTGATTTTTGGATTCCTTGGATTCCGTAGATGCGTTTTGACATAAAATTCGATGGATTTGGTTGAGAATTGAAGGATTTAGGATTTTGGGGAAACCGGCCGGAAAATCCCCAGATTCCGGCCGGCGCGGCGGTGCTGACGTCAGCGCCGGTGCTGACGTCAGCGACACGTGGATGACACGCGAGTGCCGCGTGGCGACACGTCAGCGCCACGTGTCATGCCACGTCAGCACCACATGGCTGCCAGGTCAGCGCCACGTCAGCACTGTGTCAGTGCCACGTCAGCACGCCGGTGCTGACGTCAGCAGCCGTTGACCGGCGTTGACCACTGTTGACCGACCACTTTTCCGAGTGGAAACGACGTTCCGGATCCAATGGCGAACTCCGTTTTGCCATCCGAGATACGGTTATACCCCGATTGAGCAAAACTAGGAAAAGTAGGGTTTCTCGGTTATTCGTTAAGTTTCGGTTATTAACTTTGGATTATTGGGATTGATAGGTGATCAGATTTCGAGGAATCAGCATAACCGAATCGTGCCTGCAGAGGAGGACGACGACGATCGCCCGGTGTCACTGTGAGTGGACGGGTTTTGGTTTTAAATGTGTTTGAGTGTGCTTTGTTTTCGTATATTTATATTCGTATATTTTTATGCTTATAAATTGGTTATGCTGCTGGTTGTTGTGACTATTGTTGGTAGTCGTTGCTTGGTTGTTCCTAGTTAGTTTGTTGTGATTAGTACTATTAGGGGCGCATTATATGGATCGGGTGGGTATGGCCCTCGTCCATTAAATCATGGATCGGGTGGGTATGGCCCTCGTCCATGAGAGATATATATGGGATCGGGTGGGTATGGCCCTCGTCCATTAAATCATGGATCGGGTGGGTATGGCCCTCGTCCATGAGAGATATATCTCGGTCGGGTGTTATGGCCCTCGACCACATTACGTTGTAGTGTTGGGAATGTTTTGTGTGTATAGGTTGCTCGGTGTTAGTTACTGTACGTGTTGGCTGGATTGAGGTATGATATTATTATTATACTATCTGTTTTGACAGAGGGGGTTATTGGCATATCTGTTAAATGTTTTTCACTGACTTCTTTTTCCGTCCACTCACCCTTGGTTTTGCGCCCCCTCAGGATCTGATTCTGAAGTGCATCAGCGAGTCGACTGAGACCTGCCGATAGCTCTACTTCCACCAACGAAGGGTAGGAGATCTTCGTTGTCTTTGTCAGGCAGGTTATGAGTTAAGCTGTACAGCTGTGTATTCCGCCCTTGGGGCAGTTGTAGTGTGTTGTTTCTCTTCCGCTGTAGATGCTCTGATATTAATTTGTAATCTTTTTCTTCCGTTTTTGTCGTTTTTATTTGTTTAAGGCTTCGTCACTCTTTGGGGGTGATGGCCGCACTCCCGGGCCCTACTTTTTGGGTCGGGTGTGTCAATTGGTATCAGAGCTCTAGGTTTCCGACTTCCTGTCGAGTCTTGTTGGTCAGTGTTGTTCTTGAATCCTTGTTTTGTCTTTGTCAGAGCTATGTCGTCTCAGCGTGGTGCACATTGGCAGCGGGGTGGACGTGGTATCAGTAACCCCCATATTGTCGACAGATTTTCCAGCCTAGGTCAGCTTAGTGCTGCGTTAGAGAACGTTATTCCAGTCAACCGAGGCCAGGGTAGGAGACCCACTTTGCTGGAGATGGCCCGTAATCTGGGTGTTCAGGAGTTGAATAACATCGGAAGGAATGTGGCTACTGAGTACTGGTGGGATAGGATGGAGACAGTGCTAAGAGCCATGAACTGTCCACCGGAGCAGAAGGTGGAGGTGGCATCCTCTTTCTTTTCGGGAGACACTGCAATATGGTGGCAGGATATGCAGAGAACCTACCCCGAAGTTACCGTTACTTGGGAGCAGCTCACGAGCATCTTTTGTGATAAGTTTTTCAGCCCCGAGTTTCAGTGGAGGAAGATGTCCGAGTTTATTTCCTTTCGCCAGGAGGAGCTATCCGTTAGTGATTATGAACAGCGGTTTCGAGAACTCGCATGCTTTTACCCTGGAACAGCCAATCGTCCGCTTGAATTGATGATTCAGTTTCAAATTGGATTACGGGAAGACATCAGGCTGGCTGTAGGTGGTAGGCGGTTCACCACTTACAATGATTTGTTTCAGGCAGCTTTGAGTGTGGAGCAGGACATGGTAAGACGGCCTTTTGAGTTGAACTACGAGGGCAGTGCCAGTGGAGCTGGGCAAGGAAGTGCTAGCAGTTCTGTCACTCGTGGCTTCCGACGCCAGGGTAGGAATCGACCCTCGGTGGGAGGGCCGAGGCAACAGCGGTCTTTTAGGAGGACATCACGGAGTTCCGGATCTTCTAGTGGAGCCTCTAGCTCGAGTGGAAGATCTTCTGGGGGCTCTCGTGTCCCGGGCTCCCGCCGATCCGATGATGGTTCTGGATGCCGTATCTGTGAGATCAGAGCCATTGGCAGCGTCAATGTCCCTTCAACTGGAGGAATGTGCATGGGGAGTCGTCCCAGGGTAACCAGATAATGCAACAGGAAGCAGAGATCGATGGGAACACTGGTGGACGAGTTGAAACTCCGGACCAGCTTCTATTTGGAGTGGCCGATAGTGTAGGCCAGGGAAACCGTACTAGACGTCGAAATCGGGGTCGTGGAGACCGAGGCAGAGGTCGGGCACAAGGGCAAGTCTACTCCATGAACCAGCTGGAAGCTCAGTTTAATCCCGACATAAATACTGGTATGTTGTTTATCTTTGGTTGTTTGGATTGAAGTTTTGTTGGTCTAGCGGTGTTAATTTTGGTTGTGAGGCTCAAGCGAACTCTACTCCTAAGTGATTGTGGTGTTAGGGATGTGTTTCATGAGTGTAAGAATCACAGGAGTGTCCTGTGATTGTTACCGACGCTGTATCAGAAACTGACTTCTTTCCTTGGGATATCGTCGGCTTCGACATATCCTGGGAATGGATACTTCCATTCGTTTTCTAGTTTGGGTAAACTTGGTAGGAAAATGGTGATTTTCCTGAAACCCAGTTTACCGAGTGTTGAGTGTTAGGGTAAGTGACTTGCTTGGTAGTTTGTTTGACTATCCGCTATCCGGGTATGGGAATTTCTGAGTAGCAGTGGTGTTGGTAATCTAGCGCGTGTGATTGTGAAACCTTAGAGACATGAAGATGCTACGGGACGCACTTGTGGTAAGAGTTTCTCGGATGCCAAGGCACCAACCGTTATCTTTGGAGATGGAGGTATCCCGTGGCCCTCACTTGGGCAGTTATATGTGTCATCAATTGCTACGTTGGTCAAGCCAAGGCAGTGACCGCATACTCCTCGTTACCGGACTTGTGAGCGTACTCAGTTTCCTAAGAGGAGAAGATAGACTCACTATACAAGCGGATTTCTGAAACTGAAGATGATGACATGTGAGATTGCACGCAAGGAGTTGAGAGATCCACAAGGCATTGAAGCTGCTTTGTTCAGAAAGTCATCATTAGGCAAACTATCTGCTTGGGTGATTCATGAGGGCATGGTATAACTGTAAAGAAGATCATGACCTTTGGTTAAGGATGAGACTAAGCAGGGGCAGATCCGAGGAGTTATGCAAGTAACAATCATTGTTCGATGGGTCACCTAACTGACATATCCTTGCCTCCTGATCATTAAATCCTTACCATCCCTTGTTATGGTGAACAGATGGCCAGTTGACTTTTGGTAACTAAGGAATGGTGAGGTGGTTATCGCAATGAGGTGACAAGATGGCGATAATCTGTGTGGAACTTTTGAGATCTTTTCCATTCTTGTACAGAGGGTTGGAGGTTGAGGAAGCGATGATGACACGACCCGTGGTTATAGAGTTGGTATTTTTTTTCTTTCAGGGGTGATAAGGTGTACCTAGTCGTGGGCTTACTTTTGGGCTTTATGAGATTTTAGACCCTTTGGGGCCTCTTCCTTTTATTCCCGCCAAAAGTGTAACACGACCCAAGAAGGCAGTGGTATGTCCTGTTTGTGTCCTTGAGGGGAGAACATCACGCTCACGCTCCATCGGTCGCCACGTGCGCGCCGCAGTCCCGCGCTTTCCGCCATGTAGCGCCTCTCACGTGCTCTCAATGCGTACCATCAAATAAACCAGCTTTCCTCTTTCGCAGGACTCGAGCTTTTCATGTGGGATTGTAATAGAGATCTATATACATCTTCTGGGCAAGCTATGACGGATGCGTGGAGAATGGAATTGGCACATCCGATTGAGGTTGATGTGAGGAGAAGCAGCACTTAGTAACGATTGTATGAATTCGGGAACCAAGGGAAACTCAGTTTTCGATAAATTGGGCCTTTTGAGATAACATAGAGAGTTGGTGACGTGGCATATCAGTTGGGTTTACTACTGGAGCTATCTTGGGTGCACAGGGTGTTTCATGTATCGATGCTCCGAAGGTGGATACCAGATTCGTTCTATGTCTTGGAATTTCAACCACTTGGAACGGAGTTAAGTGTGTTTTGAGAAGTGGAAGGCTCGGTTTACTCAGAAGGATGGAAAGATTTAGGCCTGCGCGACGAACGTCCTAATGGTGATTGTCTTGTGCAACACCCACGGTGTTGAGGCAGCTACGTGGAAGACGGAGTACATACCGAAGGAGTGTTCGCACATGTCCTACGTACGTACGTCCTCCCCTAGTTTATTTTTGAATTTCGAGGACGAAATTCTTATAAGGGGGGTAGATTGATACGACCCGTTCCGAAAATTTCCCAAAATGTATGAAATGACCAAAATGCCCTTGCTTGGTCAAACGTTGACTTTTGAATAGTGACAGATGTTATTTTTAATATTGTACTCTTTGCGAAGAGCTCGACGACACGAACGCTTCTACGAAGACGAAATCGAATTCCGAGTTGTATCGAAGAAGTTACGGACGAAAAACGGAATTTTGGTGTAGTGAAGTGCCACGTGGCAGCCTCTGATTGGTCGGTTTGGGGAAGATATTTTGGGGTTGTTTTTAAACCCGGTTTAACCCCGAGTTTCCCAAAAGGGAAACCCGAGTTCGCAAGTCGCGTCCGAACAGCGAAAAAGAAGCCGAAATCTCTTCGCCGCGTTGACCCTTCGCCGCGACGGATCGGGCCGGCGACCACCTGCATCGGCTTCGCCTCATCCTCACGAGCACGGAGCACCAAAGATCGGAGCCAGCAACCGTCCGAATCGCCGGCAACGACGTCGACGGAATCCGCGAGCTTTCCGGCGAGATTCCGGCCAGGACAGGCCGTGGTAAGTTCTGAAACCTTGATTTTTGGATTCCTTGGATTCCGTAGATGCGTTTTGACATAAAATTCGATGGATTTGGTTGAGAATTGAAGGATTTAGGATTTTGGGGAAGCCGGCGGAAAATCCCCAGGTTCCTCCGGACGCGTCGTGACTTCGGCGTGCGTCCTGACGTCAGCGACACGTGGATGACACGCGAGTGCCGCGTGGCGACACGTCAGCGCCACGTGTCATGCCACGTCAGCACCACATGGCTGCCAGGTCATCGCCACGTCAGGGCCGCGTGGATGCCAGGTCATCGCCACGCCAGCACGCGTGCCACGTCCTGACGCCAGCCGTTGACCGGCGTTGACCACTGTTGACCGACCACTTTTCCGAGTGGAAACGACGTTCCGGATCCAATGGCGAACTCCGTTTTGCCATCCGAGATACGGTTATACCCCGATTGAGCAAAACTAGGAAAAGTAGGGTTTCTCCGTTATTCGTTAAGTTTCGGTTATTAACTTTGGATTATTGGGATTGATAGGTGATCAGATTTCGAGGAATCAGCATAACCGAATCGTGCCTGCAGAGGAGGACGACGACGATCGCCCGGTGTCACTGTGAGTGGACGGGTTTTGGTTTTAAATGTGTTTGAGTGTGCTTTGTTTTCGTATATTTATATTCGTATATTTTTATGCTTATAAATTGGTTATGCTGCTGGTTGTTGTGACTATTGTTGGTAGTCGTTGCTTGGTTGTTCCTAGTTAGTTTGTTGTGATTAGTACTATTAGGGGCGCATTATATGGATCGGGTGGGTATGGCCCTCGTCCATTAAATCATGGATCGGGTGGGTATGGCCCTCGTCCATGAGAGATATATTATGGATCGGGTGGGTATGGCCCTCGTCCAGTTAAATCATGGATCGGGTGGGTATGGCCCTCGTCCATGAGAGATATATCTCGGTCGGGTGTTATGGCCCTCGACCACATTACGTTGTAGTGTTGGGAATGTTTTGTGTGTATAGGTTGCTCGGTTGTTAGTTACTGTACGTGTTGGCTGGATTGAGGTATGATATTATTATTATACTATCTGTTTTGACAGAGGGGGTTATTGGCATATCTGTTAAATGTTTTTCACTGACTTCTTTTTCCGTCCACTCACCCTTGGTTTTGCGCCCCCTCAGGATTTGATTCTGAAGTGCATTCACCGAGTCGACTGAGACCTGCCGATAGCTCTACTTCCACCAACGAAGGGTAGGAGATCTTCGTTGTCTTTGTCAGGCAGGTTATGAGTTAAGCTGTACAGCTGTGTATTCCGCCCTTGGGGCAGTTGTAGTGTGTTGTTTCTCTTCCGCTGTAGATGCTCTGATATTAATTTGTAATCTTTTTCTTCCGTTTTTGTCGTTTTTATTTGTTTAAGGCTTCGTCACTCTTTGGGGGTGATGGCCGCACTCCCGGGCCCTACTTTTTGGGTCGGGGTGTGTCATAAAAACCCCCCTGCGGTTAAAAACAAAAAGAGTAAAAAAGAGGGGGGGGGGGGAAGAAGAGCTTTAAGGGTGGAAAACGGAGAGAAAAAAAGGGGAGGACAGCAACTTCCAAGTTTTAAAGAAACACAAAGAAAGACTTATGAGTCATGACAACATGAAACTTTGGTGAAAGAAATTTCTTTTTGGGGCACTTCCAAGAGAGATGGTGCTAACTCTTATTTAAGTTGCATTCTTATTAACTTTGGAGTAGAAATATATTCCAACAACATGGTATAACTTGTTCATCTCAGACTATAAATATGGATATTAGCCTTTGGTGTAGTGGCCAGAGTCATGCTATTGGTGAAATTGCTCCACATCTTTATGGAATCGTCGCTATTTCCAATATGATAACTCTAGAATCTGATGTAAATCAAAAGTTGCAATGATAGATGCATTGAGATTGTTAGTAACAATGAATTGACAAATTACTGTTGCCCTCCTAGACAATGATTTTGTACCATATCCATAAAACATTCTGACTTTCGTGTTCATAAAAACCAAAACATTGTATATATTATCGAACCTCCACTCTTCAACTACAATCATTTTCAGAGTCATGGCTCCACCTAAAAGAAGAACTTTGGCAAAATTTGATCCTCATCCTTTCCTTGGTATCACCAAAAACCTCATTTAACGACTGCCCAGTTAAAGATGTAATAGCACTATTCACTCCCTACTCATATGGATGAACCTATCCTCCACCAAACCTACACTCACCCAGTCGCACTTCACCTGAAAAAGGAAAACTAATTTGGAAACCGTCAACAATGACTAGGAAATGTTATAAATTGAATAATAATACTAGACAATTTAAGCTGTAAATCTTCCAAGCAAAGTCAGTACAAATAAAAGCTCCTTTTGTACTATGAAATTCATTCTACAAAAGCTAGCCCACCATTACCTCCTTTGTTTCTCAATAGAATTACTAAGACAGTGCCTAATGTTGGCAAGAAACACAATATAGAATTAAAACCAAGAAACTTTGTTATCAATGGCCTTGCAGGATTGGTGAATTAAGTGGCTGGTAAAGAAAGAGGTGACCCTTTAAGCATACAATTTACAGGATGTCAATTTTGAGGCTAGACCAGGAGAGATCACAATTATTGCTGGTCCAAGTGGAGCTGGAAAGGCGATGTTGCTAGAAATAGTAGCACGAATGATCCGTCTGAACAGAATTACTAGCCAAGTGGTTTTCAATGATAATGAATGCTCAACATTTTCGGACACTATCCAATTATGTCACACAAGAAGAAGCTTTCTCCCACATCTTACAATTGAAGAAACACTCGTGTACAATGCCCGATTGAGGTTCGATAGCGCAAAAAGACCATATCTAGAGTGAGTTAGCTACTGGAGGGAGCTTGGACTACAACATATTGCCAATTTAAGAATTGGTAATGAGTCAAATAATGGGATTTCAGGTGGTGAAAAGTGAAGTCTTAATTGGAGCTGATCTAGTACATGACTTGGTTGTTTTACTGTTTGATGAATTTACCTTGGGGTTGGACTTGTCTATTGTGCTTGATGTAGCCTTACTGCTTAAATCGATAACTGCTACGCAAAGTAAGACAATTCTCGAGATGTTGGATCAAATTATGTTACTGTCGAATGGAACTGTGGTTCACAATGGTCCGCTGTATATACTTGAGCAGCGGCTTAGATACTTAGGTCATTCAATTCCTCAATGTGTTATGGTAGATTTGGTCATACATCTGGGAGATGGTGAAATAAAGATGATTGAATAGATGAACAATTTGAGCATTGTTAGGCCAAATATGATCAGAGCTAATGTACATGAAGATGAAATCTTCTATGTCAATCCTTAGTACACTAAGGTTTTCATACTAGGACATAGATTCTGCAACATCATTTGCAAAAACAAAGAGCTCTTCGTGACACGAATAATGCAAGCTATACTTGCAGGGTTTGTGCTTGGTACTATTTTTATGAATGCGGCAAATGATCCGAGAAGAGCGAAATTACAAACATAAATCGGGGTTTTTGCATAAACTACACGAAATACATAGGAAAACAAGAAAAACTTCCTAGTACACTTTATGCAATTTCATGTATGATGTCAGTATATGAAGTTGTATGCACATACTCGTCTATAATATTTCCAACATAATCAGTTTGGAAATTGTATGGAAGTTTTTCTTTGTAATCATGTATAATAAAAGTTTTTACTCAACATACGCATAAATCAAAACAATAAAGAAAAAAATATTTTGATTTGTTATCAAGAATCAATAAATTTCTAATACTTCAATGGATTGATTTATGGTCAGAAACTGATTGACAATGGAAGCTAGCAAGATGAGGGGCTAGCCTTATCCAAGCCTCAAGAGGGTACTCTGGTCTTGGTTTTATTTTGTCTCTCGAGATGAAATGTTATTTCCCACTCACGACGCTCATGTAGAACATTCATATACTATGCTAGAGATTTTCAAGTAACATTTATAGGACCAAGCAACTCTTTGTTGTAAAAACAATACAAGCATACTAGCTGCATTTGTTTTTTCTTTGATCAAAGATAACAGATTTTATTCGAGCATAAAGGGAAAGGATAGTTACGTTAGCATACTAAAACAAAAAATAAAGAGGTTAGTTTGTTATTTTCTCTTTCAATATTTTATTAAAGAGTTGTGAGTAAAAAAAAAAGCAACGGGGTGGGCGTGTGGGGGGGTTTTTTGTTTGATCCATTTTTTTTTTTTTTTTTTTTTTTTTTTATGAAAAGCCATTCCCTTTTAGCATGTGGGGGGCGGGTGGTTTTTTGTTCTTCTCCATTTTCCGTCCTCCCTCCTCTTACTCTTTTTGTCTGGGAAGGAGGAAGGTCTCTCCGGGGGAGGGGAGGAAGAAAAGAGAAAATGGGAGGAAAAATTATCTCTATATTAAAGCTCAATAAAAGTTACTATTAGATGAATAGTTTGTTATGTATGTTCGCGCTTTTGTCCTCTGTTTCCTTCAGGCCGTCTTCTTCGTCACAGTGTTTGGTCCTTTTTACCCTTTCCGTTTTGGCCCGTGTGCGCCTGGTTGCCTTCTGGTTCCCCCAGTGAACTAAATCAGTTTTCATCCGCTGTAGCAATTTCGTCCGTTTTAGATCGGAGTGAGAGGCGGTGTAAAGAGCGATCAGGTCAGCGGAGTCAACTATCACTGTTTGCTTTTGCGCTGGCTGTTTCTCCGCCGTTCCTTCGCCTCGGTTGTCGCAGG
Source organism: Spiraea crenata (assembly GCA_033992175.1). Classification (NCBI taxonomy): domain Eukaryota; kingdom Viridiplantae; phylum Streptophyta; class Magnoliopsida; order Rosales; family Rosaceae; genus Spiraea; species Spiraea crenata. The sequence continues at coordinate 121,754 of JAVBHV010000033.1, read as the reverse complement.
CGTCTCTTTTCTCCTCTGTTTCCTCAGATAAGTTTCCTCCTCCGTTCTTCGGCATTTGTTCCTACGGTTTTTTTTTTTTTTTTTTTTTTTTTTTTTTTTTTTTTGTGTGTTTGTTTTTCCTTTGCTTTTTTTTTCTTTTCTCTTTTCTTTTCCCCTTTGTTTCATTGCTTCGACCTTCTGGCGAGTTCTTTAGCACTTGATCTTCTGAAAATGCAAAGTTTTCTCCATTCCTTTTTGCGATTTGATAACTGCGTTTTTTCAATGATGCTTTGTAGGTGTGGTTTCAGTTTGAATTTCGCTTTGGCAGTTGCTGTGTATTCATCGACTTCGACCATTCGCTCTGTGTAAGTTTCTTTTGCGTGCAAATTCATTGATGGCCGCTGTTGTTTTCCTTTGATTACTGCTTTCGGATAACACTGCGTTTGGGTCGCTGACAATGTGCTTTACCTCATTTTATCATAATTTTCTATTCTCCTCTTCACAATGTGCCTTTCTATTTTATCCATTGTTATCGCACTATTTTTTCTGTTATTTAGTGTGGTTTTCTATTGTGTCCAGCTGATTCTTGGCCTTTGTCAACTACTGCTTCTAGATTCATGTTATCACATTTGCTAAACCAGTGGTAAGCATATCTATTACTAATGTGAAAATTTGTATTCCTCTTCGCTATTCACATTTACCACCTCCATTTTATCACTTCTTTATACATTTATGTATCCATTGTTGATATCTTTGCTTTTTAATTTGTTCTTAAACCTTCGATTCTCAAATTGTAGCTGTGTGTGCTAAAACTTTGAATTCTTTTGATACTTAAGTTAATCTGTTTTCTATTGTGTATAATTAGATTTTTCATGTATTCATTAGAAAGATATCCTACGGAACTAGAACTTTAGTAAACCTTTTTCCCCACTTTGAACTATATAATTTACATGTTTTCCTTTTCAACTCTGTTGAAAATTCAACATATTAAAATTTGTTAAATTCTTTATCACTTGAGATGCACTATGCAGTTCTAACAATGGTTGATCTGCTTTCAAATTTCCTATTTGTAACAGTTGAATGCTAAATTCCTTATATTGTTTTCACTTATAGGTAATCTGCAGCTGTTGTGTTCTTATAGTGGTCAACTTCTTTGATTTTCTTCATCAATCCAGGTTAGCCTCGCATTTGTTTTGTTGCTGTATTGTATAACATGTATATATCATAGTTGTGTTGCTGCTGTAGCATTGTTGTTTTCATGCTTGATCTACAAGTTAGTTTCATTCTGTTTTGCTTTTCCTGCTTCTGTATATACTCTTAGTAGACCTTTGTGCACGATGTATTGTATAACATGTTTATATCATAGTTCTGTTGCTGTTGTAGCATTGTTGTTTTTATGCTTGATCTACAAGTTAGTTTGATTATGTTTTGCTTTTTCTGCTTTTGTATATACACTTAGTAGACCTTTGTGGACTTTAGGTATTATCATTCATGTTTTATCAGATAACCTGTGGATCTAATGCAGCCAAAAACATTAGATCTACAAATCCATATTCCCTGCTTGGAACAAGTAAAGAACTTGGTGTTCCAAATCTTGACCAAGTCTGTAGTCCTTCTCCTTCTGAATCACGAAGGACTGAAAACTATCCAGCCAAGAAAACTGCCAAAACATTGTTTAGAAAAGTAACTGGAAAGCGAAAATTCAATCAAAACACAATATCCAATCAGACAAGAGGAGAATCCCCTTTTGGTCATGCTTCTAACACAGTGTTAGGCGAAACTTCCTACCAACGTAATGTTGCAGGTAGAAATCGATGTTCTTTACTTCAAACAAATACAGAACCTGGTCTTCAAGATGATGACCAATTACCAAACAATGAAAACTATCAAGCCAACAAAACTGCCAAAACAGTAGTTAAAAAAGTGACCAGAAAACGAAAATTAAGTCAAACCACAGTATCAAATGAAATAAGCTCAACTGAAACAAGAACAACCCAAACAACCAGAGGAGAATCCTCAGTTGGCCATGCTTCTAACGTGGTGTCGGGCCAAGCTTCCTACCACCATAAAAAACAAAGTAGGCATTGCTTTTTAAAAACTTGTGTCTTCCTTCAATGTTACTATCCATACAGTTCTAATTCTGATTCCACCTTTGTCCATTGTTGGATAACCTCTGTCTATGTGCAGGGTTTGTTCATGAGTACATAGACTTAGGAGACAAAGCTTACCAGTGCATTTACTGTGATGCTCTCTTCTGGTTTGCAGAGTCAATCCAAAAAAAATCTTCCAATAATGAACCTTTGTTTTCTCTTTGCTGCCAACAAGGGAAAATAAAGCTTTTAATGCCAAAGCCAACTCCTCATGTTTTAGAAACTCTGCTTGATCCAAATAATGGCCACCAAAGCTCACTTTTCAGAGAAAATATAAGAGTCTATAACTGCATGTTTTCCCTTACTTCAATGAGAGCTAAGGTTGACCGTTCAATTAACAATATAGCAGGACCTTATATTTTCAAAATCAGTGGCCAAGTACATCATTTGATGGGTTCCTTGCTGCCTCCTGATGGTGAATGCCCTAAATTTGCTCAGCTATATATACATGATACTCAAAATGAAGCACAACACCGTCTTAATGCAGTGAATACAAATGAAGCAAATCAAAACCTTGATAAAACTATTGTCCAAAGTCTCATCCAAATGTTTGATGAAACAAATGAGCTGATCAAACTTTTTCGAACAGCTAGAGACAAACTGTATCAAAACCCTTCCACTGACTTAAGAATGCGAATATTAGGTAGGCAAGCAGGTGATAACAGCCAATATGAACAGCCCACATCTGATGAGATTGGCGGTTTAATTGTTGGTGATATAGGAGTTCATGATTCAAATAGAGATATTGTTATAGAGTTGAAAACTGGGGGTTTACACCGGATATCAAGATTGAATCCAAAGTTCATGGCCCTTCAGTATCCAATTTTATTTCCTTATGGTGAAGATGGATACAGGCTAGGTTTAAAATGTAGTAACAACTATAAAGGTAGTGAGCTTAAAAGAAAAACAATTTCCATGAGAGCCTTTATAGCCTACCAACTTTAAGAAAGAGGGCCTGAAATATACACATTGTTAAAAGGTGGCAGATTATTCCAACAATTTTTAGTGGATGCCTATGCAACTATTGAAGAAGATAGATTGCATTACATTAGAAGCAACCAAAAAGACCTACGAAACGAACTTTTTAAAGATATCTACAATGCAGTTTCAAAAGGCAACACTGACCCAAACAGCATAGGCCAAAAAGTGATTTTACCTAGCTCTTACACAGGCAGCCCTAGATACATGCTTAAGAATTACCAAGATTCTATGGCAATTTGCAGGCATTTTGGTAATCCTGATCTCTTTATCACTTTCACTTGCAATGTGAAGTGGCCAGAAATTTGTAGAGAGCTAAGTAAAAAACCTGGATATAAAGCTGAAAATAGGCCTGACATTATTTCTAGAGTTTTCAAAATGAAACTTAACAGCATGATCAATTACATCAGGTCTGGCCAAATATTTGGGGATATAGATGCAGGTCAGTTTTATTAAAAGACAAAATTACCTTAACCTGTTTTAATCAAGCATAAATTCCCTACTTTAGATTGATTTTCTTCTGCTGACTACTGCTTTCACTCTGTTACAAACCTCCCATTGAATTCTTCTGCTAACTGCTCCTTTCATTCTGTTACAAACAGATGTTTGTACTATTGAATTTCAAAAAAGAGGGCTACCTCATTGTCACATGTTGATCTGGTTGAAACCAGCTTTCAAATGTTCTTCAGCAATGGATATGGACTCCATTATCTCAGCTGAAATACCAGATAAAGAAATTGATCCTATTCTTTACAACATTGTAAACCAATTCATGATCCATGGCCCCTGTGGAGAATTGAACCCTAACTCTCCTTGCATGCATAAACAAGTCTGTTCAAAATCTTTTCCCAAGCCATACAAATCTGAATCCATCTTTGAAACAAACGGTTTTCCCACATATAAACGCCGTGATCAGCCAAACAGATTTGTAGTCAAAAATGGAATACAGCTTGACAACCGTTTTGAAGTGCCTTATAACTCAGAGCTGCTCTTAAGATTCAATGCACACATAAACGTTGAATTATGTTGTCAATCAATGTTGATAAAGTACTTATTCAAGTATGTAAACAAAGGGTCAGATAGAGCTAGAGTAGTCTTTGAAGAGAAACCAAATGATGAAATACTAGCCTATCTAAATTGCAGATATCTATCTCCCTATGAGGCAATCTGGCGCATTTTTGAATATCCCATCCATTCCAGACACCCTCCTGTAGAACATTTACCAATACATTTACCCTTGGCTCAAAACATCACGTTTAATACTGAGCAATCACTTGAAAAGGTTTTAAACAGACCAGGTCTTCAAGATACCATGTTGACAAAGTGGTTTGAAACAAGTGCACTTTTCCCTGAAGCTCGAACTTTAACTTATGCAGAATTCCCATCAAAATTCATTTGGGACTCTCAAACAAAAGCTTGGAAACCTAGGAAAAAACGAAAATCTCTAGGCAGAATAGCATATGTGAATCCTGCGTGTGGTGAATTATATTATCTAAGAATGCTATTAAACACAAAAAAAGGTCCTTTAAGCTTTGATGACCTGAAAACTGTGAATGGTGTTGTACACTTTTCATTCCAAGCTGCATGTCAAGCTTTAGGTTTACTAGGTGATGATAAAGAATGGATTGAGGCCTTGGAAAACGCTGCATGCATAGCCACAGCCTCTGAATTAAGGCAGTTGTTTGTCACTATCATCCTATTTTGTGATGTAGCCAACCCTCATGAGCTTTTTAATACCGTATGCGAAAACCTAGCTGATGACATATTGTACAAAACTCGAAAAACTTTTCAAATGCCACATCTCATGCTACCAGAATCTGAAATACAAACTGCCTACTCTTTGAATTAGAACAACTTTTCAATGCAGCTTCTACCTCTTTACAAGAACACTCCCTTCCTCTGCCTAATCAAGAACGAATGTCAGAAATTCAAATGAAACTGGTCAGAGAAGAACTCAATTATGATCTTAATGCTTTGAAAGAAGAACATGCCAAGTCAATAACACAACTAAACCAACATCAAAAGGCTGTCTATGATGCTGTGATTGAAACTGTGAATCAGCAAAAACCAGGTCTGTTCTTTGTTTATGGGCATGGAGGCAGTGGGAAAACTTTCTTATGGCATACTATCATAAACAAAATCAGATCTGAAGGCAAAATAGTATTGGCAGTTGCATCATCTGGTATAGCATCGTTGCTATTACCAGGTGGTAGAACAGCTCATTCCCGCTTTAAAATTCCTTTAAATCTTACAGAATAATCAGCTTGCCAAATTAAGAAAACAAGCCATCTTACCACATTGATTGAAAAAGCTGAACTCATTGTGTGGGATGAAGCGCCGATGAACCACAAATACTGTTTTGAGGCTTTAGACAAAACTCTTTCCGATCTTTTACCTCACTCGAACAATTCTCAACATCGAAACCTATTTGGAGGCAAACCTCTTCTATTAGGAGGTGATTTCAGGCAAATTTTGCCAATAGTTTCAGCAGGAACTAGAGAGGAAATCATTGCTTCATCTCTTAACACTTCATATCTGTGGCCCTCCTTTCAAATCTTCTGTTTAAAAGAGAACATGAGACTATCACAACCAAACCTTACCCCAACAGAAAAGCAAGAAATCAAAGATTTTGCTGCTTGGATTTTGAAAATAGGTGATGGCCAATTGGTTAACATAGCGCATGAAAATGATGAAGATGCATCATGGATTCAAGTCCCTAAAGATTTGTTAATACACTCATATACAGATCCCATAGAATCCATTTTTTCAGCAACATATCCTGAGTTTATTAAAAACTTCTCCAATTCTGCATATCTCAAGGAAAGAGCTATTATTACACCAAAGAACAGTGTTGTGATAGAAATAAATGATTTTGCAATAAATTTATTGCTTGGAGAAAACCGAACTTATCTGAGTTCAGACTCTTTATGTCCTTCTACCAGCAATTTTGAAAATCTCAGTATTATGTACCCTCCAAAATTCCTTAACCAACTAGAATTCAATGGATTACCATCACATTGTTTAACATTGAAAATAGGACTGCCTATCATGTTACTCAGAAACTTGAACCAATCCCTAGGCTTATGTAATGGAACCAGATTGATTATCACTCAAATGGCTCACAGAGTCATTGAGGCAAAAATCTTAACTGGTTCTAACATTGGACACAAAGTATTCATTCCAAGGATTGTTCTTTCAGCCACAAAAACAAAGTGGCCATTCGTTTTTAAAAGAAGGCAGTTTCCTATTAGAGCATGCTATGCAATGACAATAAACAAAAGTCAGGGACAATCATTAAAGCAAGTTGGTTTATACCTTCCTCAGCCTGTTTTTACCCATGGACAACTCTATGTAGCGTTGTCTAGAGTTACTTCCAGAAAAGGTCTAAAAATCATCATCCAAAATGATGAAGAAATTCCACACAATTTTGCAAAAAATATTGTGTACAAAGATGTCCTCAGAAATTTGCCATCAGGTTCTTACTCTGTCAAATAGAACACATTAGACTCTACTTCTTTACCATATATTTTTTGATATACTAACAAAAGGCTTAATTGTTTTTGCATTGGTAGACCACATTAGACTCTACTTCTTTGCCATATATTCTTTGATATACTAACAAAAGCCTTAATTGTTTTTGAATCAGTGTACTGACACAATGGAAACTACCCCAATCCATTCCCTTCAACCTCTACAGCTTAACGTTAGAGTTGAAGCAAGAATTTGCCGCATGTGGCGCACACGTGTTTATAGACCTCAGCTGCATTACACTGGTTTGGAATGCATATTGGTCGATCAGCTGGTATATTGCTTCTTCCTAACGAATATTACATATACTTATACCCTCTTTTTACCAATTTTCACATTTCCCTTATTCCAACAAATACATTATTACAATACATAGCCTAGGCAATGCTCTCATACACAATTTTACTCTTTTGTAACAACAAATTTCACTTGGATAATTTCACTTATCACAGACTCTTCTTCTAATATTCATTGTCAAATTTGGTATCTCACTGAAACACAGCTGCCTTTTCCTCATTGCTATGCTAGGTTCTATAAAGAAAAATATTCTCCACTATCATCAACACTTATTATCCTTAAAATACCGGTGTATTGCCTCATTATCAAATTTCCTTACTTCATCATTGCTTCAATCAAATAAAAATATTCTTTTCCAACCATTCTAAATATATGTTTTCCTTAAACCACTGTTTTTACCACACATTTCACTTCTCTTTCAATCTGACAAAGAGAACACATGTCAAACCACACTGTATACAAACTCTATACATTTACTGGATAACATCATGTAATTACAATTTTCCACTGCACTTTCATCAGTTGATTTAATCAAACAAAATGACAATATACATCATATGTCATGATTGATTTATGATTAGTAAACCAGTAGTGACTAAAGCAGTAACCTCAACAATATCAATCACATCCTACTTCTTAACTTATGTTCACTGCTTTACAATTGCAGCATAACCTTTTTAACACTGCATTCCTCTTTGCTGATTTTACAGGGAGATGCAATCCAGGGAATCGTTGATGAAACAGCCTACCAACAAGTTGCTCCAAAAATCAAATTAGGCTGTGTTTATCACATTTCAAACTGCTTTACCAGAAATTGCAAACCCAACTATAACTCTGTCCCTCACATTGCGTCGCTCATACTGAATAGCAAAACTCTCATCAGAGAACTCCCAGGAAATCATGCAGAAATTCCTCTGAACCGTTTTTACCTAACTGACTACAATAGGCTTCACTTGAGGAAAAACAGCATTGTACTGCTAACTGGTAAGTAGGTACATTTATTTGTACCACTTTCTCAACAATTCTTCCCTCACTTACTAAAATACGTTTTATTTCATTCTTACTCTTATATTCCTTATTAACATTATATTATTGTACTCTTAAATTACAAGATGTTGTTGGCCATATCACTGGACTCCAAGATCTAGAAGAAATCACCCTCAGCAGTGGAAGAACTGAAACAAAATGTGATGTATACCTGACACATTTGAGGTATATTCACTACTGAATTATCCATTTATTATCCTTATAACCTATCATTTTAAACCTGATCAAATATTTTTGTTATCTCCTTACCACAACAAAGACGAAGTCAGAGTGACACTATGGGGACAAACAACAATAGATTTTGATCCAGCTGCTGTTCACCAACTACAACCACCAGCATATGTTGTTTTCACAAGTCTAAAAGTGGGAGAATTCAATGATATTCAAACAATGTTCACTCCTTTTTCAAATCCTTCTAAAATTCTACATGGCTCTTACTTACTTAACATGCAGGAAAAATGGTTCTTTCAAGCACTTATGCTACTTGCAGCTATGTGAACTTGGACATTCCAGAATTAGCTGCATATAGAACCAGGTGAAACAGACTCTACCTTACAATTTTGCACAGCATTTTGAATCTCAGCTTAACTCTATATTAAAGTTGAGTACATTCATTGCCAATGCAGCCTCTCCCAAACAGATGCTTTGCTATTGCTTCCCCCTTCAGCAAAGACACCAGCAATTCAACAACAGTTAGAACAAGCAAAAGTATATTCTGTATCAGAGTTAAACATCCTTGAAGCATCTGTGATGAAAGTAAGAACTCCACTTTGCACCAACATTCCATTAACTAAAACACAATCTTCATTCTATTGTATTTGAACTGCATATATTCAAACGTTATTTAATGTATCTATAATCATTGATGAAATACTAATATAGCATTTTAATTTGAAACGAAACTCCTGCTTCTTGCAATCTCCTTTTTCTTTGTTATCAATCACCATTTTACTACTTTGCAAAGACATTTTTTAACGTTTTCTATACAATTCTTACTTTCAAACTTCCATTGCAGGATACATACATAGTATTTCTGTTAAACTCAGCAATGGCTTTACCAATTTCATTTCATCAGCCAATTGAATCCATCACCACCACAAATTACTAACACTATCATAGAACATGTTTTACTCACAAAATTCAATCATTGAAAGTCAACTTCACCCCAACTAATAAAAGTCCTATAGCACAAATACATGTTTACACGCATTAAACACAACATCAATACAATTGACACATTCTTCACTATACTTTGAATAACAATTTCCTTATATACTTGCACTTGATAAAAATTCTATCTCAAATCTTTTCAGGATACACCATTGCTATGCAGAGCAAATATTGCAAATTTCTTTGCAGACCATGACTGGTATTATGAGGCTTGCCCAATCTGCTTTAAACAGCTCAAAAACCTGTCTACTGGACAACCAACATGTCCCAATGATGGTGACCTCAAAGGATTGCCTACTCCTTGGTAATACAAATTATCCAAATATAACTTCAGTGTCATTCGCTTACCACTATTGTTTACAAAACTCATTCAAACTTGAAATACCATATTCATTTCAAATGTAGGTTCAGAGTAACTTTAATGCTAGAAGACACTGCAAATATAACAAATGCAATCATTATTGGAAGAACTGCTGAAAAACTTTTTGGCATGACATGCTTTGATTTAGTTTTCAAAGAAGGCTTCACTGATAAAAAAAGCATTCCTCCTCCTCTTATGCACGTTTTGCACAAACCAAAACTCTTCCTACTCAAGTTTGGCCAAAGTAAAAGCGGTTCTCCCAATGCTGACTTCGTAGTGCAAGCAGTATTGGATGACCAACCACAGCTTCCACACACTCCTCCCCCTGAGGCACAAGCAGCTCCCACTCCCCTGTCAGCAATCTCCACCAGCTCCAAAGAAAAGGAACCATCTACCGCATCACCAATCACAACAAAACAACCAGTCAAAAGATCACTTTTCACCTCTTCTTCACAGGATGTCAAAAAATTCAGAAGGTTATAATCCATTCCACAAATTTAATTTCTTACATACTTTTTTTATGCATTACTAAATACTAACAATATTCCCTTTTTTCATTGCCTTTCACACTTTGCTATCCAATAAGTGAAAAAGATGGTGACAGCAGCAAAGTTCCAGGAGCAGAACAACCAACTGCAGAAGACCCTGATGATCTGCTGCTGATCTCCTACCTGAAAACTACAAGTTCAGCCAGTCAAAAACCAGCTTCACCACATGGGAAAATCCAGTATGTCCATTCTTATCTCACCATTTTCAAATTCATCCATTCTCTATCCTATTTCTACTTTCTTTCCTCAACCTGATATCTCCTCTCTTTTTCCCCTTCTTTTTCCCCTATGTGTAAATTACATTTCTATTAGCTGTAAACTTTGTGATTAAGTTTTAAAAGCACTAGAATTACCAAAGTAAATTCACACTACTATCAAATTGCCTTTCACCAACCTCATAAAACTCAGCATTTCCAAACCTTCCAAATTTGCTTCCTATCTTTCCCTTCATCTGTTTCACTAGATGAACATTTATCTTACTCATAAAAACTCTTCACCACTTACACAATCAACTTTATCAAATTTTTACTCATATATCTACACTATCTAATGTAAGCCCCAACCAAAGCATATACCCAATTTATCAAAGCTGTATCAGTCATACATAAAACAGCTTTTTTGCTTCGTTTGGGATCCTCATAACATATTGCTTTATATCTACTTGAATCAATTAAGTTCCCTATTATAACTTACCCACATATCCTCTACATTAAACACAATTTTATCTCACCAAGTTCCCATATATTTCCCTGCAGGTTGAAAACCCCAAAACAAGAGAAGAAATGAATGCAATCCACTCGGAACCAGTCCTCTCCAAGCCAAAACCACTTTTTTTGAACTGTATTTAATCGTCTATAAACAATAGCTTATCAAAACTGCCCAAGCTTGGTTTAATTTTTTGCTAATTTTTTGAGTAGTGCTTGCACTATTAATATACATTTCGTATTTTAACACAGCAAGCATTATGACCTACCCAAGCTTGGTTTAACAATAACTTAATTTTTTGAATCCTGCTTGCTCTGTTGACATACCCCTGCTGTTTTTAGCAAGCAGTACACTCATGCTGTACAAATTCCTGACAATCAAGCATATGTATATACTTATACTGCTCTACACTATCAGTCTACGGCTCTAACTGCTTATAATTATCTCCCATCAATATGCCTTTTCCTCTGCTTCAATTTTCACCATTTACTATTGTTTTCATGTTCTGTGCAAAATGATATGCTTACTTCATGGTTTCTACATGGTGAGTTTCTTTTCACACCTGCCTACTTACTTCCATTCAATAAAACCAATGTCACTCTCTTAAATCATTGTTCGTTCCAGTTGATCCTCTTTGCTTCAAATTAGAAACTAAAAGAATTTTCAATTGTCCTATTTACTTATTTTTTCAGCTTTCCATCTTCCAATTCTAATGATGTTTTCCACTTTTCATTCACTGATAATCTTCTGTCTTCCTTGCAGGCAACTTTTGCTCTCACAACAGAAAACAGCCATCATACAACCAACAAAATTCATGGAACTAAAAATCACAAAAAACACCCAGCCAGAAGAGGTATCCATTCTAAAAATATTCCTTCTAACCTCATTTATTCCTCAACTGCAAATGTTACCTAAGTTAAGGCTGCCTACTATTGGCAGAAATCAAATGTACCTCACCACCACAGCTGCAAACCAAGCAATTCCTCGAAGTCATTTTCAAGAAATACACGTGTATCAACTCTTCTTTCCTAGACAGGTTCAGACATTTTATCCCTCCTCAGATTTTAAATATCATAGGACATATTGAATATTTTAATGCTCCATGCAATAACCAAAACAATATAAACTTCTTGCAAAATACATAAAGCAGCCTTCTACAACCAAATTCTGCAGACTCCATTCTACTGCCATTATTGACCAAATTTATCAAATAATCCTTATTACATCACGCCTTTAACCCCGCAGCATCACGCAGGCCACCAATTTCTACTAATTCTAATACACGAAGTGTAACCACCTCTGCTGCCAATCAAGATCAACCACTGAAGAGCACTGATCATGACAATACTGTTTTGAGCTCCCTTATACAGAAAACTGGCTTCCCTAATCTTAAACAAAACTCTAAAACAGATTATGTATCTTTTCCCTCTTTTCCTTCTTTAAGTAACACATATGAAATTAGGAATTCATTACTATTATCTTCACTCGCTTTGATTTCAATTCCATTTGGTAACTATCATTTGATATCTCTTCTCATACTTATTTTGTGACTTTGATAACTGTGTATTACATTGAACCATACATTCATTGTTTTTTAACAACTTATTTATTGCTTTTATGTATACTTCATGAAATTTTGATCAAGAATCTGATGTTCCTTTCTAGACTCACCTTGAATAATTTCATGTTCAATTCTATGTGATACACATGTAGTTCAACCAATTTAAAACCCTGTCTGGTATTCCTTTGTAAGCTTATACAATCTTACATTGCTTATAACTATCTAACAGATAATGCTAAAACTGGAAGACACAAGCTGTACATAGGCTCTGCAATTTGCAAATCCTGCATCTTTTTGCTAAGAACATAGCTATCATAAATGAAGTAGACATGTAAGAAATTATGTATTTATTGCTGTAAATGGATGTTTGTAAGTTCAAATCCTACGAATCTAAACTAATCTAGATGAACTATGTATAAACTAAACTCTTTATATATTATAAGCATTTATTACATTTTATCCAGGTTTTCCTTTGTGTATTAAGCATATTTCAAATGCTGACAACCCATGCTTGCTTTCCTTATATCCATAAGACATCATGCCATTCATACTTATACAATTTAAACCATTTTACAGTTCTCTGAGACATGTTCTGCAGCTGTGAGCATTTGCTCTTTTCATCCCACATGTCTTTTCCAAAGAAATTAAAACAGAGGAAAGGCAGCACACATACACATTGAAGTTGTTGATTAGAATCCTTCAATTTCCATACCAAATTTGTTCGCAAGATTAGATTGAACAACATATTCAAGTGTTAAAGACTTTCCTTTCTTTTTTCACTTGATCCAACAAAGAATCAGGCTTTATATTATAGATAGTGTTGCATATTTTGCAATGTAACAGCTGATTGTTTAATGTGTTCAGGCAAAAATTCACTCTATCTCCTTTGTCACACTTCCATAATTATCAGTGTAATCTTGCCAACAAGTTTGGTATGGCATTTGCATCAATGTTGTAGGTTATTTTATGATTGGCTATCCTTGTACAAAAACATTGTAATAAATGTAACAAGCTCAATTAGTCAATTAAGTTTTATCCCTAGATATTTAGAATTGTTGAAGAAGCTTGAAGATTGAAGAGTGAAGATGCATTCATACATAAATATTCATTTGCATAGATTTTCTGTGTCAAAACCATTGTCCTTTCTTTATTAAGTCAAAACCTTTTAAACACTTTAAGGTTTCGTACTTGTTCTTACAAGAATAAGGATTTCAGTTTTTCTGTGACTAGTCATCTATTTCCTGCACGTGAAGTTGACTGCTTTTCTGACAGTTGATTAAACAGCCCATGTCTTTATCCAACGGGTAATCAACTGATCCCCACTCACTTTGATCTGCCTAGGTTATTTAAAAAGAGGGTTTTGGAGATGAAATCTTGGCCGTTGATTTCTTATCTTCTTGGGCCTTTATAAGCTAAACCTCCCCATCTTTTTCATTAGGGTTTTGAACATAATTTTCATATCTTTCAAACTCTCATTTTACTGCAGCCCCTTTTTGTTTTCCTCTTCATTCTCTTGAGTGCTTAGTTCACTTATATAGAGATGTTATAATTTAAGGGTTGCATATGTTTTGAACCTTATTGTTCTTGATTTGGGTTCAATTCTTATAGGGGGTTTTCAAGTTTCATTTCACAAAAGTCTTTGAAAAACTCTCACTTTTGAGCATACCTTTCTCTCCGGTTTCATCTTGTTTTCTTGAGTGCTTTTAGTTCACTTACATAGAAACATCATATGAATTATGAGGATTGTATGAGTTGTTAAAACATTTGTTTTCCAAGAAAGTTTCATTGAAAACATTCTAGCTATCTTTGGAAGAAGGTTTTATCTTTCCTAGATTCGGCTTGGTTTTTAAAGTTTCCATACTTTGAGTCGAGTTAGGAGTGTGCAACACTAGTCTCTCATGTTCATGCATGTTTGTAGACTTTGTTGAGTATTAGAGGTCTTTGACCTTAGTAGGTTTGCTGCCCAGTTTATAGCTGCAAGCATCAAACACAGCCACGATTTATTTCCTGCAAGTTTACAACTTTCTGGAAATAAGTCTGTGACTGGTCACAAATCATCACAGCATACATTGTCGGTGCCACGTTAGAGGAATACTTGTGTATGTCCTTGTAGCGTGTTGACCAAGCAAGGATCCGCTGGAAGTGAAGTGATTGAGAAGAAGCCGCACGAGGGACTGCTGCATCTAAGTTAGGTAACTAGATATTGAGCTTGGTCTGAACCTTGTATTGGGCATCTTTTGCCATTTCATAGTGGAAGGCCGGTCTTCTGATAGACCCCCGGTTTTTTATCCCTTTGTGGATTTTTCCGGGTACCAAAACTCTGTGTCCATCTCTGTGTACTGTTAAACATTCGGCTAAACTAAAATTGGATTTAATTTTGCACAAGTTCACTTAACATGCAAACTGGATAATTATGCCTGACTGGTCATCTTAACTGCTGCATTAGAAACGCTGGTTTGATATAGTTGTAGTTGTGGATAGCTCACGAATATCAAACTCACTGATTTCGTTGAGGACCTAAGTTGGCATTGCATACGAGTGTTGTTGATCAAAGCACAAGCATCCACAAGTAATATCCATCAAGTACTTAATCTGTTAAAATTCATCACACTGTGACTGGTCATCTGTGTGATCTGTTTGTGTTGTTTGTTAATTAAGAGGGAAATAATTTAAAATACCCCCTTCATTGCCAACCTGCAATTGGCATCAGAGCAGGGCTTTAGACATACTTAAAGTAAGGTCTTGGGTTGGTTGGTTTAAGGGTCTAGACAATGGAGAGAGATCGAGTAGCCGGTTCGGTGAACTCACCTCCATACTTCGATGGCACAAACTACGCTGCCTGGCGAGATAAGTTCGAAATCTTTCTTGATGCGTATGATGAATTTGCTTTCCAATATTTGTCTGTTGAATGGCGTCCTCCGTTTAGAATTGTTGACGGTGAGAGAGTGAACATACCTAGAGATGACTGGACACAGGTTCAGGTCAATGCATCAAATGCTAATAAAAAGGCTAGGAACGCCATAGCTGTTGCAGTCTCCAGTGCACAATATTCACATATTCAGCACTGTACAACAGCTAGGGAAGCGTGGGACAGGTTGCGTGTCATTCACGAGGGTGATGACCAGGTTAGGGACCTAAAGCTTGAAATGGTCCTGTCCGAGTTTGAAGAACTCAGGATGACTGATTCAGAGAGCTTCTCTGATTTCTATCTCTAGACTTGAGAGTGTCACCAATGCCGCGATGAGTCTAGGAGCACCTATTTCAGAGTTAACAATTGTTCAAAAGATATTGAGGGTGTTACCGAAGAGGTTTTCCGCGAAGAAGACCGCAATCAAGGAATGTCAAAACATGTCCGACATAAAACTTCCAAAACTTGTAGGAAAATTGAAAACCTATGAACTTGAGTTAAAATTGGAAGAAAGCATGCATAAGAAGGATAAAGGTGTTGCACTGCAGAGTGTGACTGGTCAAGTTGAGCTGAAAAGTTCAAAAACAGAAAAGTCATCTTCGATTGATGATGACATGGCTTTGTTTGTCAAAAGATTTAGAAGAATTCTCAAGGATAGGAAGGATCACAAGGGTGGTGCGAACTACCCTAGAGAGTCAAAATTCAAACCACAGGATGAAGGGTCAAATGAAAGGAAATTTGAAAAGAATTTTGGATCAAGAGATAACAAGTTCAAGAAGGGTCCAGTTAAGTGTTATACCTGTGGTGGGACTGGTCATATTTCTGTGGATTGTGCTAACAATAGGAAAGGGTCTAACAAAGGCAAGGATAAAGCCTTGAAAGCCTCTTGGAGTGATAGTGAGGATGAGGAATCACATCACTCTGACTCTTCTTCAGATAATGAAGATGATGAGATTGCCTTTGTTGTTAGAATTTCTTATCACAACTCAGCGGGTGAGGAATCCGAGTCGGGTTCACAACACATGACTAATGACGACCAGTCACCTGAGATGTATTGTCCTGTTTTTCATGACTATGACTCTCTTCCCGAGAATCAAACTTATGAGAAGATGTGTGAAAGGTATGATGCCTTATTTGATGAAACTTGTGTGATCAAAGCTGATAGCATTGAGCTGAAAAAGCGTTGTAATGAATTAGAGTTGGAAAAAGCTGCACTTTGTCTCACTTTGCAAGATTACGAGACCGGTCAGTCTAGCAAAGGAAGAGAAAATGCAGATGCCCAGTCGCATAGGTCAAGACTTGAGATTATGTATGAACAGTTGTCTGTTGATTTTGAAAGAGTTAAAAAGGAAAATATTGACCTTAGACATCAGTTGAGTAACTCCGAACACAGTGTTAATCTTATGCATAGTAAGAGTCTTAAGTTGAAAGAAGAAGTTGAGTCACTCAAACAATCTAATGTCTACTTGGTTGGGTACAATAAATCACTGCAAGAAAAAGTTAATGACCTGTCAATTGGTTCAGCAAAGTTAGACAAGATGCTTAATGTTGGAAAAAGTTTTCATGATAAAACTGGTTTAGGATATGTTGCTGGTGAGTCATCTACTTCAGTTTCTCAACCTAGGTTTGTCAAAGCTAGTGAGCCACACTCACCGAAGTCACTGGTCATCACAGTTCCACAAGAACCTAGGGGAAATAATCATAAGAAGAGTCACCAAGTGTTGTCTAGTTCCACTGCTCACACAAGAACCAGATTTGTACCCACGTGTCACCACTGTGGAGTAACTGGTCACATCAGACCTAAGTGCAGGAAGCTAAAAGTCAAGAGTTTGTCAAAACACAATAGCTCACTTAGAGAACAGGTTGATTTGTTGCTTGTTGAAGTAACCAGAATTTCAAAGCTTGTTGAGTCATCCTCTTCACCACCTAGTAAGTCCAAGACTAAATGGGTAAAGAAAAAGGAAAAGTGTTTGGTTGCCTTGTCTGTCCTGAATTTGCGTGATCCAACTCGTTGGTACATCGATAGTGGCTGTTCCAAACACATGTCTGGTAACAAATCTGTCTTTGTAAAGCTTAATGATTTTGATGGTGGTTTTGTTGAGTTTGGGGGAGGAGAAACAGCAAAAATGACTGGTCAAGGAAGTGTTCAACTACCGGGTTTGCCTCTACTCGAAGGAGTAAGGTATGTAGAAGGCCTTAAGTCCAACCTCATTAGTGTCTCACATTTATGTGATCAGTGGGCAGATGAAGTCTGCATGTCTACAAGAGGTTGTAGGATTGTTGATAGCAATGGTCATGATTTAATTCAAACAGGTAGGTCAAGTGACAATTGCTACACACTTGATAGTCAAATCTTGGCTGCCAAGTTGACCTGTCACTCTGTGACTGATAAGACCACGTCCTTATGGCACCAAAGGTTGGGACATATGAATATAAATGATTTGTACACCTTGGCTAAGAAACAACTTGTTAGAGGTCTTCCTAAGCTAGACAAGCCGTCAAAGCACATCTGTGGTCCTTGTCAATTGGGAAAACAGTCACGTGTTGCACACAAGAGAGTCAAAGATGTTGGAACTTCACATCCTCTTGAACTCATTCACATGGATCTAGTTGGTCCGGTTCAAACCGTGTCTGGAGCAGGTAGAAAGTACATTCTTGTGATTGTTGATGATTTCTCTAGATATACTTGGGTGTCCTTCTTGAGAGAAAAGTCGGATACTTTTCAAAATTTTGTGACTGTGTTCAAACAAATTCAGAATGAGGTGTTGGCTGGTCATCCCTCTATTGTTAGAATTAGGACTGATCATGGTACTGAATTTGAGAACTCTTTGTTTGCTGATTTCTGTGCTAGCATGGGGATCAAACATGAATTTTCGGCTCCAATTACTCCTCAACAAAATGGGATTGTTGAGAGGAAAAATAGAGTCTTGATTGAGATGGCTAGGGTGATGCTAAATAGCAAAAATCTAGCCAAGAATCTGTGGGCCGAGGCCATTAACACTGCTTGCTATATCTTGAATAGAGTCTACTTGAGACCAGGCACGGACCAGACTCCCTATGAGATCTGGAAGGGAAAGAAACCCATGATTAGTCATCTTAGGGTGTTCGGCAGCACTTGCTACATTCTAAGAGATAGGGAACACTTAGCGAAATTTGATCCAAAGAGTGATGAAGGCATCTTCCTTGGATATTCCACTACTAGTCGAGCCTATAGAGTCTTCAACCTTAGAACCAATACCATCATGGAGTCCATTAATGTCACAATTGATGATCTTGATGCATCAATTGATCAAGCTGTAGATGATGATGGGTTGTTCCCGGAAAAGGTCACTGAGTCTGCTAGTGAGACTTAGGCAGAAAATGATGATGGGTCATCAGATTCTGACTTTGACAGTTCAGAGAGTTCTAGACAGCCACCGAAAAAGAAGCCAAACTGGGTAGTGTCTAGACATCCTGAAGACAATATCATTGGGTCAGTCAAGGAAGGAGTAAGGACTAGAAGTCAAATCCAAAGTGAAATTGCAAATGTTTGCTATGTGTGCACTGTGGAACCTAAGAATATTAAGGAAGCTCTTGTCCATGAGGAATGGATAATTGCTATGCAAGAAGAACTAAATCAGTTCGATAGGAACCAAGTGTGGACTCTTGTCAAGAGACCCGTCACTTCAAATGTCATTGGGACTAAGTGGATCTTTAAGAACAAGAGTGATGAGACCGGGAATATTGTGAGGAACAAGGCTAGACTTGTTGCTCAAGGGTACTCTCAAGTTGAAGGGATTGACTTTGAGGAAACATTTGCACCCGTAGCTAGACTTGAGTCCGTTAGGTTGTTGTGTGCTATTGCTTGTCATCTTAAATTCAAGTTGTACCAAATGGATGTCAAAACGGCTTTTCTTAATGGTTACTTGAATGAGGATGTGTTTGTTGAACAACCAAAAGGTTTTGAGGATCCTCATATGCCGGATGGTGTTTTTAAGTTGAAAAAGGCATTATATGGTTTGAAGCAAGCTCCTAGAGCTTGGTATGATAGACTGTCTAGTCATCTTCTGTCCAATGGATACACTCGTGGATCCGTTGACAAAACCTTGTTCATCAAGCGGTTAAAGAATGATGTGGTTGTAGCTCAAATTTATGTTGATGATATTGTTGTTGGGTCTACTTCGGAATCTCAAGTTCAACAATTCATAAAGATTATGACTAGTGAGTTTGAGATGAGCCTAATTGGTGAATTAAATTACTTTCTTGGGTTGCAAGTTAAGCAAGAGAAGACTGGTCTCTTCATTTCTCAATCCAAGTATGCTGCAAACCTTGTTAGCAAATTTGGATTCTCCTCTGCCAAATCTGCTAGGACCCCCATGAGTAGAACCACTAAGTTGTCTAGTGATAAGAAGGGCAAGAGTGTTGACCAGACACTCTAGAGAAGCATGATTGGCAGTTTGCTGTATCTTACTGCCAGGAGACCAGTACATCTCCTTTTCTGTTGGAGTTTGTGCACGATTTCAAAGTGATCCTAGAGAGTCTCATTTGCATGCTGTGAAAAGGATCATCAAGTACGTTAGTGGGACTCTATCATTTGGTATTTGGTATACTTTTGATACAAATACTAACTTGGTTGGGTTTAGTGACGCCGATTGGGCGGGTTGTAGTGATGACCGGAAAAGTACTTCCGGTGGTGTGTTTTACCTTGGCAATAACATGGTCTCTTGGTATAGCAAGAAACAAAATTCAGTGTCATTGTCTACTGCCGAGGCTGAATACATTGCGGTAGGAAGTTGTTGCACACAGTTACTATGGATGAAACAAATGCTTTGTGACTATGGTATTATCCGTGACCAGTTCACCATCTACTGTGACAACACTAGTGCCATATGCATATCTGAAAATCCCGTGCAGCACTCTAGAACCAAGCACATTGATATTAGGCACCACTTCATTAGGGATCTCGTTGAGTCAAAGATTTTAATGCTCAAATTTGTGCCTTCGGAAAAACAACTTGCTGATATTCTGACCAAACCCTTGGATGATCAGGTTTTGACTGGTCTTCGAAAGAGTCTTGGAATCTGTGTTATGGAATAACTGTGACTAGTCATAGTCGGTGCTTGTACTTAGTTCAGTTTCTGCATATCATGCATCATGAAAAATGAAAATCTACAATCAGACTAGTCTTCTTGAATTCTTACTGTCAATTTGATGCTTGTTGAATAAAGTTGAAGCACTAGGTTGAGTTACATGTTCATAACCCCGATTCTTGTCAAAAAGAGTAAAGAGTGTGAGTTTTTAAAGTATGATTGATTTAAATTTGTTCACTTCACTTTTCTAAAAACTCTTATTTCTTTATGATGATCTTTTGTGTAACTTCTTGTGATTTCAAAAGAAATGTGTAGTCAAAAATGGAGAATTTCCTCGAAAATGAAAACGAGAAGGACAATAAGGCCCTAACTCAAAAAGAAAAATAAAATAAAAATAAAAGTTTTGGGCTTGAGTCAAAATAAAGATGTGTCAATGTTACACCACTCCTTGAATTTCAATGTGTTTGTCACATAACTACACAAAAAGATTAATTTTCCAAGTTGTGACAAAAATGAAAATCTAAAAGTATTGTGGGTACATGACTTAGTGTGTAATCAAATGGTAATCAATGTACATTGCAATTTTTACTCAATATGATTTAGACTTCCCATTCCCAAATATGTCATGTGATTTAAACATTGAATCAATTTTATTCTCTAATCATGTTATTGGAAGTTTGAATTCAAAAGTGAGTACAAGTCTGATTACAAAAATTAACTCTCATGCATTTTTATACATTGTCTCATTCTCATTTGTCAAGCACTAACTATTGAGTAGACATATTGTGTTCATCACATTGTTGTTAATTCGGTCTACATCTTTGATCATTAGGATTTTTGTTATGAGAATCTTCATTAATGTTAAATGTATTATGTTTGAACGTTGTAGTTGATTCTCGTTGTTCTTAAGACTCTTGGCATGTTATAACTAAAAATTCAGTTTTGTTTGTAAAGAAAACAATGTGTATGTCTGATCATATGCCATGTGCTTTCCATTACTTCATGTACGGAATGATTCATTGCTGACCTATCACCATCTGGGTATTTAAGACTCACTTTCGCGAGATTTGCTTCTGTGCATCATTATCAGTTTTCCACTTTGATCTCATTCAATCTTGAAACTTGCATCTTCGAAATAACTTTAGGTTGAATTGAGTTGAAAATTGATCAAAATGTGGACTATTATTTCTCTCTTTGCCTCTCCTTGTGATGATTTTCAAGGTAGTTTATGTGTCGCTTGAGAACTTTATGAAAACTTCTTCTGATCAGTTAAGACATATTGAGGTATAAGTTTGTGTTAGGAGTACTACGAGTAAAATCATTTTGTTTGTCATTCGCTTGCCTCTTGCTCTTCATGCTACTTTCCGTGCTCTATATGATTTGATCTATCTTACTTAGGGGAAGTTGTTGCTATGCATGTTGTCTACCTTGAAGTTTCATGGACAGTATGTACATTCTGATTAGTCAAGTGTCTGAAGAATGTCAATTGGTTAACTGAGTTATTGGTCACTTATCTTCTCTGAACATTTATTGCCTCTGGTACCTAGTCACCTTTCTTGGGGTATCTGATTTAGGGGTAGTGATGATTATCTTGATATGCTTTTACAACCTTGTTTTTGTGACCTCAACATGTCTGTTGTTTGATCATTGATTAATTCTTGTGCCTAGTCCATGTCTAGGAGTGTTTGTTGGTCCTGTGTGCTTTGAAACCTTCATTGCATGATCTCATCTATCTCTATTGATCTCTAATGTGTACGCCTGTCATGTTTGCTATGAGTGATGTAGTTAGGGGGAGTTCTTGATGATTGTTGTGTTGGGTTGTTGCATGTTTTTTCTAGTCTGCTTTCTGTTTTAAATTTTGTGTCTAGTCATGAACAATTATTTGTTTAATGTTGATGGTTTGTACTCTATTATGCCCACTGTGAACTTTTGGGCTTATTCTGCTGTGACTAATCATGTGTTTAAATTGTGTTTGCTTGTGTGTTTAGTTGCTACATTTTGGGGGAGTGTTTCCCATTATTGCTTATATGTTTATATTGCTCCGTTTGTGCTTTATTCTCCCTCATTGCTCCTTGGTTACATTGTTTGATAGTAGTTTGCTTTTGCTTCCGTTGCTCATTATACTCTAATTTCATATCCTTTGTCTTGCCATGACAAAAAGGGGGAGTAAATACTACTTTCACATGCTCTATCACTTGGGGGAGTAATTTTTAGCATATGCTTAAACTCTGATTTTATTATGCTAGATAGGGGGAGATTATATCATATTGCATATTGTTGTAAGTTTACTTGCAGGTACACTTTGACTAGTCAACTTAGCATAGATTTGGTGAGTGTGAGCGATGTGAGTTATGGGGTTGTTTTTGTCAAGGAAAACCAAAGGGGGAGATTGTAGGTTATTTTATGATTGGCTATCCTTGTACAAAAACATTGTAATAAATGTAACAAGCTCAATTAGTCAATTAAGTTTTATCCCTAGATATTTAGAATTGTTGAAGAAGCTTGAAGATTGAAGAGTGAAGATGCATTCATACATAAATATTCATTTGCATAGATTTTCTGTGTCAAAACCATTGTCCTTTCTTTATTAAGTCAAAACCTTTTAAACACTTTAAGGTTTCGTACTTGTTCTTACAAGAATAAGGATTTCAGTTTTTCTGTGACTAGTCATCTATTTCCTGCACGTGAAGTTGACTGCTTTTCTCACAGTTCTTAAACAGCGGATGTCCCTTTATCCAACGGGTAATCAACTGATCCCCACTCACTTTGATCTGCCTAGGTTATTTAAAAAGAGGGTTTTGGAGATGAAATCTTGGCCGTTGATTTCTTATCTTCTTGGGCCTTTATAAGCTAAACCTCCCCATCTTTTTCATTAGGGTTTTGAACATAATTTTCATATCTTTCAAACTCTCATTTTACTGCAGCCCCTTTTTGTTTTCCTCTTCATTCTCTTGAGTGCTTAGTTCACTTATATAGAGATGTTATAATTTAAGGGTTGCATATGTTTTGAACCTTATTGTTCTTGATTTGGGTTCAATTCTTATAGGGGGTTTTCAAGTTTCATTTCATCAAAAGTCTTTTGAAAAACTCTCACTTTTGAGTGCATACCTTTCTCCTCTCCGGTTCTCATCTTGTTTTCTTGAGTGCTTTTAGTTCACTTACATAGAAACATCATATGAATTAGTGAGGATTGTATGAGTTGTTAAAACATTTGTTTTCCAAGAAAGTTTTTCATTGAAATTACATTCTAGCTATCTTTGGAAGAAGGTTTTATCTTTCCTAAGATTCGGCTTGGTTTTTAAAGTTTCCATACTTTGAGTCGAGTTAGGAGTGTGCAACACTAGTCTCTCATGTTCATGCATGTTTGTAGACTTTGTTGAGTATTAGAGGTCTTTGACCTTAGTAGGTTTGCTGCCCAGTTTATAGCTGCAAGCATCAAACACAGCCACGATTTATTTCCTGGAAGTCTACAACTTTCTGGAAATAAGTCTGTGACTGGTCACAAATCATCACAGCATACATTGTCGGTGCCACGTTAGAGGAATACTTGTGTATGTCCTTGTAGCGTGTTGACCAAGCAAGGATCCGCTGGAAGTGAAGTGATTGAGAAGAAGCCGCACGAGGGACTGCTGCATCTAAGTTAGGTAACTAGATATTGAGCTTGGTCTTAACCTTGTATTGGGCATCTTTTGCCATTTCATAGTGGAAGGCCGGTCTTCTGACAGACCCCCGGTTTTTTATCCCTTTGTGGATTTTTCCGGGTACCAAAACTCTGTGTCCATCTCTGTGTACTGTTAAACATTCGGCTAAACTAAAATTGGATTTAATTTTGCACAAGTTCACTTAACATGCAAACTGGATAATTATGCCTGACTGGTCATCTTAACCGCTGCATTAGAAACGCTGGTTTGATATAGTTGTAGTTGTGGATAGCTCACGAATATCAAACTCACTGATTTCGTTGAGGACCTAAGTTGGCATTGCATACGAGTGTTGTTGATCAAAGCACAAGCATCCACAAGTAATATCCATCAAGCACTTAATCGGTTAAAGTTCATCACACCTCACTGGTTATTTGTGTGATCCGTTGGTGTTGTTTTTTAAACAAAAGGGAATTAATTTTAAAATACCCCCTTCATTGCCATCTCTGCAAACCCCCAACAGAACAAGCACGTGATGGCGGCTTGGCAGCAGCCGCCCAAGGATGCCAAGCAAGGCTGGAAGTAGTAGTTCTGGGCGTGTGTATGCTATGCGGTGTTTAACAAGGGTTACTTTTTGTTGGTGCTTCATCATACAGCTGTATTTATATGTTGAAGGCTGGTCTTGTTATTTCTTGTCATTTCCAGTACCTGTTTATGGTCTACGTATGGTCCGCATATGGCCGTACTATGACCAGATTATGACCTTCGTATGCTATGTCATCCTCGTAGGATATGCTTACACCCGGCTTATGACCTGGTATAACCATGTTATGACCTAAGTGTCACCCTTGTATGACCTTTGTATTCTATGACTTACCTAGACCATCGTATGAATGTGCTATTACTATGTTAAGACATGCTTTTGATTATCGTATGACCACTTTCTGACTTCACTAAATACCACGGTATGCCAAACTCCCATTATTATGTATTATAACTTATAACGTATGTTCCACTTTAGCTTTTGAATCTCCTCTGCTGCTGGAGTGATTCTTGTGCTAGCGGCCTGAAATGGAAATCAAATGTTAGCATAGCTTCCTATGTGTAAAGCATAGCTGTGTGTGTGGTAAATAACATACTTATGTTGGTTATCCAACAGCCGACTATTGGTTAACGAATACGTTCCAGTGCGTGCAAAACAGCCCATTATGCTGTGCTAAAATCTTGGTTCACATTGATGCAGTACATCAAAAAACACAATAAATAAACATTGGATGGCAAACGCTAGGCTGGCTATAAAGCACAACAAGAAATAGCAACTTCCTGTAAACAACAAGGACGTAAACAGCGATGTGGGAAAAGGATCACTAACCATTCTGTTTCGCATACAAATCCTCCATGACTTTGGAGAAAATTGCTTTACTTCCACTTCGCCACCTTTTCATTCTTGGAAATGCAGCACAATCTCGAAAGTGACAGTGGCCATTTTCTTTCAACGTGCCAAATGTTCCATACGCCCGTAGTATATCAAAGACGGCCTTTGGTTGATTATTGGGGAAATGAAAACCACATTTCCAGGTGGATTACCTGTAAGGAGAAGGGGAAACCTTGAAGGTGGAAAACGGGCTTCTTCCCCGATGGTTTCTTAGCTATAGCTTTAGTCCTCGGTGCTGGCCGCACAGGAATCTTTGTCCTCTTTAATTCAGGCCTCCATGCCCTATAAATGCTTGAATTGGTTCTACACTCTGACCCAAAAGTTAGGACCTGAGTTAGATTCTACTATGACCATTTCTGGCCTATTCTCGCCGTTTTATGACCGAAGTTTCACCTCTGTATACCAATCGTATGACCAAGAGTAACCTTATATTACAAGAGAAAAAGAAGAATACACAGCTGGCGGCACTTGTTTGTACGCTGCTTCCTCGTCCATTACTCTATTTAATTTATTCCTATGTGTATATGCACAATTTATCCAGCAGGAAGTGTCCTGGTCAGAATGTGAAAATTGCCCCTGTATATTAGAAACAGTGCCCCGCTAAATTGGAATACTGCCCTGGTGAATGAGGGAAGTCGCCCGGTGAATACAAAAACTGCCCCGTAAACAAGGCAACTGCCCGGGTAAACTTAGAGGGGTGGATTACACGAGGGGCAGTAAGGGAATTGTTGCGAAAGACGTAGAGGCAATCGTCGCTCAAATAAGTCTGATTGGTTCGGAATTGTGTCAGTTTGGGTTGTACTCGTGTATTGTTACACCAGATGAAAACTTTGGTAATGAGGTTTTTCCAGTAAATGCAGTGACATGAGAGCCTAGCTACCAGGTTCGCATACTAGATTTCTTTGATTTTATTACTGCAAAAACAAACCGCGTTATGTATCAAGGATTTAAATATGATATGGTATGTCATGTTTTGAATGCGTGACTGCGAAAGTAACCTCTGTTCCATAGCAACATTCACTGCAAGTCAGGAGGTTGAAAAGGACTCCATTCCTCAAAAAACATAAACATATGCAATCGTCTCGAGTGCAGATTACAAATTTGGACTCAAGTAAGTACAATCTTGCAGCTTTGTGATCCTCTGGGATGGTCTGATAACTGTTTGACAACTTCTGTCTTCTTTCCGGGACCCAGTCATAAGCCGGGATGCAAGTATAGAACCATCTGTTCCAAGACCTTTGCATTCTTCAGCAAAATCTTTAATGCTTTAAGCTGATGCTCCTCTCCACGAAATTTAATCATTTCAATCGATTTCAAATGTGACAGGAAACATGGAGGCGGTGGTTCCAACGCCCCATCGTCTTCTAAACTATTTGAGGACAGGTGGATCCCCTGAATCACCAAAAAAGGTCATGTTGGTATATAACTTACACACGCAAACCCAGTATAAGAGAAAACATCATAGTGCTTAGTGGCTTAGTAAGTTATATACCTTAGTGATTGTCAGAGTTGTAAGACAAGGAAAGTACTGGAGCATCGTCAATAGTGCTTTCCTATCAATTACCACCGAGTCCTCCAAAACCAAAGAGGTCAGGCCATTGAACGAGGGCACCTGGGCAAGAAGTTCTGGTGCATTATGTAGAATGACCTAACAACAGGGAGAATTCAATCATCAAGACTAAGCGATGTTAGACAAGTTACTAAACGGAAAAAAATAGATACAGCTTGTAAACGGGATATAGATATATACAACAATTCAAGTGTGAATCATACCTCAAATGCATCAGAAGTAAAAAGAGTTAGCATCGTCACGCTAGAAAGCCCAATAAGTAGCTTATACAACCGGTAAGCAACATGTCTCTGTGTCTCAGTAATATTAGATTCAATCTCAATCGTAGCTTCATCAGGTGAGGACGAGCCATAAAAGCAATAGTCATGTAGGAGCTTGCCGCTGTAATAAAAATAAGTTATACTCACTCCAGATATCATAATCTGACACGCATCATCGGCCCCGGGAGAGTGCGGACCGTTTTCAATTATATGCAATTTCAAAAGTTTGGGAGGACAAATAGTCACAAACTTAATATCCACCCAACTGCAATTTTCCATGGTTAAGTCCTCGAGGACTGGACAGGCAGAAAACAGCCGCTGCACTGAGTCGTCAGAAAATACTATGGATGTAAGATACAAGATCCTTAGACTTGAGAAACAAATGGTGGAGGGGACCTCGAGATGCAAAGGAATATCAAGTGCAAGTGTCGTCAGGCTCGCAGCAGTAAACAAGGAACGAGGCAACCGAAATGGTTGTACGATGTGAAGGTCGTACAGGGTCATGGCGAGATCTTGAACGTTGCGCTTTACCGCGGCAGATATCCATGCATTAACGCGACATGTGTCACCTAGCACTTCAAACCTCCAAAGATGGAATCTGCTTATATCAGCAGAACCACGAAGAAGGAGCGCTCTTTCGACAATATTCACGAATGCAGATCTTCCAGTCTGTGGCCTATTACAGAATTCAAGGTTGGGAATTTCAGTCCACAGGTATTCCCATCTTTTGGACAAGATGCTTGTTCTGATTGCATCCCTCGTGTCAAGCAGGGAGATAATTTTGCAAAGAATCGCATCAGGTAAAATGATTAAACTCTTCGGAATACAAGTCCACAAGTACTTCCATCTTTTAGATAATGTGCTTGTTCTAATTGCATCTTTCGGGTCAAGCAGCAAGATGATTCTTCGAAGAATTTCATCAGGTAAATTGCTGAAACTCCTGCAGCTTCGAGCCACATCTTCTCCTCCATCCAACTTCTGTCTTTTGGGGTTTAGCATTAGATAACTTGCATCCATAGTTCAGATTTCAGATATTTTATTTCCCTAGCAAACCAAATGATAAGTGCGGTCAGAATAAAATTGAACACCAGTGGCGGATCAGAACGAAAAGCTTGAGGGGTCAGCATATAAAGTACTGTAATTTTCTTTGAAACAATCATGATGAGAATTTACTTTGAAAAGATAGTAATGAAGACAAAATCCGGCATCCTTAGAGATACTATACTCCAACCAATCAAACTCATCAAACCATTTATCATTGAAATTCCTATTATGCCCTGACTGAACCGTGATCGGGAATTTATGCTTTCTAGGTTGAAAAGGTCATTTTAGCAAATATGCTCTACGAATTTCACTGCGAATGGTAGGACTGTAATCCGTTATTGGAGTCCTCAATCCAGGATCTGCCTCAAGATTAGATAGAACTTCATCTAACTCACTCTCTTTTGAACTTGTACTATCCGGATTAATCGAAGGTTCCTCTCTACGAACTTTCTTAAAGTACAGTAATATAATTCTACACATCAATTCATCAAGAAACAAAACAAAACTATGTTACTAGATATTCAACACAACAACAACCCAATCATTTAAACAATTTAATATTGTCTATCAATAAGCAAATAAAACTATATTACTAAGTAATGAACAAAACAACAACCCAACCAAATTAAATAATTTGATATTGTCTACACATTAATTTAATCAAAGAACAAGTAAAATCTTAATCAATTATCAATGAACACAACAACCCAATCATTAAATAATTTCGTATGGAAATGGAATATATGTACCATACTACCATGAAGAAAAAGATTGCCAAATTAGAGAAGAAAACTAAGTTGGTGATGCCCTCTTTCCACACCCAATCCGAAAATGAGTGAGAATTGTCGAATTGAAGATTGAGGGGTTGAGATTATGAGTTGGGTTTTGAGAATTTTGGGAATTTAGGGGTTATTAGAATTTCGAAGAGCAAGAGAATTTGAGAGGAGAGAAGGCTCACAACAACACAGAAACGTCTTCTTCCTCACAACAACACCGAAACGTCTCTCACCGGCCGGATCTCTCTCTCAATCTCAGGGGTGCAAGTGAAAAATTCTTAGGGGTTTTCTCCAAGTCTAAGGGGTCCTAGGACCCCTAAGGACCCCCTGTAAATCCGCTACTGTTGAACACTATTGTAGGCGCCGCAATTCCAGATGCTTTCATAATTAATAGTGCGGTGCACACATTCAGCGAAGAAACATAATCGAAGCATAGGAGGACCTATATCTTTTCACAACTACACTTAGCAATAATTTACAGAAATACATCCACCCAGAACTTACCTCTCAAACAGGAACGAGTAGCCTTTTGTTAAGCACAGACTATAGTAGCCGAATCAAAATTTTAAGCTTGCCTTCGAAGTTAGTCATTCCAGATCTATCTTGACGATCAGGGCATCTGAGCAAGTGAATACAACAGAAGGAGGGAAAAGATTAGACAAAGGTCGACAACGGTAGAGAAGAAGGGGCATGACGAGCTCTTTATCAAAAAATAAAAAAATAAAAACAAGAACGTGGACTTGTAGTGGAGGCGGTAGTGGAGGGACGCGGTTTTGCAAGGGTCATATGAGGCAACACAACGCCCTGTGAAGAAGAAGAGAAAAAAGCAGAGTTAAGTATTTCCCGCTTCTGGAATCCCAATGTTCTGGGGTTCTTTCCATTTTTTTATTCTCTTACTAAAACTTAACTAGAGTTAAAAAGCAACTTGTCAAACTTTTGCAACAGAGACAGGTGTCAACATAGGGGAGTTGGAACAAAAGTGGAAGAACCAAGTTGGAACAGAAAAACCGTCCGTAGTGGAGGCGCTGAAACCGGGCTCGACAAACGAGAAGTTCACAAAAAAACGACATGGAAGATGAAAAGCAGGGAACAAAGAGGGCAAACACTGTGCAAAATATAAAGAGTCACTTTTCCGTTTAAAGCTATGACCGTTTTATGGCCACACAATGACCAACTTATGACCATAATATGTGCCTCATATTACCGGTTATGATCCTGCATGCATGTTACCTCTCTATCACCCATATATAAATAATGTTATAATGCTGGAAGTTGGTTTTGGCTTGTGGTCACTTGTATGCAATATGACTGTCCATTTCCTTCGGCAAATGTTATTGAATATTGATCATTTACTGTTGGAGTATTTTTACTGATGGAGTACTTGAAAGGCGCATTGGAATGGGATGCTGTTTGCTAAACGTTTGGAAGTCCAGAGCACTACTTAATTATTCAGCATCATCATTGCGAGACAGAAAAAAAAAAAAAACCTCTACAAGCTATTAACAAATCTTTTCTCAAGGCGATTGAAGAAAAACTGTCGTCCCCAGCTCCCTTTTTTTGCCGCTATGGAGTCTATGTCTGTGATTCCTGAAGAAATTTGGTACGAAATTATGCTCAGGTTTGGGGGTTGGGGGTTTGGTTTGGGTTTGTTGTGTTGTTTTTTTTTGTTTTTTTTTTTTTTTTTCTTTTTTGGTTTTTGTTTTGTTGTTTTTTTTTTTTTTTTTTTTTTTTTTTGTTTGGTTGGTTTTTGATTTTTTTTTTTTGGGTTTTTTTGAATTTTTATGTTTTGTTTTATTTTTTTTTTGTTTGTTTTGTTTTTTATATTGTTTTTTTTTTTTTGTTTTTTTTTTTTTTTTTTTTTTTTTTTGTTCTTGTTTTGTGTTTTTGGTTTTGTTTTTTGTTTTTTTTTTTTTTTTTTTTTATTGTTGTGGGTGGATGAGGAAGGATTTTTGTTTTTTTGTGTTGATTTTTGGTTGTTTTTTTTTTTTTTTATTTTTTTTTTTTTCTGTTTGGTTTTTGGTTTGTTGGGGTATTTATTTTTGTTTGTTTATATGTGTTTTTTTTTTTTTGGTGGTGTCTGTTTGTTTTTTTTTTTTTTTTGGTTTTGGTTTTTTTTTTTGTGTGTTTGTGTCTTTTTTGTGGGGAGGTGTTTTTGTTGTGGGTAGAGGGATTTGGGTTGTTTTGTTGGGGGGTTTGTTTTTTGTTTGGGGGTTGGGTGTGGGGTGGGTTTTTTGTTTGGTTTTTTTTTTCTTTTTTTTGGGGTTTGGTTGTTGGGGTAGATTTGTGGGATGGTGGTGGTTTTGTTTTTTTTGTTGGGTGGGTATGATGAAATGTTGTAGGGTGAGGGTGTTTTGTTTTTTGTTGTTTTGTTTTTTTTGAGTTTTTTTTTTTTTTTTTTTTTCTTTTTTGGGGTGTGGTTTTTGATTTGGAGTTTTTTTGATTTGTTTTAGTTTTGTTTGTTTGTGGTTTTGGGTTTGATTTGTGGTTTTGTGGTTGCGTTTGTGGGTGTGGTGGAGGTTGGGGTGTGGGGGGGGGGGGGATGTGGGGGTGGTGGATGGGTGGCGTGGGAGGTTGGGGTGTGGTGAGGTGTGGGTGGTGTTGTGGTGGGGGGGCTGGGGTGGTGGTGCGGGTGCGGGGGGGGGTGGGGGTGGTGGCTTGGGGGGCGGGGGGGGGGGGGGTGGGGCGTTCTGGTTGTGTGGGGTGAGAAATGTTTGTGGGTGGTTGGTGTGTGAGAATGTTTGTTGGTGGGGTGGGGGTGTGTTTGGGGAAAGGGGAGGAGATGCGGGGGGCGGTGGGAGGGAGGAGGAGGGGGGGGGGCTGTGTGTGGGGGGGGGAGGGGTTGGGGTGGTGGGGGGGCGGGGGTGGGGTGTGGGGGGGGGGGGAGGGGGAGATGGGGGGGGGGGGGGGGGAGGGGGGGCTGGGGGCGTCTTGGGGGGAGGGGGGGGGGAGGGGGGGGGGGGGGGGGGGAGGGGGGGGGGGGGGGGGGGGGGGGGAGGGGACGGCGGGGGCGGCGGCGGGAGGTGGGGTCGTGGGGGGAGGAAAAAGGAGGAACCGCCCCCCGCCCCCCCCGCCTTTCTGGCTGTCTTCTCATGCCTCCCTGCTTCTGATCGTAGTGTTTTTTTTACATTTATTTGATTTTATTTAAAAGTGTTTTTTTGTTGCTATAAAAAATAATTGTTGGCGTAGTGAGGATTCCTGCCAAATTTTTGGTCCAATTCACCGCCGTATGCAAGTCATGGAACAATATGATCAACAGCCATGCCTTCATCGACACCCATCTCCGCCGCCAATCCGTTAATCGGCATCTACTCCTAATGAAGCCCTTCAGTGATAATTTGTACCGGGAGGATAGCACTACCCCTGCAACCGGTCTTGCTAGTACATAAGCCCACCAGTTCTTCATGACATCGGACGTCGTTATGAAATGACGATGGGAGGAACTTGTAACGGGCTTATATGCAGTGCTCGTAGCTCAACCACGGGTGGCACCGCAGTTATTTGGAACCCGTCAGTTAGAAGGTATTTAATTTTGCCTCGGCCTGCTACTCTTCCTACCAGAGCACCCCAATTACAAGTTCATTCGCTTGTGTATGATTCTCTAACGAATGATTGTAAGGTCTTGAGAATTGTGCATTCGGCCGGCACTATGGATTCTGTTCAGATTTACTCCTTGCGCAGCGGCTCATGGAAAAGTCTATGTGCTACAACCGCTGGTTTCCCTGCTTATTGGGAATTTGTGTATTATTCCAAGTGGGTTTTCATGAATAACACTCTACATTGGGTTCAACCCCGCGGCGAACATCACCAAGAATATCTGATTGTGTTCTTTGATTTTGGTACTGAATCATTTGGTGAGATGGTGTTGCCTGAAGCTTTGCAGACAGTAAATTCATGTTGCTCGTTTTTCAAATACGAGGAGTCCCTTGCCTTCGTTAAGATTGATAATCAAGAGGATCGGTTGCAGCTTTGGGTCATGAAAGAGTACGGGGTTCAAGAATCGTGGGCAATAGTATTCGATGATATACCTCTACATCTAGGAACGGAATGTGTTACAGCTCATGGCTCTAAAGGTCAGGATGAATTGGTGTTGACCGTGTTTGGATACAAGATAACCACCGTGACAGTCAATGTGAAGACTAAAGAAGTGAAAGATCATGGAGTTCATGGAGGTTTTAACCCGTTAAAAATGGACCATGTTGTGGAAAGTCTTGTCTTATTTGATCACCCCAATGCTATCTCCTACTCAGTGACAAGTGCCCAACGCGTTCTTCAGCTTCAACACTTGCTGCCGATAAGGAGTGATGATTCCAATGTCTTCATCAGTCAAATTCCTTCCTGCAGTCAACCGCTGGGTAACCGCTACCAACTTACTTGCCTCATTTCGATTAAACCAGGATGGATGACTTCCTTCTCTCTCATCACAGCCTTGGATGCCAAATATTAGGACAAGAAATTCTTTGTGTCCGTAGAAGGCTTGAATCCAAAAATGTCTATCACATGTTCTTTTTGACCATCGTATGACTTTGCTGTTTACCTCGTGTATGACCATCTTATGACTCTGCTGTTTCTTTCATTTTTGTTAATCGATAGTGACGCACGTTTCCCTGGAAATGCATCTTGTTTTGGAAGTACTAGCGACATTTTAATGGACCAATAAATTGAACCCGCACAATTGGTATATCAAATTTGTGAGTGTTTCCAAGTACAACGCAATTAATAATGAATGGATTTCATCTGTTTTTATTACTTTGTTAGATGGATCGAAGTGCAGTTAAGCTCCTTGAGTCAATCTGCTGTCCCTGCATATGCCTTGCAATTTAGAATCCCATGCAAGATAAGGCAGAGGTATATCAGCAAACATCATTTTGAGTATTGCTTGAGCTTATGTATTATGTCTGATGTCGTATGTATTGGTTCAGCTTCATACACACACTTAGCAGTGTTGTTGGAGCGTCATACGGCTTAGTTTTCTTCACTAATCTAATTTTTAGTTTAACCTGTGTATAACATGGTTATGACGCTTTTATGGCCACTTATGACCTTTGTGAGACCATCTTATGGCCGCGTAACCTGATTAGTGAACTGCGTATTCCTAGGGGTGCAAGTTGGATTGGAAATTTCAAGTCCGAATGGAAAAATTTCGATCCGATGCCAAAAATTTCCGAATCCGAAAAGTTCCAAAAAAAAGTTGGACGGAAATTGGAACATACATTTTGAGCAAAGGTTGCCTCTATGTCTTTCGCAACGCTTTCTTGAGCAATGAGTTACCCTGTGCATGACTGTCAGTTGTTCGTTAAAGAACCGTCTGTTGTTATTTAAATAAGCATATCGTTAAAGAACACTCAGCTACTCCTTACAGAATAATTAGCAGTCCCTTAAAGACAACAAGCGAGGTAGTCAAAATGGAGGCCTATCATTAGGAGTCTATGCAGATGGTAGGGGAGTACACTGAATATCGTGTTTATTGCTGTTAGTTTGATGCATACATAAGAATCGAATGTTGGAGCAGGACACCGTTCAGATCATAAGGTGTTGGACTAATTTAAATTTAGAGGGGCAGTTTTTTATTTACCGGGGCACTTGCCTCGTTTACCGGGGCAGTTTTCTTATTCACCGGGCGACTTCCCTCATTTACCCGGTCAGTGTTCCAATTTAGCGGGGCACTGTTTCTAATGTACAGGGGCAATTTTCACATTCTGACCAGGACACTTCCTGCTGGATAAATTGTGCATATACACATAGGAATAAATTAAATAGAGTAATGGACGAGGAAGCAACGTACAAACAAGTGCAGCGGCATGTATCAATTCTTGATGCCGCCAGTGGTGTTTTCTTCTTTTTCTCTTGTAATATAAGGTTACTCGTGGTCATACGATTGGTATACAGAGGTGAAACTTCGGTCATAAACCGGTGATAATAGGCCAGAAATGGTCATAGTAGAATCTAACTCAGGTCCTAACTTTTGGTTCAGAGTGTAGTCATACGCAGCGTCTGGCCATTTCCCACGATGACCAAAACCTGGTCATAACCCGGTCATCCACATACGTCAGACCCAGTTACTTATGCAAAAACAACAAAAATCTATCCAAAAGTCTATTTGCTAACGAAAACTTATTTGTTCATCACAAATAAACTATACATATGAAAATTAAACTGATTTAGTGCAATAAGCAAGTTCATCACAAACTGTCCGTACATACCAACATTAAAGTACATATATATATATATATATATATATATATATATATATATAAAAAAACATTTTTCAAATTTTTTAAATGTTTACAATTTTCAAATATGTAAATTGCAGAAGCTATTTAAGCAAACTACCAAGACAATCTGTACAACGGATTTGTTCATTTACAATAGCATGTGTGTGCAACCATTTTCGAGTCATTTCTTTCTTTGTGGCCTCACAAATCGCTTCGGTGGTTGTTCTTGCTCTTCACTTTGTGCCCCATTACTTGAGTTCCAGCTGTTCTGGTGGTTGATTATCATGGATACCACCGATGCCCTCGTTTTACTTGTTTCCTCTGTCCCATGTGGCTTACCTGGAATTGGAGTGCCTTTGGCGAGCTCCTTCATGTAGTATATGATGTATAGACCACAATTTGTGCTGCACAACGATAAGCAGTAGTCTAGTTTAGGTTTTACAGGTTTACTTTTTATCGAAAAGGATAAATTTTAGGGTGCTTACGGTTTAGTTTGTTGGGGGCATTTCTCATCAATTCTAACTTCGAAATCTTGATACGCATCAATTCTTTTTAGATAATCAGTCGTCGAGTCCTGTTGTTGGGGGGAGCCCCTATCCATTATTGCCAATGTTTCTTCGCGCATCCAGTCCACGACATATTGTTTCTGCATGGGAGTGCATTTTATTAATCAAATAATTTACCCAGAAGTAAAATGGTTGAAATTGACTATTATTCGGAAGGGAATACGCAATACATACCACTTGACTTGCCATTTTGTAATGAATGTTTTCATCTGGGACAGCTCCTGCAGGGCCTCGGGATGAATTGTAGTGCACAAATTCTACTCGTTCTCTGTGGAAAACAAGCAGCGTGAAGTGGTCGTGGAAGCACAATGGGAAGAATATGTTTGCAGCGATGCCTAGCTGCGTTTTCAACATGGTCCGCATCACGTCTATCCTTTCTTTAAAATAAGTAGAGGATTTGTCCACAGTCCCCAGGTTGGCCTGTATTTTAGATTAGCAAAACCAACCAGTGTTAGTGTTTGAATTAACTTATGCATATACACATAAGTTATGCATACCGAGTCAATTTTCGCATTTTTACCAGGACACTTCATGCTGGATAACTTATGCATATACACATATGAAACAATAAAATAGATTCAGGGAGGAGGAAGCAACTTACAAACAAGTACGTTGGCATGTAACAATTCTTAATGCCGCCAGGGGTGTTTTCTTCCTTTTCTCGTGTAATATAGCAGAAAGCTTCAACAATGTTGGTCATTATTTGATTGTTCCCAAGACACCCCGTGATATCGGTCCTGACCACGTTTACTGGGCTGTTGTAGAATGGAGATGGTCCTGCAACCCAGTACATAGCCTCATCCGTACAATTCCAGAATCGGTTGAACTTGTCTCTCTCCTCCTGGCGCAAGTGCTTGAACCCAAAGCCACTCTCCCAACGAATGGGCTCTTTATTATTTGTGGCCTCAATTTGGATAGGAGGAATGGCCTTGGCCCCTGCCTCCCCCGCCTGAACAGCTTTGCAGCCCTCCTCTCTGCATATATCTTTCTTCTTTCTAACAACCCGCCGCTCCTTCACGTTCTCTTTTAGCCCCGACCTGATCTCTGCATCAGCACTTGTCTTCATTGCACCCTCTGTTGGTAATTCAATCAGTGTTTGTGCTGCAGCTTGCAATACAAGATCATTCCCATCGGAAGGCTCTTCCCTTTGTTGAACTTCAGAAGGAATAATGGCCTGGGAAGCTTCTTGCGATACAAGCTCAATAATATCGGAACCGGGCATGGTCTGCGCA
Source organism: Spiraea crenata (assembly GCA_033992175.1). Taxonomy (NCBI): domain Eukaryota; kingdom Viridiplantae; phylum Streptophyta; class Magnoliopsida; order Rosales; family Rosaceae; genus Spiraea; species Spiraea crenata. The sequence continues at coordinate 84,717 of JAVBHV010000033.1, read as the reverse complement.
GCGTCCGCTGCTGTTAGAGCCAAATTGCCAGGGGGCGTATCGAACTGCTCATCCATCCCCACATGTTTTTCACTTATGACAGAGTCATCAGCTCCTGTGGCATCTCTGTTTTCACGGCTTTGGGTTTGCGGGGGCGTATCTTGGTTGGCAGAAGCACTGTGTTCAGATTCAGCTCCCGGGGCATCTCTGTATTCAGGGCTTCGGCTTTGCTGCTGGGGCGTATCTTGGTTGGCAGCAGCAGGGGGTTCATCTTGTTGAGGTTGCAATTTGAACTGTTCGGACTCTTGATTCCTCATTTGCAGCTGCGCTTTCAGATGGGCATTCTCTTCCATCAGTTTGCTCATGCTCATCATATGCGATTCCATCCTTATATGTTCAGCAGAACTTCGGTCCGCCAATATTTTCGCGCTTTGGTCCGCCATTATTTTCGTGAACTGCTCATAAAGTTTTTGACGCACCTTCTCAACCTTTTTGAGAGCATAATTCTTGCAGCATTGGTTGCCTGGCAGCGGAGGTGCATGTCTCGGTCTTTTTGTTGGTTTAAAATGAGGCTGAGTTTTCTTCATGTATTGCAACAAATCGTCTTCATCATAGATATCATCGCTGTCCGAGTGGGGTACTATGGCCCCTGGTCTATTCTTGGCTCCAATTCCACTGGTCTCCTTCAACTGTGGAAGACAAAACAAGTTAGAATACGGTAATGTTTGATTCGGTTGCAGGGACACTTCCTGCTTTCCCAGTAAGTGTTGGTGAAAAACATACAAAAGAAAAACTGAACTATGTAGGACTAGCACAGAAAATTTATGGTTACCAAATAAATGACTTACAAACTGTTTATTCAGAGTGCTTGCCACTTCATTTGAACGTTCAGAAACATGTGATCAAACTTACAAATTCAAACCTTGCCCGAGCAAGATAGTTGAAACTAACAATCTAAAAAATGTAATATGTGTTACTCAGAGATGACACATCTGTTCTTTATTTAATACATAGATGTCCGTTAACGAGTAATTAACCGTTCACTGACTTATCTTAGCATGACATCCTTAACGACCACAAAAGTGTTTGTTAAAGCCTACTCACTCACTTGTTTGTTGAAGACCAATCATAAAAATTGTGTAAACAAAATATATACATGCGAAAAATGGACATCTGTGTATACTGCAGTAATCAAGTTCATCACAAAAGCTCTCTACATAGCAACATACAAATTCGGTACGTAGCAAAAATCAAACCGCTTCAATTTTATACTTAGCAAAATGTAAACAGCTATAATTTTATAACATCAGCAGGTTACTGTAAATCAAACTAAGCTGTTCCTTACAGACTATACCTTGTGATTTACTTGGTGAAGAAATAAATAAATAAATTAAAACTGAACTATGTAGGATTAGCACAGAAACTTTATAGTAACCAAATAAATGACTTACAAACTGGTTATGCATAATCCTTTCCACCATCTCGTCAACGGGTTCATCACTCTCAGTCTCCTCCTCGTCATCATTGATCTTCTGCTTCTTCCTCCCCTTGCCCTTCCCCTTCCCTCTTGAATCTTGGATTGCCTGCGGCTCCTCATAGCTGGACTGGTTTAACACAACATCATAATCTCTGATGTCAAAATCATCGGTCGCATTGTCCAACTGTGACATTGCACTCACAAACGTCAGCTAACAATAATCAAGCAATTATCAACTTATAAAGCACTTGTGTTTTAGTCACCGAACCCGTAGGCTTTGCCTAATAGGTTGCATTTCCTGTAATTTATTGTGAACCTCCTTCAGGTCGTATCTGGCTGCCCAAGGCACCACACCCTTGGCATCCAGGATTCGTGGAAACGTTCCCTTCCAATGCACGCATATCCAGTACTGAATTCAGAAGAACGACAATGTAAAATGTTATGAACGCACTAAAATGAAGGCACACTCGCTGGAAAGAACACATTTAGAGGAAAAAATAAAGAAAAGCACATATTACCAGCAAGAGTGGCGTGCAACCAGGAATTGGAAACTTCTTTTCGGTCTCTTGGAACTTTTTCGCGTACATGTGTACATTGCGCAGCAGCATATTGCGTATCGCCTTTGCCCAGTTGTACTTTTTTATCTCTTCTATCGAAGAGCACAGCCTGATCAGCTTCCAAGCTGCGTTATTCTTTGAGCCCGCCAAAAGGGCAGTGATCAGAAGGTAGAGTATGATCAAGCAGGCAGCTTCCTCATCCGCTACTTGCCTGTTTTCCTTCTGCAAGGCTGCCGTGATTGCGTTCTTAACGTCAACCATCGACGCTCGTTTCCTGGCTCTTCTGAAGTATTTCTCAATGAGCGGACAGGGAGGGTTCGTTCTTGTCCCCCCTGTAAATTTTTTCGGCACGTCTGCATCTCCACACCCTCTTATGCCGAGAATGTTCACAACGTCATCTACGGAAGGCCTACAATACCCATTCGCGAACTGGAAGCATTCCCTATCGATGCTGTATAACTCTGCCAAATCATATAGATCGCAATCCCTTTTTCTTGCTTTAGTCATCCTGCCCTCTAGGTATGCATTTATCAGTGCACTGAACGGGGTTGCGTTGATGTGTTCCATCACACCAACCCTCTTAGTGAGCAACGTTCTGTTGGTGTCAACCATCTTCCCAAACGTGAGCATGCTGCTAGGATGTTCATCTGGTTTTGGTTTGTCCACAGGCGCTTTCCTTTTCCTCTTTTGAGAGCCCTGTTCATCTGGTTTTGGTTTGTCCACAGGCGCTTTCCTTTTCCTCTTTTGAGAGCCCTCTCCCAACGATGGGACCTTTGCCAATTCTTGGGTTTCTTGTGTTGGTGCTTCTTCACTTGTCATTTTTCCAGTATTAATATCTGTAAAAGCAGGTAAACCATCATTATCCTTAACGAAACATTTGGGATTTTCCATAATAGTTCATGTAACTTGCAGGGGCAATATTTGACCGGGCACTTCATTACTTTACCTGGGAAATCATTCATTTTTCGGGGACACTTATCGATCTTTACATATAAACCAAGCAAGAATTGCAGGGAGATGTTCTTACTTGAAAGCATTTTACATAGCAAGGTGCGAAAGTTTATGACTTGTTAAGGCCCACAGGAATTCAACATAATCAGTTTAGAGATTTTCAAGTGAGTAATTGCAGAATCAAACACTAATATCGAAACAACCGGAAAAGCAACAACAACAACGCCAACAACAACACCGAATTCATCACCACAAGTTTGGCGTAATTGAATTTTTAGGGTTTGTACCTGATGATTTTTTTTCAGGTGACGGTTTCCGTAGTTCTTGTAACGTCGGCGACGGCAGCGTTGCTTCTGGTAACGACGGCGAAGTTGACTGCGACGGCGACGACGACGGTGGGCTTTTCGTTTAAAAATGAGAGAGTGGGGGAGTGGAGAGGTGGGTCGTTTTCGAAATGCAGAGATCGGTGGTTTACTCGATGTATGGGTGTCAGAGGACCTTTCTTATTCGGCGTAGCATATATTATATCTTATTCATTGTTTCAAATTTCAAGTATATGATCATTGTTTCAACTTTCAAGTACTTGGCCGTCTACCCACTTATGACCTGTGTCAGCCTGTCTGACTAAATTTGTTCACTGATGTTATGTATTGCTGTACCCGCCTATGACCTGAATATGACCGGTTTTTTCACAACTATAACCCGCATATGACCACATTATGTTCTTATATTGATTTGCCTGGTTAAGGCCATTGTATGACCAGCCTTTGTTCTGATTATGACCACTGTATGACTTGTGTATTGCCTCTATGTCTTTCCAACAGCTGAATGTTCTGTAGGTTTGTCAATGGGAAAGGATTTCTTTGAAAATGTGGGATTCCAACCATTCTTATAGATTATGCTTACAAAATATTCAATTTGTAATAAGCATATGCACCACTGCTGACCATGTGGATAATCTTGAAAAATCCATTCGATTATTGTAGGAGTCAGTTGATGTGTTCAATTTAAAATCCTCTACATTTGTTTTTCCATGCATTTGGTGCATTTGCTGAGGTGTCAACCATCAACCGCTACAAGCATTTTTTTAAAGAAACTTACCCTCCTAATCCAACCGCTACAAGTATGACACCTCAGCAAATGCACCAAATGCATGAATAAGCAAATATGGCGGCTCGTGGCACACAGATCCGTCTTGTCCGAGAAAAAACCTAACCTCCCTTCTGTCGGAAAGCCGTGTTTAATTTGAATTCCATTGATTCAAATCGAACCGCCAATTCCTCTTTTCATCCGCAAAACATCTTTACTCACCTTCGCCTCTCTTAGGCCGGAAATTTGTCTTTCCTTCGAATTCTTGGAGTCCGATTGAAAGTTGTGTTGTGTTTGCGTTACAGCCGCCCTTCGAACCGGAAATAGTCGCAACGCCGAGAGCAAACACAAGAGTGGTCAACCCCGCCGTTTTTTTCCGGGTAAGGTTCGTAATTGTGTTAGTTGACACTCCAGATTGACTACAGAGTTCCTTCTTTCTGGGTTTTTGTTGTAATTTGTTTCTCCACTCCAGTGGCGGATTTACAGGGGGTCCTTAGGGGTCCTAGGACCCCTTAGACTTGGAGAAAACCCCTAAGAATTTTTCACTTGCACCCCTGAGATTGAGAGAGAGATCCGGCCGGTGAGAGACGTTTCGGTGTTGTTGTGAGGAAGAAGACGTTTCTGTGTTGTTGTGAGCCTTCTCTCCTCTCAAATTCTCTTGCTCTTCCAAATTCTAATAACCCCTAAATTCCCAAAATTCCCAAAACCCAACTCATAATCTCAACCCCTCAATCTTCAATTCGACAATTCTCACTCATTTTCGGATTGGGTGTGGAAAGAGGGCATCACCAACTTAGTTTTCTTCTCTAATTTGGCAATCTTTTTCTTCATGGTAGTATGGTACATATATTCCATTTCCATACGAAATTATTTAATGATTGGGTTGTTGTGTTCATTGATAATTGATTAAGATTTTACTTGTTCTTTGATTAAATTAATGTGTAGACAATATCAAATTATTTAATTTGGTTGGGTTGTTGTTTTGTTCATTACTTAGTAATATAGTTTTATTTGCTTATTGATAGACAATATTAAATTGTTTAAATGATTGGGTTGTTGTTGTGTTGAATATCTAGTAACATAGTTTTGTTTTGTTTCTTGATGAATTGATGTGTAGAATTATATTACGGTACTTTAAGAAAGTTCGTAGAGAGGAAACTTCGATTAATCCGGATAGTACAAGTTCAAAAGAGAGTGAGTTAGATGAAGTTCTATCTAATCTTGAGGCAGATCCTGGATTGAGGACTCCAATAACGGATTACAGTCCTACCATTCGCAGTGAAATTCGTAGAGCATATTTGCTAAAATGACCTTTTCAACCTAGAAAGCATAAATTCCCGATCACGGTTCAGTCAGGGCATAATAGGAATTTCAATGATAAATGGTTTGATGAGTTTGATTGGTTGGAGTATAGTATCTCTAAGGATGCCGGATTTTGTCTTCATTACTATCTTTTCAAAGTAAATTCTCATCATAATTGTTTCAAAGAAAATTACAGTACTTTATATGCTGACCCCTCAAGCTTTTCGTTCTGGATCCGCCACTGCTCCACTCGTCGAATTTTTTATATGTGGCCTTTCACTGTTTCCATGGAGGAATCAAATGGGTTTTTGTTTCAACTCCGATTCTCATTAGGAGCTCTGCTTTTCGGTTGAGATAGTTGCTTTTTGCTTCATCTCAGATATTGGGGATTAGGGATTGTGGTTGGAATAGTTTTGATTTGTGATTAGCTGCACTTTTTTTATGATTCATCGGTTGAAATAGGGGGTTGGAACGGATATACTAAACCCAAGGACACCTTTGGGTTGGAGATGAAATGCATTGATTATTATGTGTGTTGGAAACACTGACAAATACCAAATAGCATTTCTGCAGGTTCAATTTATTGGTCTACCAAAATGGCGCTACTGATTCCAACAGAAGATGCATTTCCAGCCAAACTTGCGTCACTATCGAGGATCTGTGTGTTAGCACCCAAGATTCGAAAAAAATTGAATGCTGACCAGTTACAAAAGTTTCGTAGCACTGCAGTGGGACACCTGCTTGACATCGATGAAAGCCTGAACTGGCAGAGTGTGATCGTCCAAGGTTTATTGTTAAGGAAGGTAGACTGCTCTGAGGTAGCCAACATTAACACTTCTTGGTCTAGCTTTCTGGTTGGGGAACGTATCTTACAGTTCACAAAGGAGCAGTTCGCAGTTATAACCGGGCTAAATTTCGGTGATCTACCAGGAGAAAGCGAACTCACGCCTGCGAACACCCCTTTGTTGGTCACATATGCCGGTGGGTCAAAGGCAAACCTTGAAGATAAATTTGATAAATGCTCTAATGAGAGTGACACCTTCAAACTTGCTCTGGTGATGTTTGTGGAGTGTTGCCTCTTAGGTGGTGAAGGTAACAGTTTGACAAACGCCCAGTATTTCCATCTTGTGGAGGACTTGGAAAAGTTTAATGACTACCCTTGGGGCAGTGTCGTATACGAGAGAACCAATTCAAGCATTTATAGGGCATGGAGGCCTGAATTAAAGAGGACAAAGATTCCTGTGCGGCCAGCACAGAGGACTAAAACTATATTTAAGAAACCATCGCGGAAGACGCCCGTTTTCCACCTTCAAGGTTTCCCCTTCGCCTTACAGGTAATCCACTGGAAATGTGGTTTTTATTTCCCCAATAATCAACCAAATGCTGTCTTTGATATACTAAGTTCATGAATTGCATGACTTGTGCAGGTTTGGGCGTATGAAACATTTGGCACGTTGAAAGAAAATGGCCTCTGTCACTTGCAAGATGGTGCTGCGTTTCCAAGAATTAGAAGGTGGCGAAGTGGAAGTAAACCAATTTTCACCAAAGTAATGGAGGATTTGTATGCGAACAGAAGGGTTCGTGATCCTTTCCCACATCGCTGTTTACATCCTTGTTGTTTACAGAAAGTTGCTATTTCTTGTTGTGCTTTATAGCCAGCCTAGCGTTTGCCATCCAATGTTTATTTATTGTGTTTTTTGATGTACTGCATCAATGTGAACCAAGACTTTAGCACAGCATAATGGGCTGTTCTGCAACGCACTGTAACGTATTCGTTAACCAATAGTCGGCTGTTCTATAACCAACAGAAGAATGTTATTTACCACACACACAGCTATGCTTTACACATAGGAAGCTATGCTAACATTTGATTCCCGTTTCAGGCCATTAGCACAATAATCACTCCATCAGAAGAGGAGATGCAAAAGCTAAAGTGGAACTTCCCCCCCCCCCCCCCCCCCCCTCCGGCGGATTTAGAAGATTGCGAACATGGTAGGGCAATTGCAAAAGCATCTACCGGTAGCGTCGGTCAGCATGTGTGTTTGGAGGACACAATTCAGGGCCTCCTGAAAGACATGAAGGAAATTAGGGAACAGAACTCCCTACTGAGGGAAGATAACCGGGCCTTGAAAGAGCGGCTGGAGAGGTGTGAACAGAAAATCCAGCAAGACATGGACTGTATGAAGGACTCCCAATCAACTATGCAGAATTTTGTTCTTAAGTTTGCGATGGAGGTTGGATGGAAACATACTTCCAAGTCAAGATCAGGCGCTGATGACAACTGTGGACCATCAACGGATGCTGAGTTTGTCAACCAAGACCGTTGCTATTCCCCCAAGAGAGGGAGAAGTAACAAGAGCTGGGACAGTGGTGATGGTCTATTTGGGTCGCATAGCGAGGCCCTTGGCTTTCGGGGTAGGCAGTCTGCAGTTCCCTCTTTTGTCACCGAGCCTCCACTCTATGTGCCTTTTACTGCATTCCGTCCATATGACGCAGTCAAGCGGTCCTCTGTTCAGCTGCATGATCTTCCACAAAGTTTGTTGATGCCAGACGATGTCAATAAGGACGAGCCAGTCAGCTCACCACCTGCGCAACCACAATCTCGCCCTCCTGCGCCTTCAATTTCCCCACTTATGAAAGCTCCTTTTCTCACCAGCTCCAGGTCGGAGGCTAAAGTTGCGACCAAGATATGCAAGCGTCTATATTCTTATCTTGCGGAGTTGCCAAAAGGGGTTGCACAACCCCACGTTGTATCCGAGTTGCAGGAAGATGGCACAATCCAAGTTTGGGGGAGTAGCTCCAAATTGGAGAAGGGTCCGCGAAAGCGAATGTTGTCCACAGTGCTCCGGTCTCCGTATATCAACACAGAGAAACCATGTCAATTAAGCTCGTTTGTATTCGACCCTTGTTCGGCCATTCCCGTCGAGGATTTGGAAAAGCTGTCTCATTTGACGACGCTTTTCACAGACCAAACGTAAGTCTATCTCATAACCTACCTCAGTCGATGAATTTATCTACTGTTTTGTATACTCGAAATGTGACTACATTTTCAAATATTTACTACCAGGACTGTGATGGACTTAGACTACTGTGCCGTGCCGCCAACTTTTTTCAGGGTGCTCCTACAACCCAATGGGTGGCTGAAGGACGATGTAAGTAATAATCATTTTTTGTTAATGGTGTTTGAGTTCCAAGAAAATGTTTCCACGGTTGGCGTCCCATCCAACCCCTCATTCGCAATGAATATTTTGTTGCAGAACATGGATTTCGGATTGTTCCTACTTCGGAAACGCCAGTCAATGTACGAAGCAGATGTGGGAATGCGGTGGACAACGACAAATGCGTATTTCTCGGTAAATAACCAGGGGGCTTTCGCACAGTTCTTTCTGTTTTATTATTGAGTTCCAACAATGTGATGCCCCTTTACTTTTCACTTTCATGCATACTCTAAAGCCTCCATGTTGTCTTTTATCGACATTACCTACTAAGATTTGGTATTGGTACCCCACATGCACTAATCACTTCCTCTACATACTGTATCAGGCTTATTTGGCACCCGAAGGACCTGTTGGGCCTCGGACAAGGAATCGCGGTCCAAAACCAGGTGCCCCCAAACAGGAGCAAATTGAGAGGTTCATCCTGGGCGCGAACAAGGTGCCTTACGCCCGGCCATGGTCTGAGGTGCAGACTGTGTACAATGTGCACAACATTGGAAATACACACTGGATTGCGGTCGCGCTTCATTTGGATCGTCAAGCAATCACGGTGTACGACTCCATGCCATCCCTATATGAAAAAAGCTTGCATGATGAATTACGACCTTATTCGGAAGAGCTTCCCAAGATATTGAGTGCTATGGGTTTCTATGACTCGTACAATCATGCCGAGGTGGATACAGAAAAGGCGAAGAAGTGCAAATTGTGGCCGATAACCCGCTGTCCTGAGGTGCCCGTACAACCTGACGGGTATGTGCATATTGTTTCTATTTCTTAATCCACCAAGAGTTTGAGCATTGTGGTTATGTTTACAGAAGCATCATTCACACTACATGACCGGTGGTTAATGTCCAATGTGCAGGGATGCATGCGGTATATTTGCGTTGAAGGCAATTGAGTGTTCCAGTGCCGGATGCCCGATGCCCCCCGACATGGCCTCCAACATTTGTTTTTACCGTTTGCGGTTGGCATCGGAGTGTATGCAGGCCGCGGGCTATTAAGAGGTCCACCTTCTTTCTGAGTACATTAGAGTGTATCATCTGCAGCTGTATGATAGGTGGATTTAATATGATTGTGTTGAACTTCATTTTCTACTCCATTGTACTCGGTTGGCGATGTTTTCATCACTGAATATAATATGATTGTGTTGGTCAACTACCATGGCAACAAGCAGGCCATATGTAGAACATGTTCATGTACTCGAATAACAATCACTTGATCACTAAAGAATAGGGTGCTGTTCTGTAGTGAAAGACCAGGTTTTTTTCCAAAGAATGGTCACTGTTCCGTACAGAACACTCATCTGTCCCTTCAGCCAACCAAATGGTACATCAACTTAAAAACGGTTCCGATCAGTTTCGCGTCATACAGAAGTCCAACAACTGTGCTCAGATAGGTTATAATCTCTATTAATAAAGCAGATTCCCCCAAAACGGTTGAAATGGTGACGTTTAAGGGAAACTCGGAATTGCCCCTAAATACAAAGAACAATGTAAATGGCAGTTGGTGGGAAAATGGGGGCAAAACGGTCAATGTGGCGCACACTTCCTTTTCCTCCGACAGTTCAGCCGCTTCCTTCCCACACACAAACGCCAAATCGCTCTCTGTCGCCTACAGTTTATCACACGTTCTATAATCGGCAAAGTGGGTTCAAAATTCCTTCCACGCTCGAATTCTCAATATCTGATTGCAGTTGCTGATTCCCCGGGTCTCATTGTATCCCCGTGTCGGATACGGGATTCGGCACTTTGGTGCCGTATCCGTGCAACACAGGGAATCACAATAGGAAAAGATGCAAGGCTGTTACAGGATCTTGAACTTCATGATTGTTGATAATTGTTTTAGTTCCAGCATTTGAGTCCCCACAATTTTACCGGGGCACTGTCCCATTTCACCGGGGTACTTCCCCATTTTACCGGGGTACTCTTCATTTTGCAGGAACCTTTTTCAGTTTTGTAATTTTGTCCTCCTTTCTGGTTATATCATATAGGCCGGATGCTTATTGACTTGATTACTATTATATAGCAATTACAAATGAAATCTTGTTGCGTAAGTTTCGTGATTTTAAGTTTGGTTTGTATGGTCTTCTATGTTTACCGGGACAGTGTCCACATTTACCGGGACACTTGCCCCATTTTGCAGGGACCATTGGCTAGATTTTGCAGGAGCACTTCCTGAATTTGCATAAGTAAATATGGAATGTAAAGTTCAAGCACCAGACTTACTTTACTGATTAGATAACATTAATTTTTAGTACAAAATCATCAGGCTGAACGATTACACAAAACGAATATGATCACCGTTGTTGATTCCATTCTGCTCGAGGGTTTTGTGTTCAGACAACCTGCTTCCAGTAGCCGCGTGGTAGTATACATACGTTCGCCGAACTATACCCACAACTTCGCACAGTTGACTGACGGCTTCTCTCCACCTTCTAGTTTTCCTCAGGGACGCACGTATAGTCGGAAGTTCAGGGTCCTACAGATGAAAATACATTAAAGGAATATTTAACAAATATAATCTTTTGTACGAGTGAAAACATGAAATCAATATTGAAAATAAAAGGTTTTCACCATTTCAAAAGAGCACGTAATGGTGATTTTCTCGTTGTATCCACTGCCAGCCATTCTTTGATTTGGATTTTATCTTCAGTGTGTTTGCTGTGTGTTTTGGTTGTGAAGTGGTAAGTAATAGCCATAAGCTAAGTAAAAGATAATGTTTCGTAGTTATTCATGAAACAGCAATCAGTCATTGTAAACACCAGGATAAAAATCAAATAACAGCAGCCAAACCAAATAAAAGAATTACGCTTTACACATTTGTTAGAGAAAACAAACTTCTTCTATCCCAGTGCACGAACAACGTTGCGAGCCCCATTATGAAATACAAGGACACAAAAAGAAATCAAACTTGTAAGTAAAGTTTGATCCAGAATCAGTCTTTAGGTGTGAAGTTGCAAGAGTGACAACAAGCTGACCGCAAGAAATGCGATTAGGAATCGAGCACTTACTTGATTATGCCCGCAAGCTGATTGAGTTTGAGAAAAGTTGAGTTGTTCGTTTTCCGGTTGGGGTCTCAAAATTCCGGTGGCTCGTAAGGAGGAGTCTACAATATTCAAACCAACAATTATACATTCCAACAATCTGGCAATAAGCATACACATAAATCAAACCAACAATCCATTCCATCAATTGAAATTTAGGGATTTAGGGATTGCATACTTGGAATTCAAACCCAATTCACTTCTCACAGCTCAAGGATTGAATAAGAAACAAAAGAAACAAAACCCAATTCATAACTTACCTTGACAGAAGACAGCGGCTGGCCTGGCGAGAGCGACGACAACTGGAGACGGAAGGAAACGACGAGATGCATAAAAGAAACGCCGCTGCTCCCCGCCCAGCTGCAAACGACATGTCGCTTGAAGGAAACGACGTGTTGCTTCTCGGAGAACAAAACGCGCCGTTTCTTTTAAGAAGAAACGCGCCGTTTTGATGCTGGTCTGTTCGTCGTCCTCAACCTCAAGCCTCGGCAACTGCAGAGAGGCGCGCCGCTCGGTTGGGGGCGAGCTTTCCGGCGCGGTCCAGAGGGGCGAATCCGCTCCCAGCCCAAATTTGGTTGGTCATGAACTTCATTGGTTGGTTATTGATTAACTCACAAATTTGGTTGGTTAATTAGTTAACCATAAATTCAACCTACAACTTCCCACCAAACTCGTCATATTTGACTATTGAAGCCAATTAGTTCCAATAAATGGCCTTTTTCGTATTTATTTAGTCAGTGCCATGAAGATTGGGTTTTGTTTTTGGTGCTTTGACCAAGTTCCCATTTACCGGGATAGTTCCCATTTTACCGGGTCAATTTCCAACTCTACCGAGGTAGTTCGTTATTATACCGGGACAATGTGGACGGGTCATCTTCATCTCAACGGCTGAGAATAAAAATATGGTACTAACTTGAAATTGTCACCCTCTTACGCACAGTATGACCATCGTATGACCTTAATATACCCACATAGTTTATATTATGTCTTATTTATTGGTATACCCTTGACTGACCGTTGTATGACCATCTTATAACAACAGTATTACCACTTTATGACCATCCTATGACCTTAAGCCCAAAGTCCAATTTTGCTGCGCTGTAACTCCCCGGTGCGGACCCAACTTGAAGCTCGGTCTTCGCTGGTGCATTCGTATTGATGCACTATACAACTTTCATGAAGGACTCTTCCCCAAGTTACAACCTCTGTTTTGGTAAATAATTACATTCAAGTAACGTAATTACTATTCGAGTCCTCCGGGGAAGTTTTAGGGCTCGTTCTAATGAGCACAGGGAATCAGACCGCACCTTGAGTTCATTTTGGAAGAAAAAGTTAACATCCTTGAGTGCACGAACAACCCGAATACCACAAAATCAAAAGACAAATAACACCAATTAATCATAGGAAAAATAAACTGATTTATTGCAATAATCAAGTTCATCACAAGCTGGCCGTACATCCCAACAATAAAAATTTGTTCCGAAATCTACACATATCAACTCTTCACTGATATATTGCAGAAAACTGTCTAGATAGCAACAACGAAAGTAAAAAAAATTGGCGATCTTCACGTTCGTTATACAGGTATATGTTACTGTACGGGAGTGGCCACAATATTGCGATAAAGCTCCCAATCCTCATGACCTGGTCTGATAGCTGGTTGGCCGAACGGATTTTGCTCCACAAATGATTGAACATTGTCAGCATCAGCTAACTGTGCAAGATAGGTACGAAGTTCACCGGAAGGGCCTGCGAGTAATCGCGTGTTTGTAATCAGTTTATATTGAGGAGCAAAGCCTAACGCAGCAATCCAGAGACATAAAGCTTCAAACCCATTAGCTTGGAGACAACGGACAGGTCTTAATGTACATAATGTGTACAACTACAGCTATAATGTTGGCCTACATAATTAAATTAGCCATAGATGAGTACAACATAATAGTTGATAGTTTCTTACCTATTGCTTCATCATTTATCTGGTTGTAGTGATATGCGTGCGGGAAAATTGCTGTGTTCACCTAAAGAATTAGAAGCAAAGTTGCTTGCAATCATTGTACTAAAACCAGCAATATGACATTCGAAAGCAATAATACCCAATGGAAAGAGTTGATCAACTAACCGGATTGCGTAAGGCTTTATATGGGGTGTCATCCAACAATATCGTGTTGGATGCATTGTACGCCCCATTCTCCCAATGAAGCTCAGAAACAGTCTTTCCCCATATTTTTGTAAGTTCTTTGAGAAAAATGGGCTTCTTATCGTTTGCAGGGTTTTTGAACCCCGCTCTACTACAGTGCCTTTGGTCCTGCATAAACCAAGCGTAAAAAGGTTTAGTGGCACCATATTAACTCAACATACACCTAACTGACCAGCAGGGACTAAGCAGTGAATATGGTTTTATTTTACCCAGGAAAACAACAGTTTCTGTTTGTGAACACCAAACAGATAATCTACTACCCCGCTTGCATTCGGCCTACAAACAAGAATGCAAACGATCATATAACCAACAACAAGAAAATGAGAAAAGGCAAACATATGCTGGTCCATAAATGAAGTTTACCTGGTTCTTGAAGTCCACACCCCCACTTCAAATTTTTCGAAGCAAAACTCCAGAAAATCATCACAGTAGGGCCTCTTAAAAACTGGGGAAAGGCAATAGAAGATTTGCTGTCAGTAAAGCTATAAACCAATAAGAACTATGAAGGTACATAGAAATAACAATTATCACCATTTTTCCCTTTGAGCTTTTTGGATGGTTGATAATGCGGGTCGAAACGGGGGCCAACAATATCAGCAAGAAGGCCGTTTGGATCAAGAATCAGAAGCTTCTTCTTAGCATGGCTAATAGAAGGACCAGGTTCACATGCAGAGTTTGGTATCAGTGAAAGATCCGCTCCCTTCTCGATAACGGGCACATCAACTGCCCCTGCACAGGCCAACTGCATCAAAATTTCCCCTGCTTCTGTTTGTTCTTCAGTTGGCGTGTTTGGTGACTGCTCTCTTTGTGCAGGCTCATCGTCAGCCTCGTTTCCTCTTTCTTCAGCATTTGCTTGCTGCGGTTCTTTGAGTAGATCGATTTTCAGCTTCTTTACCATCTCAAGCCGATTGCCTTTCTCTCCCACCTCCTGTTGCAGCATCTCAAGCGCATCTCTCAATGCAATGACTTTAATGTTCAGTCTAGCTGTTCTTTGGATCTCCCTATTTTTAACTTCAACGAGTTTTGTTTTCAGGGCCTGGACGTAATTCTTCATGACGAGGCAGCAATGCTTGGGCGCAGAAGAGGAATAAGAGGCGCCTCGCCCACTTGTACTTCTCAGTGTTCGTAGCGAAGGGGCTTTTGATTGCCTTTTCTTTTCAGCAGGTGACTGTCCCAATCGCATCCTTTTTGCGGGAGCACCTGATAGGGGGATATTTGGCTCGCTGTCTTCATCGTTAGGCTCGCCCTCTTCATTTTCTTCGTCATTAGGCTCACCCTCTTCACTATCTTCATCACTGGCAGTAGTGGGTGTTGCATTGTTCATCTGTGAAAAAAGTAAGAAAACAACATATGTAAATGGGTGGTGGTTTTCTAATTGTTTAGTAAAAACAAAAACCTGGTGTAACATGGAAATGCAGTTCAATGTCCGTTAACGAACATGCAAGTGTTCGTAACAGGACCAATATATGGTGCAAACAAAGATGCCGCACCTTAATGTCTCTTCTTGGGGTTTTCTCCAAAATCTGGTGAAGAGTGGCGAGGTTCCACCTCACCGCTGCTGGTTGCTCATGTTCATGTCCTGTCACGGGGTCAATTAAGCCACTTCGTTCGCAAATCCATATCTGTTGCCAAAAAAAACATAAGGCAACAAATGGTTAGCAGAAGAAATATGGATGAAAGAGAGTTTCAATTTCGGCCATTTGTGATGAGGTAAAACTTTACCATTATTAAAATCACACAGCCACTTATTGTGGGAAAGTAAGCGAGACGCGCCTCTTCTCTAGCTTTCCCAGCTTTTTTGAGCCCCGTAAACAAGTAGTCCAACACACCATCGGCAAAGTTGTACTTGTTCAATCCCTCAATGCTCTCACAGCACTTGATATAGCACCAAGGGAGACAGACTCCGGAATTCGCAAGGAGCAGCGTCATTAATAGATACATAATTAATATTAACGCTGCATCCTCGTCCCCTTGATCGGTGTTCTTATCGTAGGCCTTCTTGAAAGCTGTCTTCAGATCCTCCTTCTTCACCCGTTGAGGTTTGATGAAGTAGGCCTTTATCATTCTGGATTCTTCCACCCTGCCTTTTGTTGAAGCTGTTGCTTTTGGCAGCGCTACTCCTTCATTTTTAAGCCCAAAAATGTGCACCACATCATCTGTGCTGACTTGGCTGACCCCATTTCCAAACTTGAAGAGATTGGTCTTCCAATCGTACCATTCCAGGATTCTGGCAACATCCAAATCATACTTCTTTCCTGCAGTCCTCTTTCCTTCGATCAGATTCTTGTCGTACGCCTCTATCAAAGGCCAGAAATGAGTTTGTTTGAGTTTCTCCTTTATGTTTGGCCTTGCTTCTAGCTGCCTCCTCTCGAGTTCCCACATTTCAGCAAAGGATAACAGCGAGGATTTGTATTGCTGGGGTTTAGGAGCCCGCTTTTCTGAGATTTTCCTCTTTGGTACAAATGCAGCTATATGTTGTTTCCTTTTCTTGATCGCCGTCCTTGTAGATTTTTGTTGTTCCCTTTGGTTTGTGGATAATCGTTTTCTATGCATCTGCAGGAACATACATGATTGAATTTTTGGAACATAAGTCATAATAGCTGACATACACCGACCCCCAATTCAAGTATCCAAACAACCAGAGTATGGAATCTGAAAATCAAAACTATTGAACAAAGACAGATCAATTGAGACCACCAATTTGCATAAATGCAACGCCAAACGAATTTACATTTCCAGGAAACGCATCAGTATGCCAATACAAAGCCAAAACCAAGTATGTAAATGTAAGTCATCCACACACCGCTGCTGACGCAGGCTTTAACATCATAATAGCTACTTCAAGTATCTACGGTGTGCTCTTTGTTCCATAATAAATGTGCATCAACCCTAGATCAATAACACTGAAATCCCTAACATCGTAAACATCCGACACCCTAAAATTTGCAGGAAAAGTTAACCAAATGCATGAACAACAATGATGCAACCTCAGATATTATCAACAGAAAACCTGGCAACTCACAATTTCCAGTCCTTTGTTCCCTGAAATGCTAGTATCAAAGACTATGTTTAGGGTTTAGGGTACGACAGCTTTTTGATGGAGTACTTAACCTTGCAAAATCACTCATGAGTGATGCATTACAAACCCACTTATTTGAGAAGCGACGTAAATACTTATATATATCAATACACTTTTGTTGCTTACCCCGCGATTGAGGGACGAAATATTCAGATGAAGAGCGACGTAAATGAAGTCAATCTTCACTTCAGCTGGGGTAGGATTAGGTTAGGGAGAGCGAATTCAGATGAAATTGGTTTTACCCACCGAAAGAAACCGGCTGGGTTCTTAAACAATTGAGGGGGAGAGTGAATTATTGGAGGGAAAGGCAGTGAGGAAAAAGCCGGCGGAAGTGCGGAAATGAAGATTCTACAGTCCGCAGGCGGACCAGTCCGCCAGCCCTTTTAAAAGAATGATTTTGAAAAGCATGTGCCAGGCACATGATTTTTTTTTTTTTTAAAAAAAAACACTTAGGCGGACCAACCCACCAGGCGGACTGTAGAAAGCAAACCCCTTCTATTTTCTTTCGTTTTATTCGTTCTTATTTAATTTTTTAAAAAGTATCTCGAATCTGACAGAAGACGTCGTGAGGAAGGATACTCACGGTCAAATTTCAGGTAATACTGGAGTTATAGGTAGGTCGTACATTATACGAAGGTCATTCGAAGCTCATAGGTAGGTTCGGAATACACAGTTCATCACTAATCAGGTTATAAGCATATCATACGCGCAACACACGGCCATAAGATGGTCTCACGAAGGTCATAAGTGGCCATAAAAGCGTCATAACCATGTCATAAATAGGTTAATCTAAAAATTAGATTAGTGAAGAAAACTAAGCCATATGACGCTCCAACAACAATGCTAAGTGGGTGTATGAAGCTCAACTAGGGCTGATTTTCGAACGGAACGGATCTGAAACAAGGGTTCCAATTTCCGTTCCAAAAAAGTTCGGAATGAAATTTTCTTTCCAAATTCGGAATCTTTGGAAATCGGAAAAAATTCGGAATTTTTCGGATCGGAATTAGATCAGAAATTTCGATAATATATCGGAATTTTTAGGTCTTCAAAGTGAATTAAGATAAAATAATATACAAACTACGCTTACGAGATGAATACATAGTCCAACACATTGTTGACGCTTTCTGCTATATCACACGAGAGAAAGAAGAAAACACCCCAACTGGCGTGAATAATTGTTACATACCGGCGCACTTGTTTGTAAGTTGCTTACTCGTCCATTACCCCATAATGCAGAAAGTCTCCCCTGCATTAACACATAGGAAAAATGTTTAATTCAAACACTAACACCGTTTGCTAATCTAAAATACAGGTGTCAATGGACACTGCAAAACCGGGCTCTCTTTATTTTAAGGAAAGGATAGGCATGATGCGAGCACAATTGGAAACGCAGATAGGCATTGCTGAAAACATATTCTTCCCATTGTGCATCCAAGAACACTTCACGCTGCTTGTTTTTGACACAGTTAGGATGGAATTTGTGCACTACAATTCAATCAGAAGCCCTGAAGGAGCTGTTCAATAAGAAAATCTTCATTTCAGAATGGCAATTAAAGTGGTATGTATTCTTAATCCCTTCCGAATAATAGTGATTTCAAACATTTTACTTCTAGGCATATTATTTGACCAAAAAAAAATTTGCACTGCCATGCAGAACGAATTTTTTTAATAAACAGTCAGCTGTTCTATAAAGAAAACTAAACTGTTAGTTAAAGATTTCCTCCAAAAGCGGGAACTGTCCTGGCAAAAGCGGGTGCTGTCCCTGTAAACTGGGAACTATCCCGGTAAGATATGAACTGTCCCGGTAAAATGGAAAAGAGCCTCGGTAAAATGGGGAACTGCACCGGTAAAAATGGGGAACTGAACCTTGTAGCACCGGTCAGCAGTGGTGCATATGCTTATTACAGATGGTCATACTTAGATTATAATTAGGGCATAAATATGGTATACTCAGCTTGTAAGAAGGTCATAATTAGGTCATACGCAGGTAAATCACTAAATAAGTTGATATATACTGTGGCGAGAAGAAAAAAAACACCCAGTCTTCATGGAACTGACTAAATAAAAACCAACAAGGCCATTCATTGGAACTAATTGGCTGCAATAGTCAAATATGACTAGTTTGGTGGGAAGTTGTAGCTTGAATTTAGGAGTTAATCAACTGGAAATTATGAGTTAACCAATAACAAACCAATGAACAGTCAAAAAGGTTATTGCTCTATATAACCAACAAATGAACAAGCTACAAGGCCGTTCATTGCGCCTAATGGGAGGCAACAGTCAATGGATTGGGCTGTTTAGTCGTGTGAAATTTATGAGTTAACCAACCAATGAACAGTCAAAAAGTTAATGCTATATAAACGAGGAGAAGGGGATCCAAATCTACAGTCAAAGAGTTATTGCTATATAAATAAGGAGAAGGGGATCCAAATCTACAGCTATATAAATCAGGAGAAGGGGCATCCAAAATCTACCACTTCACAACCAAAACACACAGCAAACACACTGAAGATAAAATCCAAAGCAAAGAATGGCTGCCAATGGAAACGACAGGATCACCATTACCTGCTCTTTTGAAATGGTGAAAATCTTTTGCTTCAAATATTGATTTCACGTTTGCACTCGCACAAAAAGATTAGATTTGTTAAATATTCGCTTCATGTATTTTCATCTGTAGGCGCCTGGGCTAGGGAAGGCACGTGCGAATGTGAAACGAACGACAAGGTGGAAAAAGGTCGTCACTGATATGTGCAAAGCTCGGGGTATAGTTCGGCGATGGTATTCATACTCCAAATCGGATACTGGAGAACCAGTGTATGAATTTAGAACCATTGAGCAGAATGGAATCAACGATGGTGATGAAATTCGTTTTACTAGGCGTTTTTGATGCTTTTGCACCAAAAAATAATGTTATCTAATCAATAAAGTATGGTTATTGAAGTTTACATTCCATATTTACTTATGCAAAATCAGCAAACCTGGGAAATGGGTGTGGAAGTGCCCCATTAACCAATGAACAGTCAAAAAGTTATTGCTTTATAAATGAGGAGATGGGGATCCAATTCTACAACTTCACTACCAAAAACAGAACAAAACACAGAGCAGCTAAAAATCGAAAGCAAAAAATGCCTTCCAATGGTGCAAACAACCGGAGGATCCCTATGAATATTACCTTCGAAATGGTGAAATATATATACTTGATTTAATTTCATTTTTGCGCTCGTACAAATTAGGTTAGATTTGTTAAATATTCACTCACAAATATCTTATCGTATTTCATTTTGTAGCTCCCAGGCTAGTTTATACGTGCGAGTGCAAAGCCTACAACAAAGTGGCGAAAAGTTGTGAGGCGTGTGTGCCATGAAAAGGGCTTACCTTCTCAAAGTTATATATCCCTCAACAAGAATACTGAAACAGTTTTGTCAGAAACCGTTGAGGAGAATGGAGTCACCGATGGCGATGAAATCTGTATTCTGTGGTGTCTTGATGTCCAGGACTCTTATGTTGGTTCTTGCTCTTGTTATTGATCGGGTGCGGTTATGTTTAATCGAGTTTGTATTGGTGTTAATTGGTGATCTTTGTCTTTTGATTTTGTGGTATTCGCGTTGTTTATTTAATCAATTCAGAAAGTGCTCCTGCAAATTTATCCAACAGTCCCTTCAAAATATTGGTGGGAATGCCCTGGTAAAATGGAAAAGTGACCCGGTAAAATAAGGTACTGACCCGGTAAAATGGAGTACTGCCCCGGTGAAATGGGAACTGTCCCGGTAAAAACATGAACTATCCCTGTAAAATGGGAAGGTGCCTTGGTAAAAAGGGAAAGTGCCCCGGTAAAAATATGGGGACTCGAATGCTGAAACTGTAAAAAACACTAAACTGTTATTTAAAAGAACACCAAACCATTTTTTCATGAACAAGAATTTTGAGTAAAGAACACTCACTCGTTCTGTTAAGAGCAATCAGGTTATACGCAGGTCATAATCTGGTCATAATTGGGTCATACGTAAATAACAAAATAAGTTGATATATACTGTGGCGAGAAGGAAAAAAAATTTGCGTTACTTACAGAACAGTGACGTTTTCGGTAAACAGAAATAACTTCTTTTGTACAGAACACTCAGTTACTCCTTACGGAGTAGATAGGTTTTACTTAATGAACACGCAACTGTTCCTGGAAGAATAATCATGTGAGTCCAACAAGAGCATACAGCGATCACGCAATTATATAAGTAGGTAAATCAAGCTTAACTGCCAACTGTTTCTCTCAAAGGGTAGTGTTACAACCAACTTAATTTACAGAGCATAACATAGTCCCAAAAAATTGAACTAAGAGTCATCCAATTACAAGGTACAAAAAATATGTAAATAGCAACCTAAATATGTAAGGTTCAAATTAACCTAATACATTGCAACATTACAGTCCTAATTGCTACATCAACCGGTATGTTGGTGCATTCTGTAGAACTCTTCTAGGCCTTGATGATAAGGTTCTGTAGCAGGCGGCGTGTGTTGATTGTTTTGCCCGTCTTGCGAGGCCGCGGCTGCTTCAGATGGTTGTTCTATGTCTTCGGCATGGGGAGACCTGAAACAATGCGCACATACATTTACCATTCAAAACACAAACAAAACAACAATGCAAAACAGAATACATCCATACGTAATATAAATGATAAGATGATGCAAAACTGAAATAAAAACAGTAAGTAGTACCACAACCTACAACCAACAAGTCGGACCAAAACTCCATTACAACACAATTGTGCGTTGCTTACCGGACAGGAACGTCTCGACAAGTTTGTACATCATGTCCAAGCTTGTTACATCCGATACATCTGCGACGACGGGGCATCCTTTGAGTAAGAGATGATTTTTTTTGTTTGGTACGACCTTTGGGCTTAGCTCTGCGAGGATCCTTTACTCCGGAAGAACTACCATATGTATTTCGGTTCTGTTCTTGGGTGCTTCTCCTCAATGACACCAGGGAAGATACTTCATCTTCAATGCCAGTAAACGCATCTGAGACAATTTTACAACCTCCATCATGCATTAATGCCGTATCAATCAAATCCAATGCTCGTCTTGCAAGTGCAGCTCTTTTGATTAGAAGACATCCATCATCAACCAAATCTTTGATCACATTCCCCTCCGCATCAAGAACCACACCAATCTTGGCAGTTTGAGTCCACCTCTTCAAGATGTACTTCTCCGGCAAATTGTCAACTTGCTGCCATTTTAAATATGCCAGTATGTGTCGGCACGGAACACCCTGGAACTCAAAACCCTTGCAGCTGCAAATACACATATCAGCAACTTTATCGTAGACAAGCTCCTTGCAACGTGAAACCCCTGAGCGTACGCTATCAGTTACTTGGTAGACAGTTTTACCATCATCTTCATCAATCACATCCATCTTACAAAAAAAACCACCAACCATCTCTTTGTGAAACATGTCAAAAATGTTCCTTGTGTATATAGATGCCATCTGACGTTCCATCAGCGTGAACACACTACTTTCAGGAGGATTTTCATTCAAATCAACATGGTCACATCTCAACTCACTGCTCCTCAGTTTAGAAACAGCCCGATCAAATCGTATTATGAATTCCATCAGCGTGTTCTTCTTGTTAATATACCTCTTGAAGAAGGCATGAGCGGATTCTGCTCTTTGACTACTTGACATTCCAGCCGAGAATACATGCTTCACATATGCTGGGACCCATTTGTTGCGTATACTATGGAGTCCGGCCAACCACTGATTATTTGCAAGTCCATGTTTTGCTAGGACATTCTCCCATTTTGCATCGTACTCGGCTTTGCTGTCTACCTCCCATAGGCATTCCGTGATATCGGCTAGAGCTTTTCCTATGGGGGGTGCAGCAAACTTATTCAATATGTGCCATATGCACAATCTATGGAAAGTTGTCGGAAAAGATTCCTTAATCGCACTTGCAATGGCTGCATCTTGATCAGTAATGATCATCTTCGGAGGCCCCCCTGGCATGGCTTTCTTGAACTCTTCAAACAACCACATAAATGATTCAGTGGTTTCATCGGTTAAGAAAGCACAACCAAACACGATTGTTTGCTTGTGATTGTTAACTCCAAGAATTGGAGCAAAATTCATCCTATAGCGGTTGGTGTTGAAGGTTGTATCAAATACCAGCACATCTCCAAAATAGTCATATGCCCGTCTAGACCTTGCGTCGCACCAAAACACATTACCCATAACACCCTCCGCGTCTTGCTCCATCTTGTAATAAAATGCTTCGTTCTTCTTTTTCTCGGCCTCAAAATGCTCCTTAAGCAGCTCAGCATCATGCCCATCGATTAATTGCCGCATTGCAGTTTTGATATTGTATATATCTTTGGGGGTACAGCCAACGTTTGCGCTTCCTCCTGCTTGCACCTCAAGAAGGGTTATCTGTTGATGGGTGGGTACATTGACTTCACTGAGCTGTTCAATAAGTGCCTTCACATTCTTGGAACTCCGATGCGAATTAAGTAAATGAACTTTATCGGGCTGTGTCAATTCATGGTTGTGGCCCTCAATGAACTTGACAAGCTCGTACTGCGTAGAGCTTGGGTTCCTCCAAATAGTGACTCTAGCTTTGCAATTAGTTCGAGCACTACCTCGTTTTCTTTTCCTTTCACCCACAAATGGTCGACTCACGCCTTCTTTATCACATACAAGATCCCTCCTCGTTTTCTCACCACGCTGGTTAAATTTTGTCGAACCACGTCGAATGCTAAATCCACCTAGTACTGCATATCTGTTATACATGTCATATGCTGCATCTTCAGAATTAAACACCATTTTCAGTCTCGGCTTTGAGCTCTCCTCCAAATCCGGTATATACAGTCTGCCACCCATGTTTATTTCAGTGTCATCTACCTGGGCAGCCTCCTCTGCATTCTCAGCCATTTGACCCTTTCAATGGTACCCTGCAACACGCCAAATCAGCCTCATAAAAATCATAAAAACTAAAAACTAAATACTAAATACTAACTCAGAAACTCGTTACTATACATACACAAGAATAACCTCAGCATATAAATGTGGGTTCTAAATCACTTCCCCCAACATATGAAGCTCAAATTTCCTCCAACAACAACAAAAACTACCATACCAAACTAAACCACACAATTAACAATCAAAATAACTACATGCACATGGATCACCGGAAAGATTGTGATCAATGCGAGGAATTTGTGACGGCAGCTCAACATTATATTGGGGGCACTCAATATTATAATGTAAGCCTATTCAGTTTCATACGACCCATCCCTACTTAATCTGGAAAATCAATAACCTGTTTCTAATTTGATTTTCAATAGGTTCCGACAGGATACAACGCGTAATTATTAGCAACGAACTACGGCCCTCTTCGGTTTAGTTCTACAATCGTTTCTGCCATCGCAAGCAATTGCTCACACCTTTTACAATTTCAACAACTCTTCCGTCTTGGGTAATGCAAACTGTGGGGATTTTGCATATTATCTGTGATTTGCTTACCACCCAAACAAAATAATTAGGATGGAACTTAAGTACCTGATTAGTGTGTCCAAAACCTTGAGCTGCTTACTATCAAGAGAGACACATTGATCCTCGAACAGCTTTGGTTGGACCTGTCGGAAGCGAGAGACAGATTGATCCTCGAAGAGCTTTGGTCGGACTGTAGGAAGCGCGGATCCAAATGGAGGAGGAGACGGAGTGCATTGACGGAGGAGACGGGAGTGCATTGACGGGAGATTAGAGTTAACAAGTTAAAATTAACGGATGTTAATCTTGGGTGCGATTGTGTACTTGTGGTACATTATAACTTTCATTCACAGCCTTTGGATCTCCTTTTTAACTTTCAATTTCAATCCAACGGTGGTGGGGCCGGAGGCGCTGATAATAAGCCCGCTCTCTAGGCCCGCTCTCTAGCACGTCCCTTATCAGAATGTCAACCTGAACTCTTCATCAACTCAATAGTGTTTTTTATTATTACTTTCATACAATCGATATTGGAGGACGGAAGATTTGAACTCATAATCTCGGGTCCAACGGTGAATGCAATTTAATGTGTCTTTTTCAAAAACAAAGGAAAATATCGCTCATCCCTGCAATCAGAAGCATATGTATGCATAAAACCAGATACTGAATTGGCCATTTTTCTCATTTGATGTAACCTTTCAACTACATTTTCTTCTTTCAAGATCTAGATATGACGACAAAAAATTTATTTATGGAGGGCAGAACTATATAGATATTCCACCTGTACCAACCCATGGCCTCACAAGACTAAATTTCTACTCTACATTTCCTGATAGGATCAATTTATATGCAAAAATACTTGCACCTGCACCTTCTATGTATATCTGACTCCTGGACCTGGAACGAAGATCCGATCAAGCGGGAGGTGGAGAGCTATGCCTGCAAAACATATCAATGTTTTGGTCAGAACGCCACAGAATCAACGGAAAAATTCAGTAAACTGAAAACCCTAACAGTAACTCTACGATGCATAACAGGGTGGAAAACTGGCATTATATCTCCTAGAATACAACCACACCTAGTCGCAACTCAACCACAGGCCTTAGAACTTAAACATTTCTTCATCTAAAAAGACACAGATACTGATCAACGGCAAACATTTCTTCATATAAAACTAGAACAGTCAACCGCAAACAACTTCTTCCACTCAGGAAGATCTTCCTCGACAAACCAATCAGCCATGTCCAAAGAAAAGGATCCAAATTCAAGTTTAAAAGCTGCCATGTAGTTTCTCTATTTGGAGTAACTCCCTCATATTTTCTTCAAAGCATTCAATGTAATTCTGCAATCTATCCAACAGAAATAAGTTAATACACTTCTCTATGTACACAAGATCCGATTGCAGATTCTTTTATAGGAAAGTGGCAACTTAGTATTGCATTATAGTCACTGTTCACGAAAACTATATAATATTTTAGAAGATGATTTTAAAATACTACTACCAGGAAAGTGGCCATTCCATTCGATATCATGTGACCTCAAAAATATGCAACAACATGGAAACTAGAATCAATTAGACCCTTCATGAACTATGTAGCATTATAAAAAATAAAACAAAAAGTTAACTCAAGAAAATAGTAAATTGCCAAACCAAGACACACAGGAGAGCAATGGAAGTTGGGATAACATATAATGTTATGAAAACTACCTGAAGAATCCTTACTATGAGCTTGCACTCAAGAGCCCAACTGTCCTTTCTCTCCCAAATGTTCCATCATCAAGAGCTTCATTTGTGGAATCTTCCTGACACAGCAATTTGTTTTCTTGCATTGGATTTAAACCAAGACCCTCCCAGAGCAGTGGATCACCTTGGCGCATTTCTTCTTGTTCAGACCCCTGATTGGTATCAACATTATCCACATCTTGTCTCACATCATCCAAACATGATGATGGCTCGATATTGAGATCAGAACACAAATCGTATCCGGTTTGCTCCTCAGTGCCATGATAAGCCACAGTCACTGATCCTTGCTCATGTTGCTCAGCGACATCCTTTTTCTGCCTCTTCCATTTCTTTGTAGACGAAGTACCATCATCCTCAAAATCTTCTTCTTCTCTTTCTCTATGTAAATAGACCCATAATTTCCTTTCCCCATCAAATTGAACACAAGGATCACGCTCATAGTGCAAACGGTCCAGGGCTCCACTAACAACTTGATTAACTTGTGCATCGGACACATCTTCAACAATGTACTGAGAATCTCTTATCAAAGTACAAACGTCTGCCCTAGTGCCAATACTTCCAGGCAATCTTGCAGCTGCATCTCTTACAAGGCAAAGAATTGTAACATGGGGTGGTCGGTCCTTCTTTAGCATAAAGTGATCTCGGGCTTTTGATGTTGGCTTACCGCCACACCTTCTCAATGGAGCAACAATTGATTTTTTACCATCAGCTGCTGTGTAAGAGAAGGCCCTGTCTGGAATCGAATACCTAAGAACTTCCTCCTTACGGAAATAAGCCCTTACCTCTTCAGAACTTGGGCTAATGGTGTTCAGACTCTTCTGAGCTCTTAGATCCCTGAACCTTTCTTTTTCATCCAGGTTGAGCTGCATCAACTCCAAGGGTGGTGCCGGAAGACTTCCTATCTGTTGAAGAGTCTCTTGCCCACATTTGAGCCAATTGGCAAACGAATCAACCAACTTGACAAGCATTTTGTGAGGAAGACCCCATGCTTCAGGAGATGTCACCTCAATGGTGTCCTGTTGTGAAGAACTATGAGAAACTGGACCAGTCCATGACCAGCTTTTCTTAGCCTTTTCATAGGCAGCCAATTGCTTCCAAGCTTTTGCTCCCAAAGGTGCTGTTTTTGATGAAAATATCTTGAGAACTCCTCTCACCAGATCCTGAAGTGGCTCTTGTGTCTCAAGAATACAAGGATCCACTGGATTCGATCTAACACGGTTCTCAATCTCCTGAACTGTTAGAGAAGGCACATTCACTTCACCGGCAAGCTCTGAATTATTGGCATCCACCTTTTGATGAGAAAGCCCATTGAGGCCACCATCCTGAATCTTGTTCTGCTCATCTGTAGGCTTCTGCTCATCTATAAGCTTCTGCTCATCTATAGGCTTCTGCTCAACTGTAGACATCTGCTCATCTGTAGGATTCCCAGCATCACAAGCAACTTCTGGAAGTGGCGTGATCATTGCCAAGCGAATAGCTGAAAGAAGATGTATAATCGAGAATGAGAAGCCAGTGTGCACTGTAGGTGTAATTGGAATATATGGCTTTTTCTGGGGCTTGGTTTCCGGCTCTATATCTGTTGCTCCCATTTCAGTAATTGGCTGCTCAGAAATCTCTACATCTGAACTAACAGTGTCATTGTCCAGTTTCCTCTTTGCATTCTTCTTCAAGGAATTGGAATCACCAATCCGTTGCAAATGGCTGGACTCCAGGTCATCATCTTCATCTCCTCTACCAGAATCCAACAGATCCTCCTTCCCTTTCCGATTCTTTGTCATTGTGTTGCACCCTAATAATGGGACCTCAATTCTTTCACAGCGATCACTCACATAAGCTTCAATGTTCTGTCCTTTCTTCCTGATTCTACCCCGTCCACTACCATTAGGTAGTAATCGCATTTCAAGTGAATCATCCTCCTCATCAATAAAATGATGAGGATGTGGCACAGAATGATTGCGCCCAACTTCTCTTTTCTGCTTTCCTGTAGCTGGGTAGGTCTTCCCTGATGAGGGTATGGGCAATCTTTCACCAGCTTCCCCTTGAAGTTGGGCAGTCTTGCTCAATTTGTAGATTTGCTGCTGTTCATCATAGTCATCATCCTCTTCATTAAAATTATGAAAGCCTGGGGTATAGCGCTCTTCCAAAACTCTCACTGATGAGTTGTGCAAGGGACCATTGTCTCGCATCTTACCCTTTTGTTTTGCTTTGGAAGAATAGTTCTCGAGACTATGCATATGTCCACGTTCAACGAAACCACCCATCTGGTTGGAGTAATTGATCCCATCAAGGTCCCTTAAACTATCCTTAACCTGTTTCTTTGGAATTTTGACCCTTTTTGCATCTATAGAAGGCTTCAAAAAAAATGGAGAAGCTTCCATAACACCACTGGGATAAGCCAGCTTGCTCCTCAACAAAGGGTTGCTATCCTCATCTTCGTCAAATTGCTCTGATGAGTCTGAGTCTATATCTTCAGCTTTAACAAACATTCTATTACCTTTCTTTTCTGCCATGTCTGACCCTCCATTTTGTACTCTACTCCCTCTTATTCTCTCCTGCAATGGCTTTGCTCTAAATTCGGATGGTAGAAACCTATCATCCATATGTGGTGGGGAAGCTTTGTAGGATTTGTGGTTTAGATCAGGAGACTCCCTTCCAACCTTCCATTTCTTGTTCCTGGCATTCCAATCATCTGCTCTTAGGGGCGAATTCATCGAAAAAGTCTCACCTTCAGTCCGATTATGCCAGAAAAGTTGTGCACGATCTGATGAGTCAGCTAAATCTCCTCTGAGCAATTGCTGTGGAAGTTTTCCTTTCAAGGACTTCCTTTGATCCCCAACTGCAAATTGCTGAATATTTTCCGGATACTTGGCTTTTTTACCAAAGTCAAAGGAAGCCCTCAAGTTCGGAGGCTTCACTGTCAACACATTTGCTTCTGAAAAAAGGTTTCCATGGCGGCTCCTACCATAGGCATCAGTCTTTGACGAGATAGGCAGCCCCATCAAAACACTGTTACTGGTTAATTCATCACCTCTTAAATGTGCATGCTTCTTTGCCACTTTAAAAGAACTAGACTTATCCATCATGCTACCACGAGACATATTTCTATTGTGATGGACACCAGTACCATATGTTGTTTCTTCAGCTTCATCATCACTTACTAACTGATCTCTCATTCTGAATGCTGCCCCCGAATCAGATCCTCTTGCTTTATTCCCCCGAGGAAGTGCAACTGCTGAACTATAGGGTCCAGACTGGCTTGGTAACTCTTTCACTGAAGGAGTTTTTGACCCGCCCAACTTTATTATACCTTTCGGATTCTGCTTCCCATATTTTGCCAGTTCCACACCAGAAGACCGCCCTTTAGATGAAAATTCTGCATTTGTGCCCACGCCATACGGAGAATAACGAGCCATTTTCTGTGAAATTTTCCTGTCCTTGATCTTGTTGCTCCGTATGCCTTCACCCGACTCTCTTTCCGATGAGTCAGTCTCCATATCTTCCATCTTCTCACCCATCAAACTCTTCTGGATCCTCATAATATTCAACACCTGGAGTCTCTCCTCAATACTATACCCCCTACAATTAACCCAAGCATCCCTTATCTGACACAGATTACTAACCACACTGTTCTGATGTTTCCTCACAAGATTGTAGTGCTGCCGCTTCTGAAAGAAACTCAAACCCTCCCGGTAAAGAGCAACCCTCGGTTCACACAAACCTCCCTTCAGCATATCAAACAACCTCTTCACAGGGTTCCCGAAATGCAAGTTACCGCCCGTAAAAATCTCTTTCAACGTTATAACAAAGCTCTCCTGGTCCATATCAGGCAAATACTTCGTGAGGCCAAACTGCTCCTCCTCACTCAAGCACTCGTTCCACACATCCACTGATAGTATATCTTCAAGACCCAGCAGATCATACAGCTCAAAGGGAATGCTGCAAGTCTGATTCCCTACTTGGCAAAACTCAGCCCCAGTTTCCCCCAATTCCAACAAATCAAAGTCATCAGACCCTGCCCCGGAGTCTGCATCATCAAACTCGTCATCATCATCAGACTCTGCAGCCGAGCTCCGCTGCTGAAGCTCATCCTCATCACTAGATATGCTCTTGGGCGAAAACTCCGAATCGAACCTCGAAACCTTGAAGTTGTTCTTCTCAATCGCCATGAATCCCAACACAACCCAACACAGCAACAACAACCAAACCCCCCAAACCACCAAAATCATACAAACCCCCAAATCTTAACCGCAACACTTCCCAAAAACTTCAATCAAAACCCTAATTCATGAAAACAAAAGCCACAGCCTCAAAATTTCGCACTAGCCAAAACAATAATCACATCAATCAAAGCAAAAAACACCGATAAAATCAAAGCAAACAAAAAAATTCATCTCAAAACAAAACAAAACACAAATCATAAAGCGCTGAGATTCGTAATTACCTCTGCCGAGAGCTTCAATGGCGGAATTGACAAGTCCAGCACATCGCAGGCGCGAGAAATTGAGGAGTTTCGCGGCGAGCGAGGCGAGATAATGAAACGAGAGGCTGGGAGTTTTGTGTGAAGATGAGAGAAACCCTAAAAGGCGAAGAGGCGGTTATTTGATTTTGATGCAAAAGAAAAATATAAATGAAAATCGGTAAAAATATATTAGATGTAGGCGCAGGAGAGGGACGCAGTGGGGATGATGGGATGAAGAAGACGATGGTGACGTGGAGGGAGGTGCGCCGTGTGATCTTTTCTTTGGGGGAAGGAGGAAGAAGATGATGGTGGTGGAAAAGACGAAAAAGGGCACCGAGCGGGAAAGAGGAAAAGTGTTGGTGTTGTGGTGGCAGCGCAGAGGTTAGAGAGAAGAAAGCAACAGGCAGGTGACCCGGTGGGGGGAGCGAGTTCGCTCAGTGAGTTGAGAGGACCGTTGCGAGTTGACTCGGCGAGTCGTTGGCTTTTCGTCTGGTTTTGGAGGGCTGGCCCATGTTTCGGGGAAAGGTCACGGCCGGCCCGGTTTTTGCATTATGTGACCCACGTGGATTTTGCGACGGGTACCTGCCGCTGCAAAATGATCTACTCAACAGTATAAAGTATAATATATGAACAAATTTCCTTTGGTGGGGAGTAGAATCAACCCATACTGTAATATATGAATAAAATATATTACGTGATTATAAGATTTTATTTACCTATATTTATTGGAA
Organism: Spiraea crenata; assembly: GCA_033992175.1. Taxonomy (NCBI): domain Eukaryota; kingdom Viridiplantae; phylum Streptophyta; class Magnoliopsida; order Rosales; family Rosaceae; genus Spiraea; species Spiraea crenata. The sequence continues at coordinate 53,417 of JAVBHV010000033.1, read as the reverse complement.
TTAAGAATTATAATAAAACTATAGCTTTAATTTCAGATAACGAGTACTTACATAATTAACACTTGTAAAGTATCAAAATCTCATTTATACATACATTATTCCTTAAGGATCTTACAATTTAAGGATCTGTTTGATAAATTCTTATATGTTATTTCGTTCTTTTCATAAAGGAGTGACAAGGACTAAATAAAAGGTAAAGAAACGTTAAAAAATGATAATTACGCTTTTATGCTATTTGAACAATTATATATAGTGTGTGTGGATAGATCAATTACAATGTTTGTGAATTGAACAGTTACACTGCATGCGATTTGAATAATTACAACGGTGCATGCAAATTGACAATTACACTACCTCTATTATTAGCCGAATTAGTTCGAAAATCATGTGTATTTACAACTTTTTTCTTTCCATAATGTGACATTCTAAATTACTCTACACTTATGAAAATACAGAATACAAATTCAATAAAGCGAGTGCACTCCTATAAGCCTTTGGTAATTGATCTTTACACGATTGGTCTTCCCTCCTTTATTTGAGCCTTTAAGATTGATTATCAATTATGATTATCTTGAGATTTCTAAAATATTGGTGTATGTCCTTTGTAGTTGAAGTCAGAACACTTGAAATGGCTGTATATGATGAATGTGAATAGTGTACACTTCTCAATTCTATTATTAGACAGAGAACTAGCCAAAGTAAATCTTCAATTGCTCTTCCCTCCTTTGCAAACCCATTTGACCCTTTCAGCTTCATCCTTTCTCCACAAAACGCACCTCCACCTTCTTTCTCCATCTTTTCTTTCCACCCAGATCTGAAGGGACATGTAACTTAAAACTAACAATTTCATGGTGGCAATGAATATTTCAGAAAATGATGGCCAGCAGGGCCCAAACAAATGGACTCTTGACAGAATTGATGTTGACCTCATGGTGGATGTGCCTTTAAATGCCAATGTTGACACACAAGGCAATGTGACCGAAAGTTCCAATGATGCAACATTGAACAGGAGTAACAGCAGCATTAGGAAGAGAAATGGGGTTCAGGGAGGCACTCATGGCGGCGTCTGGACAGAGCCAGGAGGGAAAGGAGGGCTTAAGAGCTTGCGTTTTCTCGATAGGACAGCCACCGGGAAGGAAGCCGATGCGTGGAAACAAATTGAGAGGCGGTTTAATCAATCTGCAATCGATAATAGGCTCTCTAGGGACAAGTTTGGAGCTTGCATTGGTGATTACTAATTAAGTCTTATGTTTATTTGCCCTGTTTTTGTGGTTGTTATAAATGTTTGAGGAATTGAAAATGAAACATGGCTTATATGAGATTTTAGAAGATTTTGTTTCGTAGGAATGGGAGGCGATTCAAAGGACTTTGCAGGCGAACTGTTTGATGCATTATCTAGGAGAAGAGGCATATCAGCAAAAGGTGGGATAAGCATTGAAGAATTGAAGTTGTTTTGGGAAGACATGACGAATGAAAACATGGAAGCCAGGCTTCAGATATTTTTTGATATGTAAGAAAGAAACTCCCTTTGTTGATCTAGCATGCATGAACACAAATTAGAATGAGTGAAGTTGATGATTTTGTTAGGTGTGACAAGAATGGTGATGGGATTCTCTCCGAGGAAGAGGTTAAAGAGGTGAGGATCGAGGGACACCGAATTCCATCAAGTTGTTCTCTTCTTTTGTTCATGCTTTCAGATTTCTAAAATTTATTCTGGAAAAGGTTATAGTTTTGAGCGCCTCCGCGAACAAGCTGGCGAAGCTTAAGCAGCAAGCAGAATCATATGCAGCTTTGATCATGGAAGAGCTTGACCCTGACCACCTCGGATATATAGAGGTGAAGACATACAGTTTGCTCATAGCTATTGCTAGTACTTCTCATCTTTATTATCTGTTTATATTCTGTTTTTGACAGATGTGGCAGTTAGAAACTCTACTGAGGGGAATAGTTACGTCTGAAGAAAATGAAAAGATAGGAAAGAAAACTCAATCACTGAGAAGATCAATGATTCCAAGAAGGTACAGAACCCCTGTTAGCAAGTTTCTATCTACAACTGCTGAACTTATTCATGAAAACTGGACGAAAATTTGGATTGTCACATTGTGGTTAGTAGTAAACATAGGCCTCTTTTCATGGAAATACCGGCAATACCGGAAAAGAGATTTGTACCTACTCATGGGACAGTGCATCTGCTTTGCAAAGGGTGCTGCTGAGACTCTCAAGTTCAATATGGCTCTCATTCTCATTCCAGTTTGTCGCGGAACTCTCACTCATCTTCGATCCACATTTCTCAGCCGCTTGATCCCTTTTGATCACAACATCAATTTCCATAAGCTGATTGCCCTGGCAATCACAGTTGGTACTGCTATGCATGCAATCTTACACCTGACTTGTGATTTTCCAAGATTGGCAACATGCCCACAAGATAAATTTAGGTTCATTGCTGGATCATATTTCAATTATAAGCAGCCGACTTACATGGACTTGATCAACAGTATTCCAGGCATAACCGGGGTTCTGATGACTGTTGTAATGATGTTTTCGTTCACACTGGCCACGAATGCAATGAGAAAAAATGTCAGGTTACCATGGCCTCTCCACCGATTGTCGGGGTTCAATTGCTTCTGGTATGCACATCATTTGCTTGCATTTGTATATGTGCTCTTTGTCATACACGGTTACTTCCTAATCTTCGCGAAAGACTGGCACAAGAAGACGGTATGTATGCTAACTGAATCTGATTGGACTTCATATACTTTGATCGTGTATATCAATAAACTAGTATACGGACCTGTGCCATAACTTAAGAAGCTAAAGCTCTAATGACTCTCAGATTATATCTGGTTTGTGACTACATTTCTTGCAGACATGGATGTATATCATTGTTCCAGTACTGGTGTACGTGTCTGAGAGATTTATCATACTCATGAAAGAAATCAATCACCCTGTATATGTGATTAAGGTCAGTACCGGTTCATTTTACCACTTACATATCTTGAAGTCTTAATCGAACTCATATTTGCATTGGTATTTCAGGCGGTCATATATACAGGAAATGTTCTGGCTCTGTACCTGAGCAAGCCAGATGGATTCAAGTACAAAAGTGGAATGTACATGTTTGTCAAGTGTCCTGATATATCAGGTTTTGAATGGTAATTAATTACATAGTTAGTGGTCATGGTTAGAATCTGCAATGTCTTTATACTCAGACACTTCAATTTTAACTCAGGCATCCCTTCACCATCACTTCTGCCCCAGGAGATGACTACTTGAGTGTCCACATAAGAAGCTTGGGAGACTGGACGACGGAGCTTAGAAAAAGATTCGAAAAGGTGATATATCGGGAGAATTTCTCATCAATCATTTCTTTGAAATTTGTCTCTCTTCCCCATACTTAAGTAAAAAATGTGCAGGCCTGCAGCCAGCAACGAGGTACACAAACTAGAAGGAGTGGAAATCTTGTTAGAATAGAAACGAGAGCGCATTCAAACAACATTCATGATGAACAAGCAGGGTGAGCAGAGTGTTAATCCAACTTCTTTTTAGTTTTTCGATTTCATTTCGTATATCAATAAGTCTTATTGTCTGTGACAGATACCCAAGGATCCTCATAAAGGGACCATATGGAGCCCCTGCACAAAATTATCGAAAGTTTGACATCTTGTTGCTCATAGGTCTAGGAATTGGAGCAACTCCCTTCATCAGCATCATAAAAGACATCATAAACCAGCTAAACCTCAAGTTGGCTTATTGTCCTGTGAGTTGAAGAAGCGAAAAAGACTTAGAGCCCCTGTTTGGGAGTGATTTCGGAAGGGTCAGAATCACTAATGTGATGAAGCACTTGCTTCTTCATAAAGTCATTTAGGATCACTTGAACTGATCTCATGGCCCTCGCAATATCAATCTCAAACAGGCCTGTCAAACTTGTTTGAAATCAGATATGTAAATGGTAACTAACAATTCAAATTAGTGAACTTCTGCAGGATTCAATAAAGGGGAATACCGAGAGAGCCTCGGAAACTGATGTAAACAACATTCCAAGGGAGGTACTTAGAAAGAGTCCAGAAAGAGCATACTTTTATTGGGTAACAAGAGAACAGGCTTCTTTTGAATGGTTCAAAGGTGTCATGGATGACATCGCAGAGGGCGACCAATATGTGAGTTTTAGACTGAAGCTCTAAACTTACTTGTTCAATCCTTGTATTTAGATAGACCACACTTACGAATATCAATATTACTGGGAATGTTGCAGCATATGATAGAGATGCACAACTACTTGACTAGCGTGTACGAAGAAGGAGATGCGCGCTCTGCACTGATTGCCATGGTGCAGAAACTGCAGCATGCTAAGAACGGAGTTGATGTTGTCTCAGAAAGTCGGGTACTCCCTTCGAAACGTTACCGCACAATGCATATTGTTCATATATGAACAGTACTAGTTTGTATCTTGTCTCATCTCTAAACTTATTGTGTGAACAGATTAAAACACATTTTGCAAGGCCTAATTGGAGGAAAGTTTTTACTGACTTGGCTGCAGCACACAAATCGTCTCGAATAGGTAAAGCCCTACTCATATCAAGAAAAGTCATGAAGTCTTCAAGCTACACAATTTCAGAGATTTTACGCGTTAAGACGATAATTTTTTCTTTGTTGCAGGTGTCTTCTACTGTGGAAGCCCAACACTAGTGAAATCACTAAAGAAGCTCTGCCTAGAATTTAGCCTAAATTCATCAACCAGGTTCCAATTCCACAAGGAGAACTTCTAGATTCATAGTGTCTTTTTGTAAAAGATCATTTTTTTCTACACATAGCTTCTCATTACATTCCGAAGAAAAGGAAAATAGACAAATAAATACAAAAGGTGAGAACAAAAGACGTTTTGCATTGCATATTGTTGGCTATTTTTCTCTGTCAAAAGAAATTCCAAATTCCAAACCAACAATCATTCAACATGGGAAAATAAAGGATAAACAAAATAACAACCAGTCCAAAAGTTCAAATAAAACAGACAGAATGTGTTGCATATGCATTGACTTGTTCGAATGATCCAAAAGGACCAAAGACCAAGTAAATACTAAAAAGCTGACTCCTACATGACTACATATACAACATGTACTTATCAGGAACAAGTTCTGGCTCCCAACATGTCAGCTTTTAACCTACACAGAACAGACAATTTACACTAGCTCATGCAATATTGCAGTCCTACTATCGCAATCAAATAGTAGTCTGTTTATTTGCATATGCCAGTATATGAGTCGTGCATAAAATACTACTCAAATAATTATTGTTCATATAGCATTCGCCTTATTTGAAATTGAAAGGTCACAAGGGCAGATAGCAACTGGTCTATAGAGTAGAGGACCCAGAAAGAAGGCACGCCCTATTACTACTCATTAGACAATTGAGATCTTTCACATCACAGAAAAAGATCAGAGGAGTCCGGATTACAGATAACAGAGAAGCCAAGACACATGCATGCAGATCAATTAATTACTATTTTTTGGGAGGTTGGGTGTGAATAGTAATTTTGGGGGTTCTGTATACTAATTAGTTGGGGGGTGTGATTGGGAAGAGTTGAAGGGTCTTGATGGGTGGTCTTGTGGAAGTGCTTCTAGTTGTACTAGTGCAGCATGAGGAAGAGGGTGGGCCCACATCCATCATCATCATCATATCACGGCCGTACGTGCTCATCTCTGACTTCTCCATCTCCACCCTTTGATCTGCTGGCATCTCCATCTTCCATGCTGAGTAGTTCATCAGTGCATCTTCAACTCCCGCCACCTATACATGCCAATAATGAAGAATTGCGCGGAAGCTGTTATTGACACTATAACATAAGCATTCACGCATCCTATATTTAGAATATGTTTACTTACAATTGGGAATCAGAAAAAAAATAATAATAAAGAATGAGAATTGAAAAAAAAAATCAGAATGGGAAGAATTCATTCTCATTCCTTTGTTTACAAATAATAGGGAATGGAAATAGATTAAAGTTGATTTCCATTATTTTTGTTTACTAATTACCATGAATCGAAATCAAAATAACTAATTTACCAAATTACCCATATACAAATAAACCCTCTTTCCATGCCCTTCATACATGTAGCTTTGAGAGATCCATGAAACATCTAATATAAGGAGATAAATAATAAAAAGATAGAACACAGTTTACAATTGAAAGTATAATCTCTAACATAAAACCTTCAATAGCAAACCATTATCCAACAAAGCACAATCTCAACAAGAGTCATGAACTCCACAAAAGCATGATCTCAAAAAAAAAAGGCATAAGCTCATAAGGGTATTTTATGAGTGTTTGGTTTTCCACACGTGTTTGGTGATTATTCAAAATTGATAAGAGTATTTTTGGAAGTAAAAAATAAAATAAGGGAATGGTTCTGATACCCAAGTCACCCTTGGGTCTCTTATTTCTAATTTGAAAGGGAATAAGATTCCTAACTTCCTGTGGGGTTCATAAATTTTTTATTCCCAAGCGCCTATATACATAAGGAAAAAAATTGGACTGATTCCTCTGCTTTCCATTTCAATTCCCTTTATGTAAACATACTTTTAAAAAAGTAAAATGCATAATGATTATTCTGAAATATAATACGACTAACCTGAGGAGGAAGAAAACTACTAGCTGAAGAGAAGTTGTTATTATGGTGACAAGTAGAGGTTTGATCAAGGCACCCAAGGAGGCTTTTCTGGTAATAAGGGTAATTATGGTAATTATTATGATAGTCTTTGTGATGTTGATGATGGTAGAGTAGTTGCTGCTGCTGAAGTTGCTTGCATAGCTTCCTCCTCAGCTTCTGCCTGTCCCTTGCCTTGTGGTTCTGAAACCAGTAAAAGACATTCTTGCCCTCAATCTTCCCATAGAAGGAGAGCTGGCCAGTGATGTGCTGGATTTGGGAGGCATTTGGGGTTCGGATTCCCGCCCTGTACATCTCCTCGAGTATCATCAGTTGCTCCGGGGTAGGGCACCACCGCGTTGAGTTTGCTGCCGGGGACATTATAATTGGTGGTGGGTTTAGATAGAAAATAATAATGGTCGTGGCCAGTGGGTTTAAATAGATAGATATAGAAAGGGATAATGGTGGTGGAGGGCTTGAAGAAACAGTGGGGTAAAAGAGGGGGGGACAAAAAGAAGAGTGAAGGGGTTAAAAGAGAATAGTCTCATTGGTGAAAGGGGGAATTTATGGAGTCCTTTTTGCAAAAACACATGACAAAACAAGTGAACGAGGGAAAATGGAGTAGGAGTACTTGAATTCATTGTCATCATCACAGTTTTCATATATTTACTTTCATTTTACTTTGTGTGGGATAGGAAACATTTTTCAACACTTGCACAAAAACAAGGCAGATATATGAATTCGAACTCAAATAATAATTAATTAACTAGTGCTCTTTTGCAAATTTGTTACTACAATTGCAGAAGGTTTTCGGATTTAGCACTCTCTGTTGCTTGCATATATAGGTAGCTTACATAATGGCAAACAGTAGAGATTCTATTTCTGGTTTTGGGAAAGCATTTCCTAAAAATTCTATTTGGCTTCCCAAATTGATTGAGCTACTAGCACATAAATGCAACTATAAACCGACAATTTAAAGACTGTGGATCGCCACAAGACAAAACAGACAACTAAAAGAAAAGACATGCATGCATTCATGCATCCAAAATTCATTCATGCATGCATGCTTGAATGCCACGTGGTTTTCTTTGACTTTATCACCAACTTCGCTCCCTGACAACATTCCATTTTTATCAAAGATAAAGACAAATTTACCAACAGTAAATCAACAAATAATAATGTAAGCTTTCGCCTTTCGCCACAATCATCGATAATTAGGAATAATAAATTCTAGCTAATCGCTAACTAATTAAATATGGGGTACGCTGCATTTCGTGATCTATTTTGTCGTAGTATAGAGTAGCTTTAGGCAAATTGATAGAGTAAAGGCACCTTGGCCTGGGGTAGTGAAAGCTTTATGTTTATGTATACATCTACTATGTACTACGTACCTTCCAAATTATTAATTAATTAAAATATTAGCAACTACATAACACTTGTAAAAAGTTATCATTCTCAATTGATTTCAAATGAAACCTTAACTTTTTTCAGAGTATGGGCTGGCTATAGCTGTAGGTATACTATAGCTATAGGTAGCTAGCTTAAGCAGTTGACTGTCTAGTCACTCATCATCTTTGAGTATATATGGCCTTGTAGATTTTGTTTATTTATGGAAGTTAATCAGTTATCCTATTCTGTAAGTATCCTATTCTGTAAGTATCAAAGCCATGCATGAATCACAAGATTGATGAATAGAGACTTGCAGGCACCTCCCTGTGTCGCTTTGCAGTGAATTGGTCATATGTCTTGTCTTATCAGCATTTCATCATCAAATCAACAAGAAAGGGTTAGATAAATTATAGGCTATACATTGGAGTATAATTTGGGTTCTTGAATGATGAGAGCATTTTTACCCATGAGGTAAGGGGAAAGAGGTACGGCCAAGAGAATAGTTCTAAAATGTAGGTACTATTTGCGTATGACCCATCATAATAATAATTGCTCTTTGTTTTTTGTTTCACCGCAAAAAGGCAAGAGCAAGGGGCAATTACTATTTATGAAACTCATTTTTAGTTTTTTTTATGAACTAAGATAGTTTACACTGATAAAATAGTTTTTTTTTTTAAAAAAAAAAAAAAAAAATTCATGATGTTTTGATGTGAAAAATGTAAAAATTGAATTGGTACTTATGGGAAAAAATCAATGTGTGGCGTATGTATATATGAAGTCCACAATGTGTACAAATGATTCTGAAATATGCACTACACCGTGTGATGTCGTTACGGTTAGTTGGATAAATTATTGGCTGAATATGATTGGACTTAGAAGGTGGTAGAATTATAACATATATCTATATTGATGATAGATTTCAGTGGCATGTCTGAGATATGAAGGGCCTTGTGCGACATTAATAAAATATCCCTATTTAATATATTGTTTACATGGAATAAAAATTTCTCTTTAAAAACTCCAACTATTATGAACAAGATGGTACTAAACTTTTTTATGAAAAATTGACTCCAATCCTTTTCTACAAATTAAAGAAAAATCAATCAAAATAATTAGCATATGCACAAAGACAAATTCATCTGGGTTTTACGGCGAGTGGTATGTTTTCCATTAAGTCTGCAACTTGGTGCCAATCCTTGATTCAAAATCACTCTAATTGCAATGCAATTAGGAAAAATTTGGAACCTAGTCATCCCCCAAAAAGTCAAAATTTTTAGTTGGTTACTGTTGAGAGACTGTTTACAAACAAAATACAGATTAAGAAGATTTTATCCTCACACTGGTACCACATGCCAACTCTGCTTATAGGATGTCAAAACATCTAATCATTTGTTTCTTGATTGCCAGTTTGCCAGGTGTATTTGGGCGAATATGGCAGATATCCCTCTGCCTCCGCCTAATACATCTATTATGTTCAAAGATTGGATAGCTCAAATTTTTACTATCCTTCCTCCTCTAATGAGTTGTTGGCTAGAATTCTTCTGATTTGCTTGCAGATTTGGGATGCTAGAAATGAACTCATCTTCCATCATAGAACCCCTCAAATTGCTCATGTCATCCATCTCGCTTTCGCTGCTGGCCAGGATTATCTAGCTGCTAATTCTCATGTCCGGCCCCTTCAATCCCATCCGGCTATTAACATTAAGTGGAAACCTCCTGACCCTTCATGTATCAAGATCAACTTTTATGGTTGGGTTAAGAATTCTAGTGGATCTCCTCTTCTAACAGGTGCTAGAGATGTGGGTTCCGCTATTGTCCCTATAGCCGATGCTCTTGCTCTTCGTGATGCACTTCTCTTTGCTCACCAGAATCACTATGGTCATATTTCCGTGGAAGGTGACTCCTATAGACTGCATTACAAATGCCTGCACTATACCTTGGTCGCTCAAATCTATTATTTATGATATTCGTCAGTTGGCCTCCCGTTTTGAATCTATCACCTGGAATCACATTTTCAGATAGGCAAATTTTGTTGCAAATGCGGTGGCCAACTATGGTCATGGTTTGGCTAATATCCATATGTGGCAGAATTCTGTTCCCCCTAATGCCCGGAGTGCTCTTGTTTTTTATGTTGTAGCTTCTAGTTGCCCGAGAGGTTTTTCTCTTTAATGAAAATCTTTTCTTATCACTTATTATCCCTTTTGCCCCCTGAAACTCACTTTGAGAGACAATTTGCCCCCTGCAACTCTATTTGTATCTCATCTGCCCCCCGCAACTCATTTTTTGGGAATTTTTGCCCATTTTCCGTTAAGTTAACAGAAACCGTTAATTTTGCTGATGTGGCATGTCCACATCAGCTAGTGTGGGTCCCATTTATATACAAATCAGATTGAAATTATCATTTTTATAATTTTTTTTTGGCGAACTATTGCATCTTTCGCCTACGCCTCTCTGAAAAAGATCCTCCAAACCCGTCCGAGCCACGCCGTCCTCCTCGCCCTCAACGTCGCCGAGACCAAGGCCGGAAACGGCAAGCCCATCGTTGTTTCGATCCCGGACCTGTCCCAACCCTCTCTCCACCACTCGCTTCGGATCCAGAAACCCAATCCCTCCGCCACCACCGCTCACCAATCAATTAAGGTTTTGTCGCTGTTGGTTTTGTTTTACTGGTACATGATGAGGCCCAAAACGTGGAAACCATTACTGCAGAGGGCCCCGTTTCAATCCAACCAACAATCTAGGGCCCCTTTGAATTGGGAATCGAATTCCCTTTCACTTTGAGGGACAACCTTCCTATACGAGGAAGCATGTGGCGGAAAGAATAAATCTTGTTTGAATTGGTATAATTTTCATGAATTCATGTCTTGTTTGAATTGTCGTGTACAATTTGGTGCCTTGTTATTGATTTTACTTCACTTGGATGCATGTGGCGGAAGAAATAAATCTTGAGATCAACCAATTTACTGTGGTTTCGGAAATATAATTGGAATTTTTGCCTCATCAAATGATTTGAATGACTTTGATTGATTTTCATTTATTTTGTAATCTATATGGAGGGATTGGGTTTCTGGAGCCAAGGCGAGTGGTGGAGAGAGGGTTGGGACAGGTCCGGGATTGAAACGATGACGAGCTTGCCGTTTCCGGCCTTGGTCTCGGCGGCGTTGAGGGCGAGGAGGACGGCGTGGCTCGGACGGGTTTGGAGGATCTTTTTCGGAGAGGCGCAGGCGAAAGATGCAATAGTTCGCCAAAAAAAATTAAAAAAATTAAAATTTCAATTTGATTTGTATATAAATGGGATCCACACTTGCTGATGTGGACATGCCACATCAGCAAAATTAACGATTTCTGTTAACTTAACGGAGAAGGGGCAAAAATTCCCAAAAAATGAGTTGCAGGGGGCAGATGAGATACAAATAGAGTTGGAGGGGGCAAACTGTCTCTCAAAGTGAGTTGCAGAGGGCAAAAGGGATAATAAGTGTTTTCTTATCCAAAAAAAAAAAGGGAATTGTTATTGGCACTCCAACTTTTTCAAAATGCACTTCATTTTCTCTTTAATTTTTACACATTTATGGAGTGCATAATGAAAAAAGTGAAGTGCCAATAATATTTCCCAAAAAAAATAAAAATATGCACAAAGGCTAATAACTAAAAACAAAATTGAGGGCCCTTTAGAGCTGGGCGATGGCACCCCCTCAAATATGCCACTGATTATTTAGACCATCTCCAATGGTGGAGTGTCAAACCTATATTTGACCAAAAAAAACCTCCCAATTGTGGTATTTGGTCCGTATAGAGGGACTCATATTTGAGTCTGGAGGCATAAATGGAACCTACCAAGAGAGAGAGTAAAATTTTGGATTCTTGCTAAAATTATTGGGCACAATATATTTTGAGCTAGATTTTACTCAAAAATCTATAAATACACGCTTACTTCGTTAACAATCAACACAACTTCTTCATCATTCCCCCTGAACACTTTCTATTTTCTATCTCCATTCAATTTGTTCAATATGCCTCCAAAACTTCCAAGGGGTCCAAATTACTTACAAAAAGAAGATGAATGTATATGTGAAGCTTGGGTGAAAATTACTGAAGATGGTTCTATCGGAGTTAATCAATCATCGGTTATATTTTGGGGCCATGTCCATGAAAAGTTTGAGCAATTCCTTCTTGGGGTTGAATACCCTCCTCGAACAAAAGAAGCCATTACAGCTCGGTTTGAAACAATAAATGCCATGCGCAATGGGAAAGCACCGCACCTTCATTGTAGCTTGGTTTTAGGCCGAATGATAAAAAATTGTCAGATTTTGAATTTTTTTTAAATTGGAATATTCATAAAATTAACTTAAGAAACTCTATCTATAAATTAACTTGAGAAAAAAAATTAATTGACAAAAAATTAAGGTTAAACTCAATTAGTTAAAGTATAATGTTAAATTTGAGTCTTTCATCATTGGGAGCAATGTCAAATTCGTATAGATAAATAGTTGTATTTTGTAATGTCAAATTTGAGATTATAACTCCAACCATTGGAGATGGCCTTAGAATGTGAAAATTCAAGAATAAAGTATTTCTTTACTTAGGAATCAGAAAAGTTAATTATTGAAAAAAACAAATTGAAAAAACTTAGCGAGAGATCCTGGTGGGCTATATAAAGGTCAGATGTTTGCCAGATATCTGGAAACACTGACTTTGAGTGCGGCAGTGAGCAAAAGCATGCACAATACATACGTCATGACATTTTAAGAGACGACAAGACACCGCAGTGTCCATTTGGTCAAAACACATCATCCACCAGGACAAACTGTCATCTTGGATACTGCCATAGAGATTTAACCCATGACTCTTTATTTGACTTTTCACTTTCACTGCAAAAGAACTCTTGCAATTCACATTAGTTTTTGGTTGGTAAACTATTAATCGAGATGAATGGAAGTCTTATTTCCAACACGTTGCAGGATGATGCACTCAGCGGTTTACATGTCATACCTAAGAACGGAGCCAGAATTTTCTATTAAACTAGATTGAATCACATAAATTATTTTTTACTAAGTCTATAAAAAAAACAATTATATTTTGATACTAATTGAAGGGTAAAATACTCAAAAATACTACTACACTTTAAATATTATAATATAGTACTAATTTGGACACATGTTGATTTTTAATTGGTTTTACACTTTTAATACAAAGTTACACACCACACTCGCTGCAAAATATGCTCACTCTCTTCTTCGACTTTCCCTGCTCCGTGATCTACGTCAAAACTCTTCATCTTTTTGTTAACCCCCACAAACCTCAAAACACTTTTTTATTCATAACTTTCTCATCCAAACTCCGTTTGACACGAAACCAATTGGGTTGAATTCGTCTCGTCGCCCTCTTTCCATAGACACCAAGATTGTAACCCCAAACCCGCTATAGAGAGAGAACGCGGCATCAATTTTCATGTTTTCCGGCGAGATTCTCCGATTTCAGCGACAAATGGGACGAACCACCACCCAAAACTTCATCCTCTCATCATTCTAGACACAGCCCAACCAACATTGAGTCTTAGTTTGCAGCGGATCATCATCGGTGAGCCTCACATATTGGTTGAAACTTTCCGGTGAGTTTCCGGCAAGTTTTCGGCCAAGATAATCTTTGAAACTAGTCTAGAAAGCTTTGTTGGGTTGTTTAGATGAAGATTGATATAAAAATCATGTGAATTGATGGTGAGTCAACACAGCTATTCTTTCTCCTTCATTTTAAAGGAACACCTGCTTCATTTTAAAGGAACACATCCTTCAAATTGAAGGAAAAGCTCCTTAGAATTTGAAGGAACAACTTTATATTTTTGAAGGAGGTGTTCCTTCATTTTGAAGGATGTGTGTTCCTTCAATTTGAAGAAACTGTTCTGTTTCAAATTTGAAGAATCTGTTCCTTTAAATTGAAGAAACACCTCCTTCAAATTGAAGGAAGAGCTTTATATCTGAAAAAGCAGTTCCTTCAAAATGAAAAAACATCATCTTCAATTCTATTTGGCTAGATCATTTGGATATTTGAATTCTATCAAATGCGGTTGCCAAACACAAACTCCCAATTATCATATCATATATATTTGGGGCTTTGTTCAAATTGCCTTGTGTTATCTTCTTTTCCTTTTGCCGTCTTTTCTTGTACTTCATGCACATGGTTGTGATCATTCTAAGTTTTGTGTTTAGATGGGGAGTAGTTTCGTATCGCAGCTTTGGTTGATTGCTTCAATTTCCAACACAGAGATTTGTGAAGAAAAGTTTGAGCCTTTGATAATGGCGGACGAGAAGCGGAGCGAGGGGCGGGCGATGTGGGGTGCGTGAGCCTCACGCACGGGGAGTGGTTGTGTGCTTTTTAGTGGACTTTTGGGAAAATAGTAGTATTTTGTAATACTTTTGTTGTGGTAGTGTTTTTGAGCATAATAAAAGTGTGGTAATAGTTTTTGGGCAGAAGCCCTTTATAAATTGCAAATGGGTTAAAAAAATATTTACTCAAAATTTATAGACAAAACTGCAAAAATTAAATGAACTTGTATGAGTAAAAAAAGTTTGCAAATTGGGGTGGGCTGGAGCACGTCCGAGCCTAAGGGTAGCTCTGCCCTTGGTCATAACAACTTAGTTGTATCTATATAACATGACAGAGTAGTTCTTGATTCCTTTTATACATATAATTATTCTTCACCACATGTATGACAGTATCTAGATAGTGCCATGCTAAGAGAGAGAGAGAGAGATATATATATATATATATATATATATATATATATTAATTAAAATATAATATATTAGCTAGGATAATATACGGTGGCTTTAGTGTATACACAATGTATTTATCATAGCTGTGAATGTGTAATTTGTGAGCTGTCTTGAGTTAGTTATAGGGAATCAGGCACTATAAAAAGGCTCTGATCATTATTGTAATGTGTAAGTTTTGATTCTAAGAAATAACAGTTCTGGTGGCCCGAAGCTTCTCTCTCCTTTTCTCTTGTTTCTTCCTCTTCTGAAGCTTTCTTGGTGCATAACAATGGTGGTGGTTGTCGTGAGCGTTGGTGATGATACTTTGGCTTCGCTCATAATACAATATTATAAATATATAGTAATTATACATAGACCAATTATAATACAATATTATAAATATATAGTAATTATACATAGACCAATTATATCACATGTCCTGCTGTGAGAATTCATATAGTAGTATAGAATCTAATTTGTAATTTGTAATTTGTTTAGTACAATAAAATGTGGTTAATTACATATCAAGGCACTTATCATTATTTTAATATTTTACAAACACTTTCCTCTTGTGCTTGATACCAAAAGGAGTCACTTCCTTATCACACACATCCAAACCATGCCAAACACGGCGCGGCAGGTACCGGCGAAAGTAGAAGTATTCGGAGCTCAGATGCGAACGTGAGCCCTCCAAAACACGGACCTGCACGAAACCGGGCCTCCAATCATCGGGCCCGGCCAACTTGAGATAGAGGTAGCATATGGGAGAGTCCACGCATTGGCCCATCACGCGGAACTGGTCGACCACGCAAGCTTGAAACGGTTTTCGGGGCACATCGTCCAGGACTTCGGGCTCCAGTGGATCCACCCTTCTCACGTGTTTTGA
The DNA here is from genome assembly GCA_033992175.1 of Spiraea crenata. Lineage (NCBI taxonomy): Eukaryota > Viridiplantae > Streptophyta > Magnoliopsida > Rosales > Rosaceae > Spiraea > Spiraea crenata. Next base: position 37,752 of record JAVBHV010000033.1, on the reverse strand, counting down.
GTTTAGGTGGCTTACGACAATGTCGTTGGAGTTTGTGTCGCCGAACCTCAGACTGACGTGGTCTGAGGTCTCGGCGCCTTGGGTGCATGTAGTTTCAATTGCTATTGCGTATGTGCAATTTTCCTGTAATATTCAAAATTAATTTTCATATAAATATGAATGAATCATAATTCATAATAAGATATGTGATCGGCAATGTAATAAAGAAAAAATTACAAAATCTTGAGCACCTTGTTTATTCTCGGGGCGATACGTGCACCTCGTCCGGCCGATAGACCAAGCAACAGGAGCACACAACATGTCAAGAGCGATCCTTTACAATTGTATGCCGCCATATGTTAGCTAATTTTTGCCTCATACAATTACAGATAAAATCATGGCCCCAACAAGTATATATGCAATTTGTTGACTACTCTATTCACTTCATTCTTTGCGTAGGTAGCTAAGAAAGGCACATTCTATGTGACACTGTTCCATTATGTGTGTACATGCACAAGGATTAGCACGTATATGGTATTGATCGAGCCGTTCCTTGACTTCTACTTATGCTTATAATCTGCTTTACCAAAAGCTGAATTTCTAGATTTTAGAAGCAAAGCATCTTTTTATTATAGTGCTAACCCTTTATATTATATCTTGACACAATTATCTCTTGATTGGATATACTGGCATATATAGGTATACTGAAAAACTCCAAATCCTCAACACGTTATGACTTAAAACTGCAGAGTTAAGGAGAAATAGTAGTAGGTGCAACCACAGGAGTTTGATTTTGTGACCTTGACGATTATGTCAAGAAGAGTACTATACCATATACAATGAAATCTTACCTCCCATAATTTTATATATGTATATGGCCGTCCATGATATTACGTAGTTCTTGCTTAAGACAAAAACGTGAATTGGGAGGTTCCCCTATACCTACTGTTCATCCCTATCCCCATGACAGGACGCTGCTTGATAGAAGCATTTTAATTTCTGTCAATGTTAAAACTAGGAAAAACTAGTGGTTGATCGTGGCATTTCTGCTTCTTAATGTTAAAGTATATCACAAGTTCAAATTTTACGTGAACTTTTGATTGCTTGTGTCAAAGGAAGAAACAAGGCAGCTGGTGCAACATACCTATCAAACTTCATTGGGGGCTGGGATAAGTTCAGACACCATTGCAATCCAATTGGTTGGTTATTAAGTACTATTAAATCAGTAATCAAACTTCATTTTCCTGTAAATGCTCTTTCTCAACCTTGCATTGATTAGTAATTTTTTCTAAATCTTCTAATTAATCAAAGGTTGAGAAAGAGCATTTACAGGACAGACAAATCTTCTACTTTATTTGGGTCACAAGCAAGAAAATTGTTAATGAACAGGTCTCTCTGTCCTATGTTTGATTCCACCTCTGTCAATTATCACCAAGGATGGCAATCGTGGACAGATAATATTGTTGATCTACATACAGTGGGCATCTTCAATCAACAGCTCACACACAATTGTTGCTTCAAGCTGAACCAACAAACAATATTGGCTTTACTATGACTATCTTCCACATCATTAGATCTCCCTGTAAAAGATGTGATCAGTAAATACTATAGTACGGTGTAAATATATATGCAGAAAATTGTATGTGCAAGCACATGGTAGTGTTAGTAAATTTCAACTAGCGCCCATTATTAGTTTCCCCCTCACTTTTCTTTGGGCATGAAAGCATGCATGCATAGAGTTGTAGCACTGCCTTTTCCCTTTCCAAAACTCTCATAGAGTCATCATAGTTTTCACTAACCTTGGAAGTCAGACACATGAGTAGGTCAAAATCATCGTGGCCATTTTTAGTTCAAAAGATACAAAGCGACGTGGAGATACTTAGAACAGGTTCGACTTGAACGAAAAGGAGGTCAACAGAAATTGATTGTCTTTGACACCACTCTAAAGTTGTTCTAACTACTGCTCGCCCTCCATATTAAATTTGCCAAATTCTTCACGAAGCTAATTTCTCCTCAATAAAGTACATACTTCAAATCAAGCTGTATGACCACCCACCCGACCAAAGACTTCTCTCCTCACCTCTATTAATACACATCCGCAAAATCTTCCGTGAACACACACTCAATTGCAGCCGCTTCAGTTTCACCTGTATCCGAAAAAAAAAGGAGATATAGTGAAAATGGGTGTTCTTAGGCTCTTTTTGTTCACGTTGATCGCATTGTATCTCGTTCCTCAGCATGCTCTTGCAAGCTTGACGAGACACTACAAGCTTGATGTATGTTCATACGTAGTATTAAAACATCTGTTTTAGTGTTAGCATGTTATGTTGTGGAACTGTTAACTGCCAAAATCACTCATTAGGTTTATTCTTATTTTGGTTATTGAGGAGACTAACAATTTGGAAAAATGGCAATCTCCCGAAAATGAGTTTGGAGTTATAGAATGCATACACATAGTTCTCTGCTTCAGGTACTTCACTGAATTGTTTCTTAACATTACTAGTTTTGAATGATTTTTGCAGATCCAACTGCAGAATGTGACAAGACTCTGCCACACCAAGAGCGTCGTAACAGTAAACGGGCAGTTTCCGGGGCCTAGAATTGTTGCTAGAGAGGGTGACCGCCTCCTTATCAAAGTGGTTAACCATGTCTCCAACAACATCTCTATCCACTGGTAAACGCAGCCAAGGAAATCATTCTTTGCTTAAATATTAATCCATAAATAATTACTCTAAACCATTGGTTGTTAATTAGTTTCTGTGAATTGCCAGGCACGGCATTCGACAGCTTCAATCTGGGTGGGCAGATGGCCCTGGATATGTGACCCAATGTCCCATACAAACAACCAACAGCTATGTCTACAACTTCACCATTGTAGGCCAAAGAGGCACTCTTTGGTGGCATGCCCACCTTTCATGGCTAAGATCAACTGTTTATGGTCCCCTAATCATACTTCCTAAGCGTGGGGTGCCTTACCCTTTCGTTAAACCCCACAAGGAGGTCCCGATCATCTTCGGTAACATTTCAAATATTTATCAGTACTCCAAATATAACTAGAAGCATGTATTTTTTCGGCATATTTCTGTGCAGATTTCACTAAGAGCTGTACAATTTATACATGGCATACAGGGGAGTGGTGGAATGTCGATCCTGAGGCAGTCATTAGCCAGGCCTTGCAGACAGGTGGAGGGCCAAATGTCTCTGACGCTTATACATTCAATGGACTACCAGGACCCTTGTACAACTGTTCCGCAAAAGGTATCAAAATTAGTCAAAAAATAAACCATACACATACAATACTAAAAGGTTTCAGGATTTACAGATTAAATGAAATGGCAGTTGAGATGGTTAGAATAATGGATTTCAAAGATGAGTGCTATAGGTAATAATTTTGTATACATGGATCTTTTGCAGATGTATTCAAGCTAAAGGTTCAATCTGGAAAGACATACCTTCTGCGCCTAATCAACGCCGCACTCAATGACGAACTCTTCTTTAGCATTGCAAACCACACCCTCAAAGTAGTAGAAGCTGATGCCGTCTACGTCAAGCCCTTTGACTCTGATACCATTCTCATTGCTCCTGGTCAGACTACAAATGTTCTGCTGAAGACCAAGCCCCACTTCCCAAAGGCCACATTTTTCATGACTGCAAGACCCTATGTGACTGGACAAGGCACCTTTGACAACTCCACAGTTGCTGGTATCTTAGAGTACGAATCACCCTCCAAAGGCCTCCATTCAACCCTCTCAATGAAGAAACTTCCACTTTTGAAACCAATTCTTCCTGCTCTAAACGACACATCTTTTGCAACAAAGTTCAGCAACAAACTCCGCAGCTTAGCCAATGCACAATTCCCTGCTAATGTCCCCCAAAAGGTTGATAAGCACTTTTTCTTCACAGTAGGCCTTGGAACCAGTCCCTGCAGCCACAAAAACCAAACCTGCCAGGGACCTAATGGAACAATGTTTGCAGCTTCGGTGAATAACGTTTCTTTTGTTACTCCAACCACTGCTTTACTTCAAGCCCACTTCACAGGACAATCGAATGGGGTTTACCGTTCTAACTTCCCGATTAGTCCTTTGATTCCATTTAACTATACAGGCATCCCACCGAACAATACTATGGTCAGCAATGGTACAAAGCTAATGATACTCCCATTTAACACTAGCGTGGAGTTGGTCATGCAGGACACAAGCATTCTTGGTGCTGAAAGTCACCCTCTTCATCTGCATGGATTCAATTTCTTTGTTGTTGGACAAGGGTTTGGGAATTTTGACCGAAATAAGGATCCCGCAAACTTCAATTTGGTCGACCCTGTTGAAAGAAATACAGTGGGAGTGCCGTCTGGTGGATGGGTTGCAATACGATTCCTAGCAGATAACCCAGGTGAGATAATTAGTAAAGAGCAGCACATACTATATAAGTCAAGATGATCACAAATGTTAAATGATATGATTGATTCTTCTAGACTTTTTAGTGTCATTTTTTACAGAAATCAAACTTAAATGAACATATTAGTTAGACTGAACATGCTACTTAGATAGTTTACATAAAAGAAGAAACAGAAGAAAATGCAGAAGTGAGCAAACTTAAAAAAGGCCTTGCCTAATTAGCTATTTGTTTGAAAACGTATCTACAGGTGTGTGGTTTATGCATTGCCACTTGGAGATCCATACTAGTTGGGGCTTGAAGATGGCTTGGGTAGTCTTAGATGGAAAGCTTCCCAACCAGAAGTTGCTTCCTCCACCAGCAGATCTTCCGACATGCTAATGATCTGACTCAATTTGAGCTAGAATTTTTGGAAGAGAAATTTCTGTGATCATCTTGCAACCATCAGTTTATCACTGACCATTCATGTTCGTTTTACGTGTTGGCGAACTAATTAATTTTCAATAATTCAAGTATTGTTTCACATGGAGTTTTTTGTGTATTCAAATCATCCATATGAAGGAAAGAAAGGGAAAAGGGTGAGATAACACCTTGTAATGCTTCAATTGTCCTGATACCAGAGACTTTTTATGAATTTGTGCAATATGTTCATTTTCTTCTCTAGCAATGTCTGATAGCTATTTATAATCAACTTTTAGGTGATTGTATTTCAAATCAAAAAGACAATACGATAAAAGAACACCATTCTACCAGAAACAATAGTGCTCTCAAATTAAAATCGGTCCTAATAAGTTCATAGTGAACCCTCTAGATTGAAGATCGGATCATTGGCATGCGCACTAAAAAGTTCAGAGTATACTAATAAGCCCTTAAGGCTTAGTTTGGTAAGTGAAATTATAATTAAAGCTGTGAAGCGTTTGATAAAAAAATTTTGGAAACTGTTGTGAATAGAAAAAGTAGAGGTTTTCAAGACATAACAAACAAAAGCCACAAATATAAGTTGATGCACATATTTTTTTTTTTTTTAATTTAAGCCTCACCAAACTAGCACTAAGTGCATGAGCAATATATAGTACATATTGTTACCGAAACAAATAGAACCATTACTAAGAATTCTTGTAAATGGTGAAATGGGTTAGGCATACCATGAATTCACCACACATTATTCTATTGCTTGATAAGTAAGGTGAACTGAAACTTAGTTTTCAAGTCCGAAAAAGCTTTTGACGGTCAAATTCTGCATTTTTATTAGTTTCAAAAGTTCTTCCCTTGCTCCTCCAACTCCCCAACCCCAAGTAAAGATAAATCTAAACTTGAATTCAATCAATTTCTTTCCCAACACTTTCACTGTAGCCAAGCACAGAATAACCTCATATTTAAGAACAATAATAATGATCATCAAAAACGTTAAATTAGTAAAATAGGTTCTCACCTCTACTTCCATCTCCAGTAGAGCTATCACATTTTTAACCAATCACAGAATACTACAAACGAATCATTCAAGCGGAACAAAGCAGCAAGGTGAAATTATGGATTAAAAAACAAAAGTGAGGATCTTCATCTTTCCATTTTACGGGGATTGGATTGCATTGAGGCGGAAGCCCAAAACAAAGAACTAAGCTAACTAATTTGGGCCTGACAAAGGACCATCATGGATCAATAATAGTTCAAAAGGTTCCGTAACAAATGAAACCAATTTAGATTGGCTGGCTTGGTTCTACGTTTCTCAATAAGGACTTTAAGAGCATTTCCACCCATGAGGCAAGAAGCAAGAGTCAAGGGCAAGGGAATAGCCCAAAAGGTAAGTACAATTCATGTATGACCCACTATAATAGTAATTGTCCTTCGTTTTTTGTTCCACTGCAAAAGGGCAAGGGCAATAGGTGATTACTATTCACGAAACTCATTTTTAGTTTTTTTATGAACTAAGATAGTTTGCACCGACAAAATAGTTTTTTTTTAAGAAAGAATTTGTGATGTTTTGATGTGGGAAATGTAAAAATTGAATTGTGTATTTATAGGAAAAAATTAATTTTCTACCCGGAATATTTATAGAAGTTGGATGTAAAATGGGCGCCCCAGATTTTGCCATGTGGCGCTGACGTCAGCTTACCTGAAGGCAGGGAGACAGGCAAGTTTCTGCCTTTTACCCCGCCTCTTGCCTCTCCCATCTCTATAGTAAATGACAACTTTAGCAAGGGTGGAAACACAATTTGTGGCAAAGGGGCAATTTGCTAAGATTTTTTGCCCTTGCCTCTTGCCTTTTCCACAAGGGTGGAAATGTTCTAACGGTTATCTAGTGGTTAAAAGCATTGTTTTAAAAAACTTGCCTCTGCTGCGCATCAAAATGTGACAAGGCTACAGTCTACATAATGACAATTTTTTCCAAGGAGAAGCTACAAAACAATGTTGTTTTGGGTTAAAAAGCCTAACCTTACTCTGATTCGCACTTGGTAGAGCATCATGCCATCTTTTCTTATTCAACTTATCTTCTTCGGTGCTTAGCTGTGTGCTCTCTTCTTTAGCTCGTGTTCTTAATCCTAAAATAAGTATTTTAGATGTGGGTTTTGTAGTAAAAATGCAGAGGAGGTACTGCAAGGTTCAAAGAAAATTTGACCGGCATCCATCATGACATGAAACCTTATGCAAGTGTTCGACCAAATATAAAGAAAGAATGCATTAATATTCTTCAAAAGCACAAAGAGGAAAAGTGTATTAGTACCAATATGATGTTGTAGTATTGTCTTGAAGTTTATTAAGTAATGATATTGTTTAAGATTTGGTTTCTTTGTTGGATTATATGAATTTTGCCTTAATTATTACGTAGTAATGATATTGGATAATATTTCACTATAATATTTTTAAAAATATTTTCATAGTTACGCCTTATTAATTCTCGAAAGGCTTACGCCTCGGTGAGGCTACCACTTAGCTCCTCGTCTTAACGTTTTAAAACATTGGTCAAAAGACCTAAAATATAACCAAAAGGATTACTAGTGAAATATACCTAGCACTAGGACTGGGAAATTGTAGCCAATTTTCAACTCCCAAACTTGATCTTGATATTTTTTATCCCAATTATCTCGATTTTGACAATCTCTTTCTTGACTTGTCAAGATTTTATCTCGATCCCGACTAAATCGAGACAAAAGTGAGATGGATTTTTGAAACAAGTCGGGATCTCGACATTCCAACTATATATATCTTTTAATTATAATTTTAATTAATTAACCTATTTACTATTTCTCCTTTCTTTCTCTCACAAAATTAATTAACCTCTCTTCTCTTTCATCAAACTCGCGCGTCCTCCTCCTTTCTCCCAAAACCACTCAATTCTCCTTCAAATCCATTCCAGCCAATCCAAATTTACAGCTACACCTTTGAAATCGATCTTATTTTCTTTATCTACTCCCTTTATTCAAGCTAACCTAGGCAAATTTTCGAGCTCTCATATAAATTATAACCCTCTAGTTTTTCATTCCAAAATTGAATTTAAAGGTAAACCAATGTTGAAATTGACGGGAGCAAGATTATTTTTAACCCCTAATCAGGATTGGACAAGATAGGGATTTTGCAATCAGGATCGGGTTTGCTCCCGATCCCACCCTATCTGGCGCGGTTCCTTTTTAGGTAAAAGACATCTTAAGCAATTCCTAAGTCTTTAGATACACCTAGACCAGTTCCCAAAGATGTTAATGACTCCGAGATTTGTTCCCAAGTTGTAAAACGGAACCTGAGTTAGTCATGATAGAGATGTACAATAAAATGAAACCTAAGTTATTCATGAAAGAGATTCACAATTTTATCTACGTACGCAAGCCAACCAGAAAATCTATCTGGTTGTAAAAGATGTCTGGAGTATTGTCTAGTCGTAAAAGACACGTATAACAATTTTATGGTCATGAATATAAGATTTAGGGTTTTCTAGTATTATCTAGTCGTGACAGATGTCCGATGTTTGATTCCACCTCTCTCAATTATCATAAAGGAAAAGAACATTTACTATTTGATCTGTATCCCGACATAAGAAGTACCCTTTGTAGAATAATGCATGAGTCGCAGCATCAAGGTCTGACCCAAATTGAGCACGGGCAGCCACTTTGCGATATTGTACTAGTTCTAGTTTTGAATTAGGGTTGCCCTCAACAAGGATATTCTGAGGAGAATGATAATAATCTTGAACGAAAGATCACAATATTGTTGATCTAATTACAATTGGCATCTTCTCTCAAAAAAATCACAATTGGCATCTTCAGATAGCAACTTCACAGTTGTTGCTTTAAGAGCATCTCCAAGAGAGTCTTTAAATTTCACTCTACAAATCAAGGTTTATGGACCTATGTGGCAATTTGTTAATCTCAATTTGTCAAGGAAAAAATTTGTTCTCCAACAAACTCCACAAAGTAATACTTTATTCATTTATTAAAGTTTTAGCCTACATCAACATTTAATTCTTTTCAACACAATTTTCTTGAAAACAACATAAAAGCTGACTTGGACCAATTAAAATAATAAAAAAACATTTGTGAACTACTCCACAAAGTTTTAGATTTGAAGAGTAGTCCACAAAATTTTGAATTTGATGAGTGGGTTTATAGAGGCTGTTGGACATTACTTTTGAGATTTTTTACCTATGTGACTTTACAAAGTGGGGTCCAATTTGTTTTTGTAAACTCTCTTGGAGATGCTCTAATCTGAACCAAGAGTCTTGATTTACTAAGACTATCTTCCACATCATAAAATCTCTCTATAAAAGATGTGATCGGTAAATATGGTATAAATATGCAGCTCATTAATGCACGCACATAGCATTGTTAGTAAATTTCAACTAACCCATTATTACTTTCCCTCTCACTTTTTTTTGGACTTGAAAGAATGCATGCAAAGAGTTGTACTAGCATTGCCTTTTACCTTTCCTAAACTCTCATAGACTCATCATAGTTGTTACTAACCTTGGAAGTCAGATACATGAGTATGTCAAAATCATGATGGCCATTTTGATTTCAAAAGATACAGAGAGACGTGAAGATACTTAGAAAAGGTTCGACTTGAACGAAAAGGAGGTCAACAGAAATTGATTGTCTTTGACACCACTCTAAAGTTCTAACAACTGCTTCCCCCCATATTAAAATTGCCAAATTCTTCATGAAGCTAATTTCTCCTCAATAAACTACATACTTCAATCAAGCTCTATGGCCACCTACTCGGCCAAACACTTTTGTCATATCCTCTATATATAGACACCCCCGAAATCTTCCTAGAGCACACACTCAAATTGCAGCAGCTTCAATTTCAACTACATCTGGAGAAACGAGATATAGTGAAAATGGGTGTTCTTAGGCTCTTTTTGTTCACCTTGATCGCATTGTGTCTCGCTCCTGAGCATGCTCGTGCAAGCATGACGAGGCACTATACGTTTGAGGTATGTTGTTCAGTAGCATTAGCATTAGTACAATATGATGCATTAATTAGATTTTTATTTGGGGATTAATAGTTTGGCAACAGGGTAATCTCTTCAATTTATGAAGTTTGAGTTTTCACATGCATGCAATACTTAGTTTTCTAAACAGTACAAATTTTGAATAATTTTTGCAGATCAAACTGCAAAATGTGACAAGGCTATGTCACACCAAGAGTGTCGTGACAGTAAACGGACAGTTTCCAGGGCAGCGAGTTGTTGCAAGGGAGGGTGATCGCCTTGTTATTAAAGTGGTTAACCAGGTCTCCAACAACATCTCTATCCACTGGTAAATGCAGCCAAACAAATCATTCTTTGCTTAAATCTTAATCCATGGATAATTAATCTAAAGCAGAAGGTGTTAATTAATTTCTGTGAATTGCCAGGCACGGCATTCGACAGCTTCAATCTGGGTGGGCAGATGGCCCTGCATATGTGACTCAATGTCCCATACAAACAGGCACCAGCTATGTCTACAACTTCACCATTGTAGGGCAAAGAGGCACTCTTTGGTGGCATGCCCACGTTTCATGGCTAAGATCGACTATTTATGGTCCCCTAATCATACTTCCTAAGCGTGGGGTGCCTTACCCTTTCGTTAAACCCCACAAGGAGGTTCCGATCATCTTCGGTAACATTTTGACTATGTATCAGTACTCCAAATATAACTATAAGCATGTATTTTTCTGCATATTTATGTGCAGATTTAACTAAGAGCTGTACAATTTATACATGACATACAGGGGAGTGGTGGAATGTCCATCCCGAGGCAGTCATTCGCCAGGCCTTGCAGACAGGTGGAGGGCCAAATGTCTCTGACGCTTATACATTCAATGGACTACCAGGACCCTTGTACAACTGTTCCGCAAAAGGTATCAAAATTAGTCAAAAATAAACCATACACATACAATACTAAAAGTTTTCAGGATTGACAGATTAAATGAAATGGCAGTTGAGATGGTTAGAATAATGGATTTCAAAGATGAGTGCTATAGGTAATAATTTTGTATACATGGATCTTTTGCAGATGTATTCAAGCTAAAGGTTCAATCTGGGAAGACATACCTTCTGCGCCTAATCAACGCCGCACTCAATGACGAACTCTTCTTTAGCATTGCAAACCACACCCTCAAAGTAGTAGAAGCCGATGCCATCTACGTCAAGCCCTTTGAATCTGATACCATTCTCATTGCTCCTGGTCAGACTACAAATGTTCTGTTGACGACCAAGCCCCACTTCCCAAAGGCCACATTTTTCATGACCGCCAGACCATATGTGACTGGACAAGGCACCTTCGACAACTCCACAGTTGCTGGTATTTTAGAGTACGAATCACCCTCCAAAGGCCTCCATTCAACCCTCTCAATGAAGAAACTTCCACTTTTGAAACCAATTCTTCCTGCTCTAAACGACACATCTTTTGCAACAAAGTTCAGCAACAAACTCCGCAGCTTAGCCAATGCACAATTCCCTGCTAATGTCCCCCAAAAGGTTGATAAGCACTTTTTCTTCACAGTAGGCCTTGGAACCAGTCCGTGCAGCCACAAAAACCAAACCTGCCAGGGACCTAATGGAACAATGTTTGCAGCTTCGGTGAATAACGTTTCCTTTGTTACTCCAACCACTGCTTTACTCCAAGCCCACTTCACAGGACAATCGAATGGGGTTTACCACTCTGACTTTCCAATCAGCCCTTTAATTCCATTTAACTATACAGGCACCCCACCAAACGATACTATGGTTAGCAATGGTACAAAGCTAATGGTACTCCCATTTAACGCTAGTGTGGAGTTGGTCATGCAGGACACAAGCATTCTTGGTGCTGAAAGTCACCCTCTTCATCTGCATGGATTCAATTTCTTCGTTGTTGGACAAGGGTTTGGGAACTTTGACCGAAATAAGGATCCTGCAAACTTCAATTTGGTCGACCCTGTTGAAAGAAATACAGTGGGAGTGCCGTCTGGTGGATGGGTTGCAATACGATTCCTAGCAGATAACCCAGGTGAGATAATTAGTAAAGAGCAGCACATACTATGTAAGTCAAGATGATATGGTTGATTCTTCTAGACTTTTTATTGTCATTTTTTACAGAAATTAAACCTAAATGAACGTACTAGTCTGACTGAACTTGCTTGCTACTTAGATAGTTTACATAAAAGAAGAAACAGAAGAAAATGCAGAAGTGAGCAAACTTAAAAAAGGCCTTGCCTAATTAGCTATTTGTTTGAAAACGTATCTACAGGTGTGTGGTTTATGCATTGCCACTTGGAGATCCATACTAGTTGGGGCTTGAAGATGGCTTGGGTAGTCTTAGATGGAAAGCTTCCCAACCAGAAGTTGCTTCCTCCACCAGCAGATCTTCCGACATGCTAATGATCTAACTCAATTTGAGCTAGAATTTTTGGAAGAGGAATTTCTATGATCATCTTGTAACCATCATTTTATCACTGACCATTCATGTTCGTTTTACGTGTTGGCGAACTATTTAATTTTCAATAATTCAAGTATCGATTCGCATTGAGTTTTTTGTGTATTCAAATCATCCATATTAAGGAAAGAAAAGGAAAAGAGTGAGATAACATCTTGTAATGCTTCAATTGTCCTAATATGAGAGGGGAAGTGTGGAATCTGTTTTATTTTTTCTCCAGCAATATCTGATAGCAATTTATAGTCAACTTTTAGGTGATTGTATTTCAACTCAAGGAGACAATACAAAAGGGAAGACCATTCTACCAGAAACCATAGTACTATCAAACTAAGGAAACTGAACTGGATTAGTTGAGATCACATTGAGATTAGGTAATCTAAGATTATTTAGGCAGGAAGGATTTGTCGAGTGAAAGGTAATCAACCAAATAACTTTCATACAAATTGCAAGGTTTGCAAGCATTAGAATTAATACTATGATGAACATAGTAGGAAATAGAGATTAAGTAAGAAATATTAGCAAATAGAGAGAGGAGAACATGCCCCAACGAATCCCACGATCCCATTTAACTACACAGGACCCCCACCAAATGATACCATGATGAGCAATGGGACAAAGCTTGTGGTGCTGCCATTCAACACTAGTGTGGAGTCGGTGACGCAGGACACCAGCATTCTTCGTTCTGAAAGCCATCTTTTGCATCTTCATGGGTTCAATTTCTTTGTTGTGGGTAAAGGTTTTGGGAACTTTGATCGAATAAGGAAGGACCCTAAGAAGTTCAATCTGGTTGACCCTGTTGAGAGAAATACCGGTGTGCCGTCTGGTGGGTGAGTTGCTATTCGTTTTCCAGCCCATAACCCGGGTAACTATACTAACGTATCATCACTTCTCTTTCACACACTAAAGTAAGTCATACCTAACCTAACTAGATACCAGGAACGTAAATAAGATCAGTAGTCTGATACATCACTGAATGCGGTAAAACACCAACACATTTTGCTGGTGAAGTTTTGGAGTGCAAAGAACAACAGTCTTTCTATTTTACTTGTTTCTGTGATTGATATCAAGTTGATGATGTATCAATGTACAGGTACGTAGGTGTACGGTTTATGCATTGCCACCTGGAGATCCACACAAGCTGGGTTTGAAGATGGCTTGGTTGGTCCTGGATGGAGAGCGTCCCAATCAAAAGTTGTTCCCTCCACCAGCAGATCTCCCCAAATACTGCTGACATGCTGGAGATATATTCATTCGCTAGATTACCTCTCACCATAACCTCCAAAGAATTTTCTGACCCAATTTGCTTATTCATTGGCAACTTTTGGATTACTTGGCTAATAATGTTCAAGAAATAATTCATTTTGAAAGAAGCAAACAAATGAGACATTAAAATTGACTTAGAAGGCCTCAAATAAAGTTAGCGGCCAGCACTTGGATTATTGGAAAATAAATTTTTGAAACGGGGGTTGCTATGTGTTATTTAATCTCCAAAGTACACTTCGGTACAAAACAATGATGTTATGGTGAACTTGTTCGGCTATTCTTGTCTTTGGTCTTGGACGAGTACAAATTTTCTACTCCAACAAAGAAACAATGTGACCTCAGAAACACACAGCCGCTGAGGAAGAGATCGCCGAAAGTTCCATGGTAGCCGAAGGAATCTAATCTTCTGGGTGTCTGAAAGTTAGTCTATTTTCCTAATAAAGAATATCAGCAAGGTTTGATCAAGGTATACAAGATAGCAATGTCATGTATAGGAATGATCTCATCAATCATCTAACATATTATTACGATGACATGCTATGATGCTAAACTGCGATCTCAACTGCATATTCAAATTTCACCTAATCATTTGATCAAAACTTCCACCTAGCCATCAACAGCTTTTGATTCACAATTTTTGACATTATAACACGTTCGATGGTTTGAACAAGTTACAGTTATTATATCAAGGTATATACTACTAGCATGAAAAGAAATAGCGTAACCAAAAAGGAAAATTCAAAATTTAATGTTTTTGAAGATGCTTAATAAGGGTTTCAATTAATGGAGCCCCCTCCAATCGATGGATTAGTAAAGACATGCATTCAAGTCAAAACAGCTTTAGTGAGGGTTCCGAGTTAATAGAGCCCTACGATTGATTGATCGGAAGTAGACATTCATAACCAAGTACTCACCTAAAAATATGATTTCTTTTATCAAATATAACTAATCTAATTACGGACATCCAAAGACTAAAGTTTGTTTCTAACCAGACTACATAGGTGTTTAATTAATCAATTTAAAGCTTTGTAGCCAAATGATACAAGTTGGATTGAAAATTATTTAAATTATGCATCTATTGGTTGGTGGCATCAGTCAAGAAAACATATTCCCTTGTCAACATGCTGGACGGGGAATCATATGAATCTGGTTTGCAAAGAAGCAACGCTATGATTCAAATAAGCCTGAGAGAGCAGCCCCAAAAACAAATATATAGTAAGAAAATAAATATTCAAACTGTATAAGTACCTTCGACAAGGTTTCACAACTACGTCTCAGAAGTACATAACTTCAAGCTTCCCCCTTTCCGCCTTTCAGCAGCCATGACCTCATTTAAGCTGTTTGCGTTTCTTTTTCTACACATGCTTTTCACTACAATGCCATCAATCCAAGCAGCCCCAGCAAATCCAAAGCTCTTCAGAGAATACATAGGAGCTGAGGGCAAGGGTGTCACCTTCACAGATGTACCTGTTGATTCAAGAGTTGAATTTCACTTTATCCTCTCCTTTGCTATTGACTATACCACACAACCCCGTCATCCTTCTCCAACCAATGGCAAATTTAATGTGTTCTGGGACACAGATAACCTCACCCCTGCTCATGTTTCAGACATTAAGGCCCGTCATCCAAATGCTAAAGTAGCTCTGAGTCTTGGAGGTGATACCGTAGCAGGTCAATATGTATACTTCAGTCCTACATCAATCAACACTTGGGTTAAAAATGCAATCGACTCAATTGTTCAGATAATGAAAACATATCACTTGGATGGAATTGATATCGACTATGAACACTTCAAGACGGATCCTAATACATTTGCTGAGTGCATTGGGCGATTACTGTTCTACCTTAAAACAAATCATATTGTGTCGTTCGCATCAATAGCACCGTATTGTGGAGGAAGTACGGACATCTCATTGACTATGTTAACTTTCAGTTCTATGCCTATAATAAGGGAACTACTGTGACCCAGTTTTTGAAACATTTTGAGGACCAGAGTTCAAATTTCAAAGGTGGCAAAATTTTAGTCAGCTTTGGAACAGATGGAAGTGGAGGCTTGTCCCCTGAACATGGGTTCTTCGCTGCTTGTACTAGGCTTAGACAACAGGGCAAACTTCATGGAATTTTTATTTGGTCTGCAGATGATTCCAAGAAGGCCGGTTTTCGTTTTGAGAAGCAGTCACAGGCCTTCTTGGCTAGCACAACGTAATTGTGTTTATCTCTTTTGTTGCTTTATGGTTACTTTGTTCAGATTGGAAACAAGAAAACAAATTTGATTGTTGTTGATTTGTCTTTAGCACAAGTAAATATTCAAAGCTGTCACCAAAAGAACTAAATATTCAAAGCAAATAGGTAGTATCCAGAAAATATTTGGAACCTAACGCCACTAAGAAAGAGGATAATACTTCTCTACATCCAACGGTGACATGTAGGAATAGGCACAGATTATGACTTGAGTGTGGTCAGTAACTACATAAAAAGGAGGTGCAAAATGAATTTGCCCCATCAGCTCAGCGTGGTTACATGTTAGGGCTAGTAACAGTATCAGTCCTTTTGAACTACACGCTATACCTATTAGTTAAAACAATGCAGGAAGGAAACTTCAAACCTGGAAATCAAGATATAACATGCTCAGAAAAATAAAGGATTTTCATAACAGTTATCTTGCAGTCCACAAATGGATCAAACCATATGTTAAAATCAGCTTTGTGCACTGAAGTTTCTCTAGTATTAACGGTATTTGGTGTTAAACTGGTATGGTGTACCATCTTGCTTGTTTTCAATAACAAGAACAACCATCAATATAATAAGAACTGAAAGTACCAAAGGTAAACAAAAGGGAAAGCATGATGATCACATACTAACTTTTAACAGAGAAAAAAAAATTGAAGGAGACAATTATGTGAAATAAGGAAAGATACAAACACGGAAGATTTGATAAGGAGAGGTCGTACCTGGTAGTGCTTGTATATATATATATGCCTGCATTTTATCTGATAGGGCAATCAGTTATTCTGTTCAAACTTCAAACTTAAAAGGAGAATGGTAACAGAGTAATGAACCATCTGCATCTCTCCAATTTCATCTATGCTAAACCAATTGCTGATCCGTTGACCCTCAAAAAAAAAAATGCTGATCCAGGCAATAAAAAATGTCTACTGTCATGTTATAGCACATTATTCAATAGCTAATGGAGCAATTTATGACTATAAAAGGCCTTCACACATTCAACCATACGAATTTCAAATACACATTAAAGAACAGAAGAACATAATCCAAAGGAAGAAACAAAATCATATGCCTATACAAAGAACTGAAAGGTGTTGATACAAGTACTGAAAGAAGCAACCTTAATTACTAAAGATGCAAATACAGGTTTTTCCATTGGCATGGCCTCTCTCTGTTTTTTTTTTTTCACTTGCCTTTCCATTATCAGATTAACCCATCTAATTGTTACAACCAGTGTTCTTCAAAATGGATAGAGCACTTCTAGTAAAACAATATATATGCACAATACCCAAATTGAAATAGCACTTATATTATCAACCAAAATTGGGATGCCAATAACAAAATTTGCATTGCTAACAACATCATAAAAAGCAAACAACAATCCCCTTAGTCATTAATATTACATAGAACAGAGTATCCTCCACAAAATTACCCTGAACATCCGGGGACAAGAACCACCAAAGGGCTGATTTCCTTCACCAAATTCCAAAAACCCGAACTAATCTTCTCTACTTTTCCTTCTCTTCTTCTTCTTATCCCTTTCTTCCTCCAAAGCATCACTGCCTCCATCTTCTAACACCCCACTCTTCCTCTTCTTCACCTCATCGTTTCCGATTTTCACCTCACCTTCTTCTTCCTTCTCAATTTTCACCCCCATTTCGCCCAATTTACCAACATTGTCCCTATTCTTTTTCTTCTTACTATCTATCTCAGCTGAATCAGCTGCTTCTCTCTTCACAACACCTTGGCCAGCCTCCACTGCAATTTTGTCTCCCTTCTCAATTTGACCCAAATTTTCATCAGAATTACCAACACTGTCCCTCTTCTTCCTCTTCTTCTTCTTTTTATTCACCTCAACTGAATCGGCCCTCTCTGCAATTTCACCTCCATCTTCCCCCAAATTACGAACCTCTTCCTTCAACTCGACCCCGCGGCTCACTTCCTCACTCAGCACGAAGCTCCGGGTCGGATTCTCTCCGCCGGGGGTCGCTACGTCGTCGTTTCCGGTCTCGGACTTGTCTCGATTCCGGCGGCGGCTGGACCGCGGCGATTTGAGCTCCTTGTGAAGCTGCTTCAGTTCCCTGAACGACGCCAAGGCGCGGCGGAGGAAGACGCTGATCACCTCCGGCGCGCCGGTGTCGCTGGAGACGAAGGAGGAGAGAGTCGAGGTCGCTTTGGAGATTGAGATTGGTTTTGAGGAGAGGACGATCCCTCGGACCGTCGACATGGTTGCGATTTCTAGGGTTTTAGGAAGCAAGAGGGCCGAGATTTTAATCTAGGGCTTTTAATTGTTGTGAATTAATTATTGTGAATTACATGAGATGAGAAGTGTGGAGGTTTACTTAACAAAAGGGAACGATGGGCACGCTCCAGATTTGTTTACTTATAAAAAGGAATCCGAAATAAAATTCGAGAATAAGAATCAGGCTGAGTATTTGATTTTCATTTCTTTGTTTTTTTGCCTATAAATTGGAGTATGCCCCACTAAATTTTGATCATAAATGAGTTCATCTACATAGGACTACTAAGGAAATTAAATGATTCCTAATAATTCTCATTCTTTAAATGTAAATATGCTCTTTATTTATTTATGATTGTTGAATTGAATGATTACAAAATTATTAATGTTTACATTTAAATTTCTCACAAAAAAAAATTGTTTATATTTAAATAAAAGCATGTGTAAAATGGAAAATAATATGTTAAAATCACTTTTCTAAACAAAGATTAGGGTTTTGACCTAATGAACAAAAGAAAATATTGTAATTTGCTTAATTGTAATGAGTGACAAGAAATTAATTAGCAAAAAAAATTAGAAACAATTACATTTTGATACTATTTTAAGAGTACAATACCCAAAAACACTACTACACTTTAAACATTACAAAATAGTACTACTTTTGCCATATGTTAATTTTTAATTGGGTTCTACATTTTTTTAACACTTTTATTGACACATGCTACAGTATCTCCCTACCCACATCTGGACCTCACACACGCTACAGTGCTTTCCCCAAAATTTCCCGATAAACAAAGCCGCAAGTTATGTAAACACTCTTTTACCCATAACTTTCTCATCTGGACTCCGTTTGACACGAAATCAATTGGGTTGGATTCGTCTCGTCGCCCTCTTTTCCATAGACACCAAGATTGTAACCCCAGACCTATTGTAGAGAGAGAACAGGGCAGCAACGTCTTTATGTTTTCCGCGAGATTCTCCGAATTTTTTCGCGACAAATGGGACAAACCACCACCAAAAACTTCATCTTCTCATCATTTTAGACAAAGCCCAACCAACATTGAGCCTTAGTTTGCAGCGGATGAGCCTCACATATTGGTTGAAACTTTCCGGTGAATTTCCGGCGAGTTTCCGGCCAATGTAATCTTTGAAACTAATCTATAAAGCTTTGTTGGGTTGTTTAGATGAAGATTGATATAAAAATCGTGTGAATTGATGATGAATCAACACAGCTATTCTTTCTTCTTCATTTTGAAGGACTTCCTTCAAATTGAAGGAACACCTTTTTCATTTTGAAGGACTTCCTTCAAATTAGGTGGGTAGATCATTCAATTTGAAGGATCATATCCTTCAGATTTTGAAGGAGCACTTCCTTCAATTTGAAGGATCACATCCTTCAATTTGAAGGAGCACATTCTTCAATTTGAAGGAAGTGCTCATTTAGATCTGCAGGAAATTGTCCTTCCGATTTTTGAAGGAGCACTTCCTTCAATTTGAAGGATCACATCCTTTAATTTGAAGGAGCACATCCTTCAATTTGAAGGAAGTGCTCCTTCATATCTGCAGGAAACTGTCCTTCAGATTTTTGAAAGAGCACTTCCTTCAATTTGAAGGAAGCGCTCCTTCAAGACTTACAAGAACCTGCCCTTCAAATTTTTTAAGGATCACATCTTTCAGATTTTGGAGGACTTCCTTCATTTTGAAGGAAGTCCTCATTCCCCACAAACTTCAAAACACTCTTTTACCCATAACTTTCTCATCCGAACTCCGTTTGACACGAAATCAATTGGGTTGGATTCGTCTCGTCGCTCTCTTTCCATAGACACCAAGATTGTAACCCCAGACCCACTGTAGAGAGAGACCGAAGCAGCAACATCTTCACGTTTTTTGGTGAGGAGCGTGAGTCTCATGCTCGCGTGAGCTGTAGTGGGCTTTTAAGTGTATTTTTGGGAAAGTAGTAGTATTTTGTAATAATTTTATTGTGGTAGTGTTTTTGGGCATAATAAAAGTGTGATAGTATTTTTTGGCTAGAAGCCCAAAAAATTACTAGAGGGATCAAACTCGATTAATTTGAATTCCACATATAGTGAACATCATAATAGGAACGTCTTCTTGTCACATCATATGGTTAAATTAACATGCCCTCTAAGTGGTTGATTGTATGATTAGAAGGGCTGATCGACAAAAAAAAAAACCTCTCAAATAAATGTTTAATAAACTAACAATCTTAGTTCAATAATAAAAAATTTCAGACCCAGCCTCATTGCCACCCGAACATCTTGAAGTGCATTCAGAGTCGATTCCCGAACATTAAAAAATGGAAAGAATCTGCGCTGCCCTTTTGCTATTTTGTTGCAAAAGCCTTAAACCCAAAACCTTTATGAGCTCCACCCCTTTCTCTCAACTCAGCCCCACATGCTTCTACTCGGCCGTCGCCACTGAACGCTCCACCGCCGGATCGCCACCTCCACTTGGTATTTGGGTTATTTCTCTCATCTTTTGAATCTGCAGCACAGTAATCTGGAAATACAAAAGACACAATTTTTATTCTGTCGATAGTGATTATCAAATTCGCCAGCCAGTTGGGTTATTCCAATATGATAATCTGATTACAAATGTATTAAATTTTTGTCTCCGTTTTTGTTGTGTGTATCAAAGTGGTGTTTTTTTGCGGGTTGTGATCAATTAAGACGATGAATCAAGTCCACGCCAAGACCTTAACTTTCACCAAACAGCCTTTCATCGAAGACGAAGGACATCGTCGAATGTAAGACAGTTTTTTTTTTCTGTGTTTCCTTAAAGTTAAAAAGGATGTGTTTTTTTTTTTTGTTGTTGTTGTTTTTGCTCAATGCTTGTTACTGGTATGACTGTAGAGACAAATGGGAATTCAGCGCCATGTCCGACAAGGAGATTGCCAATATGGCTGAAACTCAAGTCTTTAAAGGTCAATATTATGATTCGCAACGAACACCGATAGAAGGGGGTTTACTGGACCCCAACTTGGTACTGTCTCAAGCTTGAAATACTTTTTTTTCCAACTGTTTGATTCTTCTTGAAGCATTTTGTATGCCGCGTTTAATTGGATATTATTGACGGGGGATAGTTAGAAATGGTTTGTTTCGAGAAGATTGAATTACCATGTAGCATTCTAATGGTGGATTAAGCTTTCTTTTGGTTGTCCTTTTTTTGTTCCAGGGCCCTGCTCATAGGAGAAGTAAGGAGTGTGTGACATGTGGTGTGGGAACTCCGGATTGTCCTGGGCACTTTGGGTACTTGGTGCTTGCCCTCCCTGTTTTCAATGTTGGATATTTGAGTACAGTTGTAGACATTTTGAAGTGCATTTGTAAGGTACGAGAATTATTTCTTTAATTTTTACTTATTTTCTAGAAAATTTTGTGTGTTTATGCGTTTAATTTTTATACACAAATGTACTTGCTAACAACCTTTTACATATTTCTTGACCCTGGGTTGTGACTGCTTGAGATTTTGGGTTTTGTGTTTTAGGAAACTTAGCTTTAGGCCACCTGGATTATGATTTGAAAGTAAAGCCTCCATTTCTATACCTGATGTAGAATGTCAAGGAAAACTCATGTAGTGGTTCTCAATTAATTTACCACGTGAATGTAGTGAAGCTTATACATGAAGCATGACTGAAAATATGTCGGGCTAAGTACTTGACTGGTGGACTTGATGCATCTTGCTTTTTTGTCCTTGGGAATGACCTTGGACCCAATTTGGAAGGATGGAGAAGAGATTTATGGAATAAGGCAACTGTTTCGCAATAGTATGGATATTATAGTACTCCTTTTTTAAAATTCCTCACAGAGCGACTAAAAAATGTTAGAGAAGTTGATGAGGGTTTCTTGTTGGAAGGCGTGGAGAAAGGGGGAAGGAACAATTTTTAAGATGGCATATGGCATCTAGAACTTAAGAAAATAGTGGCTTAGGGGAATTTAATGAGAAAAAGGAATGAGGCACTACTTTGGAAGTGGTTTGTGGTTTCCTCTGCAGAGGGATTTATAGAATGCTGTAATCAGAACAAGTGTGGTTTACACAGCAATGATATTTCTGTAGAAAGGTACTCTGATGGAGTTTGTTCATTGTCTTCTTTTTGAGCTTTTGTGTAGGGGAAAAGTCAGGTTTGGGCTGTTTGGATGGACATAGGGGCAGGTTGAACTAAAGTAAAGACCTTTGTTTGTGTCTTTTCTGCCTCTGTATAGATCCTTCATCTATCAGAACACCTCCATTGTTAAATTGTGTAATCTCTAATTTGGCAGCTGGTGTGAATGTGGAATGTGGGTTGGCTGGAAACTTCTGATGCTGACATGAGTGATTTTTCCTTGTAATTCCTTATTAGGAAATATCATTTTGTTACCTTTTAGACCTGGTAGGAGAACCGGGAAGAGGAGTCATTTGGAGGCTTTTCTCATAAATAACTTGTAAGGAAATTTCTTGAGAACCTGGATCCTTTTCCTTTCAATGTATCTCCTATGACTTGGAAGGTTAAAGCAATTCCCAAGTTGCATGTTCTTGTTTGATTTTGTTTTTCATTGCAAGGTTGATTCTTGCGTTATCATCCATAGGTGGAGACATAATATTTCTAAGATTGTCTTTGTTACTAAGCATTTGTCTGCTGGTTGTCCAGTAGCCCTAAGTTTGTGGTTTGTATAACTCAATGAGGTTGAATAGAGTTGGGTAACTTCAGAAGGGTGCAACCATCAGCGGGTGGGATTAGAAGATTTTTGTCCCTTTGGGTTTCAGTTTCATCAGATTTCTGAGTTTTTACGTTCTCATTTGTTTTTCTAGATGGGAAGGAAGCTATAGAAGAATTTACCTGTTGTGTTTTCCTTTAATCAGTTGTACTTTGGTTACTGGTGGACTCATGTTCACTCTGTATGGTTTAAGAGAATATTTCATGCACTTCTGTATGGGGAAACCTAAGTGTTGCTACAAATGATGGCTCCCATTGCATGTGAACTGTAAATGCACTCATACTACTACACTAATGACTCAAAATTATAACTGATCTCAATTGGGGCTCCCATTGCGATATATTTTTGTAGTTATGTTCTAGCATACTTCTGGAGGAGGGAATACGCAATGATTTTTTGAAGAAGATGAGAAGCCCTAAGATGGAGTCTTTGAGAAAAAGTGAGTTGATGAAAAAGATAGTGAAGAGGTGCAACAGACCAATGAAGTGCTTCAAATGTGGATATCTAAATGGTTTGGCTTCTATGTTTTCTCTTGATGCTTCTCTATTTTAGTTTTTTTGAGTGGCTGGAACTTCTATCATCATTTAAGATGGGTAGTGATGGGCTTGACACTACAGGTTCAGTGAAGAAGACTCTGGGTCAGTTGACCATTACACATGACCTTTCAAAGAAAAACAGTGTTAAACAGGAGTCTGAATCAACAATTTCTCACGTAAAGGAGTCCAATGAAAAACCTCAGCCAGGGCTAAGTCATACTCTAAACCCTGCTAGAGTCTTGTCTCTGTTTAAAAGGATGGCTGATGAGGTACTTCTGTAGAACTTGTCAATTTTTTATGGCAACTATAACTTTATAAATTTACTAAAAAACGGAAAACATCAGAAGAAAGAACGTGGTGCATGTTAGACATTTTCTTGTATCTCAGTTCCTTTTGAAGCATATTTATAATTTGTATTGCTATTGCAGGATTGCGAATTGCTTTATCTTTCTGGTAGACCAGAGAACCTCCTCTTGACAAACATTGCTGTGCCACCTATAGCTATTCGCCCTTCTGTTATTGTGGATGGATCACAGAGGTCATTTCAACATGTCATTTACTTAACTTGCAGATCCCCCTCTCCCATCACCTCCCCTCTTCTCCTTTTGGCTATTGTCTTTAGTTAGATGTTTTAGTGAGTGGCTCTGTCTTGTAGTTTCCTAGTTCAGAGTGTTCTGTGTTTTTTTGTTTATGTCTTTTTTTGCTCGTGGACTTCTGATCCGCCTTCCTCTGCTGTTTGATATTGTTTCCAATAAAACTGCATATGATTTTTGCTTTCTTTTTTTGAATAGAATAATCTTTCTATGGTAGTCCGCTGGTTTCATGGAGGTTCAGTACCAAATGATGCTTAGAAGGTTTCTATTTTTTTCTATTGCAGCAATGAAAATGACATTACAGAGAGGCTAAAGAGAATTATTCAATCAAATGCTAGTCTTCGACAGGATTTAATGGAAGCAAATTCTGCAGCCAAATGTTTGGTATGATCTTGAATTCTACTGTGCGTCTTGTATTGTGTCCTCGGATGGGCAATAGGAAATTCTGTAGTTTATATGAGTTTCTGCATGGTTGATATAGACTCCTTCCCAGATTCTGAAATACTTTTTTCCCATATGATATTATGTGCTTCTGCAGACAAGTGAAAATGATTTACTCTACTTGGTGTATAATGGCATTCTCTTTTACTCGTTTCTCATCTCATACATTTACATTCATGATTTCAGGGATCCTTCCCAAATTACATTCCACTCTTGTCTCTGTAGTATAAATCTCAACAAACCTACCTTACCTTCTGAGTTTTCTGACCAATCAAATTAGTGCAAATAATGCATTCTGTCAATCGAGCCACTAAAGAGGGTAGAATTGGGACCAAAAGGATTGGTGTTTGAGTTTATGTGGGTGTGTTTTAGAATAGCTACGCATTGCCTTGTTTTTGGTAGCAAGAGCATCCGAGATGTATACTCTTTGAAGATCTGCTTGGCTTATTTGGTGGAAAGGAACAAGAGAATATGTGAAGTGTGAAGGTTTTGAAATCTGTTTTGGATAATTTTTGTACTCTCAGCATCTTTGTGGGCTTCTTTGCCCAAAGGTTTAAGAGACTTTTCCCTCGGTGCAATTCTTCCGGAAAGTGGAGGTGTGGTGTATTGAGACTTTCTCAGGAAGCCGTTTACTATGTTTTGAATACAGTTTTATTTGGCTTTTGGCGCTGGGTCTCCCTAACCGAGAGATGCTTGTTCTTACATTTTAATTCATGTGTCCTGTTTTGGATGATTGAGGGTAGAAATTTTTGTGGACTGCGGGTGCGTTTTGCTGTACCCACCGTCCCCTCTTCCCCCCTCCTTTTTTTTCGTATAAGTGTTTCAATGATTGCACTTTTTCATTTCAATTTTGAAAAGAAACACTTCTTTTTTTTTCTCTGTAAAGTTTGAGTAGAGCTTTTCATGTGCTTTAGATATTGTGAGGCTGCTTTTTGTATATGTAATTTTATTATCCTTTGCCCATTATATTGCTTGCTGGTGAAGTTAAATGGGATATAGATATTACTTGTGCTCCCATAGCTTGATACCGTAATTCTCAAGTCTAAGATTTGCTGTTCAGGGTAGTTGGGATTTACTTCAACTTGAGGTGGCACAGTATATAAACAGTGAAGTTCGTGGTGTTCCGTATGGGATGCAATCTGCCAAGCCATTGAGTGGTCTTGTGCAGCGCCTCAAAGGGAAAGGGGGGCGATTTCGTGGGAACTTATCTGGGAAGCGTGTTGAATTTACTGGCAGAACTGTTATATCACCTGACCCTAATCTGAAGATCACCGAGGTTAGATATTGTGCTGATACGTGCAACAACATTTGAGCTAGTTGTAGATGTCTGGTAGGTTTATTTTCTCTAACAGATTTGTTGGATATAGGTTGGAATCCCTATCAAAATGGCCCAAATCTTAACTTATCCAGAACGCGTTTCCCATCATAACATTGAGAAGTTGAGGCAGTGTGTCTCAAATGGACCTGATAAGTATCCTGGTGCCAGAACGATCAGACATCCTGATGGCTCTCAATGGTAGCAGATTTACTTCTTTTTAGTTCTTTTATCCTATGGAAGTACTTGATTTTTTTGGTGATGTGAATATACTCTTCTTTGCTGAAGGGCCTTAACAGTATCAGGGGTTAAAAGAAAGAACATTGCCGATGGACTCAAGTATGGTCAAATAGTTGAACGTCACCTAGAAGATGGGGACATTGTTCTTTTTAACAGACAACCAAGCTTGCATCGGATGTCTCTCATGTGTCATAGGGTGATTCATATTTAGAATTAAATTTGTATAGGCTGCCTTTTGTCACTTTGAATTTGTGGATATGTGACCACATTTTTATCAATTTTTGCATGCAGGCTAAGATTATGCCTTGGAGAACATTGAGGTTTAATGAATCTGTCTGCAACCCTTACAATGCTGATTTTGATGGTGATGAAATGAATATGCATGTTCCACAAACAGAGGAGGCTCGGACGGAGGCTGTACTGTTAATGGGGGTAAATTAGATTGAATGTCATTCATTTGTCACTATAAACTACTGATTTTTCACTACATTAAATCTTGTAAATATTGCATTCGGATATTTTGAGCATTCTATATGTTGGTTGTATGATTCTGGTCCTGGGTAGATTGGTAAGACAGTGCTAGGTCAAGGTGTAGTGTTTTAAGTGTCTGTTTGGTCCTGAAAAAGTCATGAATGGTGGTGCATTACAAACTGGATGTAGTGTAAATTTTTGTTTCTGTAGGCATGCAGAAGTGGGTTTACTGTAGGAGTAGCGGTGGAATATTTCAACTTGATCAAGCAATAACATAGGAACTTGAAATATGTATTAGGGTTCAAATCTTTGCACCAATCTACCCGAGTCAATGGTCAATATGTTTACAGGGTGATGTTGCAAGTATTACAAGTATTCGGTGAATAAGATTCAGTATTTTCTCTAGATATAAGTACAAGAAAATTATGTTTGGCTATGGGAAATTTTGCACAAAATGCAGTGATGGAGTAACTGGGAGTGCTACAATTGAATGCCTGGATTACATTCTTATAAACTTGCAGTGAGGGAACAGAGAGATAGTCTAGAAAATCTATATATCATTGGTATTCACGCATCTTTGAATGCAGTTCTCTAGAGAGACATGCCAGTAAGAAAGTGGGTTTACCATGAAACTGTTTGTTTTTTGTTTAAAGCAATTTATTAATAATTCAAAGCTGAACAGAAAAAGAAACCCAGCATCAACTAGCACAAAAGTTTAGGAAAAAAAAAAGTCACATAGTGTTTACAGCCAGCCAATCTCTTTATCAAGAATAACTACAGTAAAAGGTTTCCTTTAAATTCTTTTACAATGAAGCCCTACAGAAACAGCTCCTTAGACTCTATAACCAATGAGAAACAGCACCTTAGATACTGACGCCCCCCCGAACAATCCAAACCGCTGCATTAACAGAGCCTGGATCTGCCTAGAGAAGAGCCGGTGTTTTAATTAGTGTCAGCATCGTGCCTATTCTTTTCGAGTGGAACAGAAAGGATCATTTGTTTACAGGCTAATGACTCCTTAATGCTTTCCAATTCAACGGTTTACACAACTCAATAGCTCTTAAGTTTTATAACCTCCCTTAAGTTAGGACAGCTTTAAACATGGTCAGTTCTATCTTACTTGCGCAGTTTGCCCTTACCACTTCCTGTCTATAATAATTGATCCTTTCATTTATAAATTATCTTTTGTTTAGGGGAAGGAAATGAACAATGGTACTTCATTGCACTGATGTGGCTTTTATACACATTTTGTTTTTCATGTAACATCAGTGTATTTGTCAGGTGCAAAACAATCTATGTACTCCGAAAAATGGAGAAGTCTTGGTTGCTTCCACTCAAGATTTTTTGACATCCTCTTTCCTTATAACAAGGAAGGACACATTTTATGACCGGGCATCTTTTTCACTCATGTGTTCATATATGGGGGATGGAACAGATCCTATTGATCTGCCAACACCTGCCGTAGTTAAGGTGACTTGCTGCAGCTAAGTTTAATTTCTATTGTAACACAACTGGATTCATACACTTAGGAATTTCAGTCAGATATCTATATTATGTCTTTATCAATTCTTTTCCTAGCTGAGATGCACTCTTTTTGTAGCCAGTAGAGCTATGGACAGGAAAGCAATTATTCAGTGTTCTAGTACGCCCAAATTCAAATGTCAGAGTCTATCTAAATTTTACTGTGAAGGAGAAATCCTACAGAAAGACTGAAAATGGAAGACAAGTTGAAGCAATGTGCCCAAATGATGGGTTTGTTTACTTTCGCAACAGTGAGCTAATAGCTGGGCAACTTGGGAAGGGTACTTTAGGTCAGTGTTCTTTATAATTTGGTCTTTTAACAGTATATATTCTTTATTAGTTGTAAAGTGTTTACAATTGAAATACGATTGCTGATATGCATCATTTTTAGAATATTTTATTTTGTTAGTAGACAGAAAACATGTTTCTGTTTTTCTCTATGGAGAAACAAAATTTTATTTGAAGTGATTGACATCAGACAAAGCTACAGAGAACAAGATGTTCTCTGACAACCACACATAACAACCCAATGCAACAAGCAGTCCAATAATCGTCCCTTGTAAAAAATACACTGAGTTTTCCTTGTACGACTGACCATGTAATGAAAGGCCTTTTGACCCTGTCTGACAAGTAAAATGATCATTGTAACCCTTGACCGACCTATTCCTGGTGTTACGCATAGAATCCTATATCTTTTATAGGAAACAAAGGAAGGCTTCTCTTCGGCCTGCTTGACAACTTTGCAGTAAAAAAATTTCTCAATAGAAGTTTATGAGCTGAATGCTAACAGTATTGGTCATTTGACAACCTTTGACAAAGCTCACTTAGTCATGGCTTCTACTTCTGACTTTATAGCCCTACTAACTTTTTCAGTTGAAAACCTTTTGTAGTACTCTTGAACTGTGCTATCTGGTTTTGTGATTTTGAAGATTATTCTTTTAATCGAAGCCTTTTCATATACTTTTTGTGATGTTTGGATTTCTGTATGATGTTGATATTACGGTTTTGCTCGTGTCACTCCAGGAAATGGCAATAAGGATGGACTTTACTCTGTTCTTCTCAGAGACTATAAAGCTCATGCTGCAGCTGCTTGCATGAATCGCCTGGCTAAACTAAGGTACATGCCCTTGAATGCAATCTTTTATTCCATCTTGGTTATTTGGATATTATTATATTAAAACTTAAATTTTTCATTATCATGTCAAATTTCAGGTTTAGTTTTTATTGCATATGATTTATCAACAATGATAACTAAGTTTTGTTAAAAGTTACTTGACATATCTAAGTCATATTTGAATGTCCTGTGTCTACTTTAAAAGTAAAAAATCCTAGCCCGAAAACACATTTCACATGATTAATCAGAAAATAAGAATCGTGTAAAAGGAGCTGCATTTTATAGTGCTCTGAGAACATTATGCTGTTCAAAATTTCGTTCACAATTTTTTTTTGTAGTTTGATGGCTATCCATGCTGCTTTTCAATTTGCATCATTCTCTAGATTATTATTTTATTCCTATTTCTTGTAAGTTTCAAGTCCGGTTGTGCATTCACTGTCTAACCTTACAATTTATATTTTGTTACTTTAATCATTTTCCGAACTCAATGTCATATTGCATATTCCTGTATCTTACTCTTTGATTGGATTAGGAAATCGGAAATCCTAATATGAGTGAATTGAATTCTCAGATGAAAGATACTCCAATCATCGTTGAAGCCTAGATTTCTAAAGGGAAATCAAGGAAAGCCTTTAGGAATTTCTGGAACTGATAACGCTTAATTCGAATCCATACAATGCTGACCCTCAGAAAACCCTTTAACGTTCCCCCAACCTCACCCCACCTCCTCCTGCATCTTAACGAGACCTTCACTTGAACGTTTAGACTGCTTATAGAACTCTAATGACCACTGCAATGCTCTTGTCTAAACTTATGCCTCTAAATTGGAAATCATCTTATAGCTTGTTGATTCAGTTATTAATTATTTCTTCTTGATTTGCAGTGCCCGATGGATTGGTAATCACGGATTTTCAATTGGGATTAGTGATGTACAACCAAGTGTTGAGTTGTATGATGAGAAAGAAAAACTAATTAAGGAAGGTTATAACGAATGTGATGGTAAGATAAAGTTGTATAATGAAGGAAAGCTGCCACTTGCATCCGGTTGTGATGCTGCTCAGTCCCTCGAGTCTGGAATAACTGGTGTATTAAACAATATTAGAGATCAAACTGGAAAGGTGAGATTAAACTTTCTCTTGAATTTCTCTTAGTGTATTTTCTCAATGTCAATCTGAAATCATAATCTTAAGTACCAAACTACACCAAGATTTCAGTTCCTTATCAATTAATTATTTACGTATGTTCGTCTTCTATGCCTCATTTACTATATTAAGTTTTGTTTCTGTTGGTGTCAAGAAAACTTTTTATGATTGAAGCTCAGTTTGTTTAGCAATAAATATTACTATTATCTGTTGCTATGCGAAGAACAATTCAAACAAGATGGTTTTTGAAATAGTTTTTACCTTATCTTTCTGTAGTTGTGCATGCAAAAGCTACATTGGAGAAATAGTCCCTTGATTATGTCCCAGTGTGGTTCTAAAGGATCTCCTATCAATATCAGCCAGATGGTTGCCTGTGTGGGTCAGCAATCGGTTGGTGGTCGTCGTGCACCTAATGGGTTCATAGAACGAAGTCTTCCTCATTTCCCTAGAAAAGCAAAAACCCCTGCAGTAAGTTCCTTATCTTGTATGAATGCAGAAATAAATAATTTTTTATTGTTAAAGGACTCTACATGACTCGTAAGAATGCATGATGTTCATGGCTGTTTAATATGGTGCTAGTTCGGAAATTATTCCATTAAAACACAGGAGAACTCGATATGCATTTTCTGGAGGAAAAAAAACTGTCTGGAAATTTGTATATGTTTTTGGATTAAAGGCA
The DNA here is from genome assembly GCA_033992175.1 of Spiraea crenata. Lineage (NCBI taxonomy): Eukaryota > Viridiplantae > Streptophyta > Magnoliopsida > Rosales > Rosaceae > Spiraea > Spiraea crenata. Next base: position 7,003 of record JAVBHV010000033.1, on the reverse strand, counting down.
GGCTATTAACAGCGGCTTTAACAAGAGTTGATATTGAAGAGAACAGTATATTAGGAATTTTCTCTTTCTCAAGAAAGATTAATTTGCACTTAAAAAAGCCACGGCAGTATTTGAACTTTATTGTAAAGATTAGCCAAGTTCAATACGAAACCTTGAAAACATATACAACATATTGTCTCTTGTTTGCAACTAGAATGGATTATGTATAAAACTATGCGATGACGATTCAAAATAATATTAGAGAATCCAATCCTCTTGCTTCAGTTGCTTACAGTGCACAATCTGGAAGTCATTGCTGCCATAAAGTGACTGAAGTTTAACTGGAGCTTTTCCTGGCTCTAGGTCATGTTCACGAAATAAGACGAGTGTAGAAAATGAAAGTCGAGAATTCATTGGCAATTAAGTAACCTTGTCTTTTATTGTTATTCATCCTTCTTTATGTTTGTAGTTCAATAAAATATGTAATGTATTCAGAAAAGCCAAGCCTCTATAATGTTCTTATGTTATCGAAAAGCTTGGTCATTCTGTTATTATTTATGCAGGCTAAAGGCTTTGTTGCTAGTTCCTTTTACAGTGGCTTGACAGCTACGGAGTTCTTTTTCCATACAATGGGCGGGCGAGAGGGACTTGTCGATACAGCCGTATGTTAACTAGTTCTAACTCTATTAAGTTTCGGAATCATATTATTACTCTGCATATATCTATATACATACTTTATTTAAGCCAACTACACTACCTTCTCATTTTATCGTTGTCAAACTGGAGCTTAAATCTAGGTAAAACATATTAGATAAGTCAATTCCAAGATAGGATTGCACCCTGTCTGTTTTTGTGGTTATGTTGAAGTTTTGGTGATCCTGGTTTCTGGTTAAGGACATTTAGGCTTAATCCACGCTACCATCATTGTGCCTCATTCCTGTTTACAAAGAGCTTAAGCTTGGCCCTAATTGTTATCTATCAAGTTTACGGCACAAGAAAAGAAAATATAAAGTTCTGTTCCAAAGAATTCAATTAGCTTGAAGTTGGATCTCATATTCATCTTCTGGAGCTAAGTCTCACTTTCTTCTGCTTACTATAAGCTGCTTTTACTTGTAAGGTTGATTTGGTTGTGATGGAACTCAATAAGTGACAGATGTCAGGTGCTTGTTAAGTTGTGTTGTATGATTGTATTAATCCTGCAGCTGACAAGAAGTTTCTTGGGATTTCTGTTATTTATTATCCATTTATTTAGCATTTCAGTTGAATGGTGCTTGGCTTTCCCCTAGGGGAAAAGCTTCAAATTTGAAGTTAGACATCCAAAATGTTCGATCTAACTCTCTTAAAGATCATGCAAAAATTCAATTGAATTGAAGATCATTTAGTCATCCATAAGTGTGAAAAGTACCAACGGTTTAGAATGATTAATCATGAAAAAGATAATTGTTACCTAAACTGTCAATACTCTTCACGCATATGGATATTATGGATGACTAAACGATCTTCAAATGGATTGATTTTTTGTAGACATGATATTTAGATGATCATTTAAGATATGGACTGTTCAAATCATGAAATTTGGATGTGGAACATACACGAATGGCGGAAAAGGAGTCCTTCCCCCCGGGGGGAGCCAAGCACCACTCTTCAGTGTACAATAGGAATAGGACGTAGCAACATAATTTGGTTTTTTGAGCCACAAGTTCGGTTTGTGATTCAGATTTGGGTTTTGTGATGTACATTGTAATTATTCGTTGTTGTCTTATGGGTTTATTCAGTCAGTGTGATACTAAGATGTGACTTTTTTTGGTCCTAGTATTCAATGTGATATAGATATGCAAGGGTATGTTACTGCTGTCAAATATATCTAAAAATTTCTAGGGTTGCCTTGAGCCACCAACATTTGCTTTATGCCAGTCATTACGATACAATGATGCTTTAGCATAACTTTTCAATGTATTGGTTTTGGTGGGTTTCAATTCTATCAGGCGAAAGAGTGTTATATAGGCCTTGTACTTTTATGCATTATTTATATAGATTGGTTACTACCTTTGCAGGTGAAAACAGCTGAAACTGGTTATATGTCTCGTAGATTATCGAAAATTTTAGAGGATCTATCTGTCCAGTACGACAACACTGTACGGAATGCAAGTGGATGCATAGTTCAATTTTGTTATGGGGATGACGGTATGGATCCTGCAATGATGGAAGGAGACAATGGCGCACCTTTAGACTTACACCGGTTGTTTCTGAAATCCAAGGTTTGAATCCTGTTTTACCTATATTTTGGAATTTACCGAAATATTTTCTTTGTTAAGTTGATAATTTCTGTTGATAGGCCACATGTCCTGCTGGAGAAACCGAAAACTTATCTCCTGATGAAGTGTCGGAAATCGTGAGAAGTAGGCTTTCGAAACCAGATATGACTCCTGATGGTGGCTGTTCTGCACATTTCAAAAGTTCTTTAGAGGAATTCCTGGATAAATATGTCAAAGAAGTAAGAAAAACGCATGAGACTTTTCTGCTGGATCCAAGTCCTGCTGGGAAGGAAAATTCTATTACTCTGGAGAAGATTGTTCAAAATATTTCTGGTGTTACTTCTAAACAGCTAGAGGTACTTGTTTTCGTATTTCTACCAAAAGTTGTCACCTTTTGTTTTCATTTTTTCTTTTTCTTTTTTCTTTTTTTTTTTTTTAATTTTTATTTTCAATCTTCTGTGTGTATACAGAGGGGGGAGGGGGAGAGAGATTGTTAAAATCTGGACATCCAGATTAGAACTAATGGCTCCATATAAGTAACATATGTAGGTGCGAGCATCTGCAGTGTACACTGCAGACATTCAAACTCGAAGATGCTACATGTGTGCATGTGTCTCAACGGATGAGCCCCATAATCTGATCACATTATCAAAGCTGTTAAGATTTTATGGAGAATGTTGTTAAGATTTTATGGAGAATGTTGATGCTTTATTAGAAAAGATTAAGTGGGGTAAGGGAGAATTTTGTGGGTTGGAGCCTTTTCTGCTGCCCTAGTTGAAGGCTTTCTGTCCTTTTTCCATCCCTCACGAATGTTGGATACAATGGGAAGTTCCAGTCTTTTTGGTAGATGATGGTGGCATCTTCAGTCTTTTAGGCTTTTGCTTACGAGATTGATTACCTGATGTTTCACTAAGTCATTTTCTATTCTAATATAATATCCTATGCTACTTGTGAATATTTTGAAATTGGTCTGGTTGCCTATTATACTGCGTGTAGTTGGCAGTTTAAATGTACACATTTCTTTGATTATATATATTATACGATAGTGCCTTTACTAAATTGCCTTTGCGTATAAATGGTAGGTCTTCCTAGATACTTGCATCTCTCGTTATCATTCAAAGAAGGTTGAAGCTGGAACAGCAATCGGAGTAATTGGAGCTCAGAGTATTGGGGAGCCTGGGACCCAGATGACATTGAAAACTTTTCACTTTGCGGGAGTTGCAAGCATGAGTATCCTTTATTGATATTCATTAGAATGAAGAACGATGTGTTTATAAACTAACATGGTTTGTTGGGTTTGACTGCTCTGTTTACATTGCATCCTTAACTCTCTGTTAGATGTTACACTTGGAGTCCCTCGTATCAAGGAAATAATAAATGGGGCAAAAAAGATCAGTACCCCTATTGTCACTGCAGTACTCGAGCGTGATAATAATCCGAAACTCGCACGGGTAGTAGCAGGTCGAATTGAGAAAACAAGTCTACAGCAGGTATGCATTGAATTTTGTCAGATATTCAAAATTTAATAACCAATATTTTTAGTTGGAGCTAGATGCTGGTGGCTGCCTCTTACTGAAGTTTAGTGTATAATATTGTCTAATAGTCGTTATAGCTTTGAATTGCTTTTCTTCCAGTTTAATAATACGAATGATGTTTTGCGTTTTGTTTGGTATTGGTTTTTTATGGATTTTTGAATTGCTTAGGCTAATAGTCGTTATAGCTTTGAGTTGGGTTTCTCAGCAGCTAATTTTTTAGAAAGTTAAACTATTGGTCTGGTGTAGTTTGTTTTGAGATACTTTATGGTAAAGATTGATGTTTTGTTAGTTGCTTTTTGTCGAGGTGATTATGATGTGTTGGACTCCTACAGATCTAAAATTATAACACTAATTTATTGTTTCTATTGACTTAGATAGGATTGTCTCATCTAAAACTTCATCCTATATTATTTCACTTGCATATTTTGGCTATTCTTTTGAAGGTCGCTAAGAGTATAAAGATTGTAATGACTTCAAGATCGGCCTCTATAGTCATCACACTTGATATGATCATGATTCAGAATGCACACTTGTCTGTAGATGCTAATGTCGTAAAAGAATCTATTTTACAAACTCCGAGAATCCAACTGAAGCAAGAGGTAAGAGTTCTACATGCTCGTTTTCCAACTTTTGCATGTTAATATCTCAGTCACATGTACTATGCAGCATATCAAGGTTTTGGATATCAGAAAGCTGGAAGTTCTGTCTCCACAGACTGATCGAAGTAAACTCCATTTTCACCTCTACCATTTGAAGAATATTCTCCCAAAAGTTATAGTGAGGGTGAGGCTTGCAGAATACTTCTTTTGGGAAAATTATTATTTGATAAATTACAATTTTTTTTTTCTTGTTATATTTCTGCGTATAAAGGTGCACATGTGATTCATTACACTCTTTCGATAACAGGGTATCAGCACTGTTCAACGAGTCGTCATTAATGCAGAAGATGTTAAAAAAGGTAAAAATGATGCTGGAGCCGCTGATGGTGATAAAAGAGAAGAAAAGAAGTACAAGTTGTTTGCAGAAGGGTAAGTTTGCTTTAAGATATTGTGTTTGATTTAGTTATAGGGCAACATTTGAAGTCTCCTTAAATTGTTATATTGGCCTATGCTTGTCCCTGATGCCTCTTGCAATTTGGTGATTGAGATCTCTTTGCCTTAAGAGTCACTCATCATATGTTTTGTTACAAATGCACATAGGATTCTTACCCAAATTATTCATTTTTTAGGCGAATTTTTGGCAGCTCCACATAGTAACCAAATTCATTTATTACATAATCCCCATCCACGAAGATAGATAAATGTACCCAGATTGGGCTGGCCTGTGCTTCAGTAACTTCACCTTTTAATAATGACAATGTTACTGGTTAACCAGTCCGAACAGTAACCTATCTATGTACACTGTAAAATAAAATAAAAAATAATTTAAAAATCAAAATCAAAGTCAATGAACAGTGCAGTCAAACATGAAATATTGCACCATTTTTATGGGTTTCCGCAGATGGAAGTCTCTTGCTCCACATGTCCTTTAATACGACAACCCAGTACCAGGGATAACATCCTGTCATGATAGACAGCAAGAAAATGGTTAGATTATTGGTTTATCTGATCTAATGACGAGCACCAGCAGTTCTTTTAGTTTTGATTTGTTCGTGTGTGTGTGGTCGTAGTAGTTTTCATCATATTGGTATCATATTTCGAAGTGCTACATTTTGTGTAAATACTTGCATTTTCTTTAATCTTAATATCTGTTGTGAAATTTTCTAGAACGGGTCTTCTAGCAGTAATGGGCACTGAAGGGGTTGACGGTTATAAAACCACAAGTAATGATGTTATGGAAGTGCAGCGTACACTTGGAATTGAAGCTGCGAGAGTTTGCATCATTGGAGAGATAAAGAATACGATGAAATCGCATGGAATGAACATAGATGATCGCCATATGATTTTTTTAGCGGATGTAATGACATACAGGGTGAGTAGTTTCTTTTTACACCAAGTCTTTAACTGTAAAAAGAATAGTTGATGTATTCATTGTTTCGGTTGACAGGGTGAAGTTCTTGGAATCACAAGATTCGGTGTCCAAAAAAATGGACAAAAGTGTTTTGATGCTTGCTTCATTTGAGCGGACTGATGATATTTTATTCAATGCTTGTGTGAATGGGAGAGTTGATAAGGTCGAAGGAGTAAGTGAATCCATAATCATGGGTATACCGATGAAGATAGGGACTGGAATTTTGAAACTTAGACAAAGGTAAGAATGCTATATTTATACATGTCTTCATATTCTGGATCTTTCTGATACTCAGTGATCTATATTGCATGTGTATGCTCCCTGAGCTTTCAGTAATTTAGATGTGAAAGTGATAATGAACTGTAGAATATTATGTCATGATACAAAAATTTTTGATCGTCGAAAGTCAAGTTTAGAATGCTACCAGACACATTCAGGTGGTAATGCCGTACTAACCTCCGAGAACTAAGAAAGTTAACAAATTATATTTCATCTGACCCTTTGGGAAGTTTGTTCTAAACTTACCCAACCTCCTCAGTCCTCCGTATCAAGTATGTCTCCATGCTGTCAAGCAGACTAGATGTTAAATTAAATGGTTTACTTCCATCCTATCTTTGCGTTTTTATTCATGAACCATCTACGTTTATCTTCCTTTGGATCATGTACCTGCAGATGTTATATGAGCTTTTCAGTTCCATGTACTGCTTGCTAAAGTAAAATTTAGAAATAAACTCATGAATGGTTCAAAAACTTCGTCTGATGGTTTGATCTACTTCTGTATCCCTAGCAACATGCGCGTATTTAGGATTTCCATGAAATTGGATACCGTTCTGTTTACCTTATACCAAATGCCATGGCTAATATTTTTTGTTAGCTTTGATGCTCTAGCTGTCTGTTAATACTGGTTTTGTTTTCCCAACCTCCCAGAAATTTTAACCAAAAGTACATTTCTGTGGGCAGGGTTTCTTCTAGTTTGCGGCAGCTCACAGATTCCGGACCACATTCAGACGTGCAACTTGAGTATGGACCAACCTCACTTTTAAACTTGAGCTAAAGGAAAAAAGCAATCGCAAATCATCACATTTAACCACAACGAATGTCATATGTGGCCTCCATGTTTCTCTTGTTTGGCTGGCGGTACCATCGTCATCATAGAAATGTTTGTCTTTCAGTTGAGCTACTTGGAGAAGTGAATAGCGATGCCAAAAATCTAGTGCAGAATGC